>CM055119.1:241672796-242074202 GCA_029206835.1 Rana muscosa
GCCCGAATCTCTAGGATGTTGATGGGCAAGGTCTTCTCGGACTGTGACCACTTCCCTTGGACAGTGGTCTCTTCCAGGACTGCTCCCCAGCCCAAGAGGCTGGCATCCGTTTTTACTACCTTCCAGGTAACCAGTATGAAGGATTTTCCCAACCACCAACTGAGACTCTGGCGCACCCTTGGGGCCAGATACATTGGATAATCCAAGGCTTGGGTCTTCTTGTTCCAAGCAGAATACTGTTTTGCAACAGTCTTGAATGAAACTAGGCATAGGGAACTGCTTCCAAGCCACCATTTTCCCTAACAACCTCATTCAAAGGCGAATGGAAGGACCCTTCCTTGCCCTGACCACCTGGACCAGCTCTCTTATAGCGTTGACCTTTGTCTGAGGCAAAAACACTCTTTTATGGGCTGTGTCTATAACCAGATTTAAATACTCCAGCCTCCTTACTGGTCGCAAGGATGATTTCTCTAGGTTGAGAATCCAACCCAGGTGTTCCAGATACTTGACCGTGCTGGACACACTCTGGTCTAACCGTGCCACCGACTGATCTACCAGCAACAGGTCGTATAGGTATGCCATTACTGCTATACCCTGGGCTCTTATTCTCACCAAAAGCGGGGCCAGAACCTTTGTAAACACCCGGAGCGCGGTGGCTAACCCGAAGGGCAAGGCCACGAACTGAAAGTGGCGCTGTTCTACCACAAAACGCAGAAACTTCTGGTGAGCGGGAAAAATTGTCACATGCAGATATGCATCTTTGATGTCTGTTGACACTAGAAATTCTCCTACCCTCAGGGAGGATATGACTGACCGGATTGATTCCATGCGAAAAGAGCGGATGTTTAGGAACCGATTCAGATCTTTGAGATCTAGAATGGGTCTGACATCTCCATTCGGTTTTGGCACCGTGAAGAGATGTGAATAAAACCCCATGCCCTGCTCTTCTGAGATGGTCTCTATGATTACACCCTGAGATATCAATCGGTCTTAGCCAGAAATAAAGACCTTCTTTTCACTGGGTCTTTGGGAACGTTCGATCTTAGAAAACGAAACAGTGGAAACTTTTGAAACTCTAGTTTGTAGCCTAGGGCTACCATAGAGATGACCCATCTGTCTTGGATCTCTTCTTGCCAAGCCCCTAAAAACCACAGAAGTCTCCCCCCCCCCACTCGATTGAGCGGGGCGCCCCTTCATAAGGAGGCTTTGGGACTCTGCTTTGTAGGCTTCTGCCCCCAGGGCTTCTTCTGGCCTTGTGCTTGGCCCTGAGGCCTACCCTTTGACCCTGCTTGGAGGCCCTGGTACCGGGGAGGAATCACGTTTGAAGAAATGACGCCTATTCTTTCTCTTAACTGGTAGAAGGGTACTTCTACCACTTAAAATTTTTTGGATGTATTTATCCAAATCTTCCCCGAACAACAAATCCCAATGAAAGGGAAAACCAGCCAATAGCTTTTTGCATGGCAATACAGCTGACCAATGCTTTAGCCACAGAATTCTACACATATGCACTAGCAGGAGAGCAAGGCGTGACGCCTGATAAATAGAATCTTTGGCGTCAACCGCAAAACATAAGGCCATTGGTAGCTCAGCTAAATCCCGGGCCTCTTCTCCTCGCGCAGGTACACCTTTGATAACCTGCTTAACTTGGTCTTTTAGGGATTGACATATGCCTATCGCTGCTACTGAAGGTTGTGCCACTGCACCGGCTACAGCAAATAAGACCCTAAGCAAAGATTCCAGTTTTTTATCGGCTGGATCCTTAAACACCTGGACATTGTCCACTGGACAAGTTAAACTCCTATATACAGCGTCTACTGCTGGCAAACTCCATTTTTTAGTGAACTTATCTTCCATATTATAAAGAAGAGAAAATCTTTTAGGAGGAAGAAAATGCTTATCATGGTGATCCCAGTCAGCATATATTAGCTGCTCCAGCAAAGGGTGTGCAGGGAAAGCATGTGAACCTGTGGAGGCCTTAGAGAACCCAAAGAGGAAAAGGGGGTTTCAGCCGCCTCTGCTGGGGGCAACTTATATCCAGAATGGACCAATTCCATAGGGGATTGAACTAGCAATCTTTGAGATTGCGAGGCTGAGAAAGGTTCTTCTGAGACTGAATCCTCAGCGGAGGAGTCATCTGCATGCCCTTCTTCCCGATCCCCCAAAGGTAATTCAACATCCTCTGCCCACTCCTGTTCCAATACTGGAAGGTCAGGGGCAGGAGAAGGGGGGACCTATCATGTTTCTCCCAGCCTAGGAGGAAGATGCGAGCATATCAGCTGTCTTCCCTTCGAAACCAGCTAATGCTGAAGCCAAATCGTCCTTGGTGACGTATGTAGAGGCTGAAGTGTTGGAAGTAGCTACAATGCCTGAGAGTCTAGAGGGCTCTGACTGGCCAGTTGCTTCAGGCCTTTCAGGGGAGGATGGTACTGTGGAAGCGTGACTAGGATCCTTAGACCCTGACCGCGGCGCCCTTGCGCTCCCCCTGCTGTATTCCCATCTCTCCTTCGGTAAGACATAGTCCTAAGCACAAAAAGGCAGAGGTACTAACACAATGCATCTACTGCCGAGCCCTAGTCCAGCAATGAATATTATGCTGCTATAATTGCTCAGCATGATGCTGAGTAGACGTGCCTTAAGAATGCCTGTATCCAATACCCTGCCCACGTATGCTCTGTGTCCCTTCCGCCAGCCATCAGACTCTTTCTAGAGTGAAACAGTTTAAAGGCAGCAAGCCTTGTGCCTGCGCCACTAAGCCATGCCCCCCGTGTCAGAGGAATGCCTCCTTTTTTTTTCCTAAGAGCTAATTCCTGCGCACGCGCGCGTGTGCAGACAAATGGCCCCGTGATCGGGATGGTTCCTGGGGGGGGGCTCCTACCAGGGGGATGCCAAGTGCCCGGATGCAGGTGATCCCCCACACCCCTTCTGGTGGCCGTGACAGAGTGGAGCAAGGAGCAACGCTGTCCACAAGAGCGTTGCTGACACTGAGCACAATGCTGGGGAAGCATGGTAATGTTGAACACCAGGTATGTTGCACTTTACACCCTCTAGTGGTAAAAAAACAGGCAAGACATTGTCTACTCAAAAAATAAGTCCATAAGTGAACCATATATGTTCCTTAGGATCTTCTTAACTTACCATTCCCGCAGCAGGATACTGCTGTAATTCCCAGACAGACCCAATCTTCACCCATCACGGGGGTCCATGTCATAATGGACCTTAAAGGACCAGGTCCCCCTTGTATATGGGGTCCACTCCCTTGGACCTGTACAGCACCCTGCCAGAGCAAACTTTGGTTTAGTATATGTGACCAAGGTGCTCGATCCCAGGGTCCAGCCCTCAAGAGGAGCATTACAGAAGGAAACCTCGTTCTTCTTCCTCGAGGCTCGGGTACCATCCATTTTGGCCCCTTTTGAATGGATCCGACTGCATAGCCCCTTGATCCTGTCAAGGATCTCTCTCTGCGGAGCTTATTCTTAGCACTTCATTAACCGTGACCAGCATCTTAGACACTGGCAAAAAAACTGAGGTACTCCCTGTATGGGAGGGGTTATATAGAGGGGGACTTCCTGTCTTTTCAGTGTACCAGTGTCCAATCATCTATAGGTGGCGTATAACCCACATAGTTATTACTATGGCTGCTCTGTGTCCCGTGATGTACGATAAAGAAAGTGTATTTTTTCCAAAATATATGCGTTTAGAAAACCACTGCTCAAATATCAGTGTCAAAAAAAAACTGCAACATTAACTATTTTTTTTCCCTTCAGGGCCTTTGCTTTCATAAAATATATAATGTTTGGTGGTTCTAAGGACCCTTCCACACAGGACAGGCTCCGTTGCAGTCTGCTTGCTCAGCGTGGGATCTCTCTGCTGATGCCCACTGAGCAGGCGAATGGCTGGTCCATGTCTGCTCCACTTATGCAGACAGACACAGCCTGCTCTCCTCTATGGGCGGTCGGATGTAAATGGACCACCTGCCCGTGTACACCCAACCGCAATCTGGTCCACCAGAAAGATGGGGAATTGATCCCCATCCCTCTGTTTTTAGTGGATAGGACTGGATTGTAGGTCAGCGGGTGTAAACCGACACATGTCCGTTTACACCACTCCATAGAGGAGACTAGAGGGCCCGATCGGGTCCACCTGAAAAATTGACAGGTGGACCCAATCGGTCCCCTAGTGTGAAAGGGGCCCAAAGCCGACCATACATTATACAATTTTCCCATTCAATTTCCTTTAGATTTACCATACATTATGTAGTGCAAGGGCCTGCCTGATTGCATACAAATTGAAAGTGTTTAGGTTTGACCTCATATTGTATGATTTTGGTAAATCTAAAGGAAGATTTTGCAAGAAAATTGTATAATGTATGGCCAGCCTTAGTAATTATATGGTTAAAAAGAATATATATTTATTTTTACATGTATGTGAGAAGTGTCAGTATTGACTTGGGCAGCAGGTGGTTAATCAAAGATTTTTTTTGAGGATCTTATACAGTGTGCAATCTGTTACATTTACAGTTTTTTTCTAAGAATTCCCTGGTCTGGAGAGAACTGCAAGGAAGTGAATGTTTTTTTCTACTACATTATGTGCCAATAGTTAGAACTTTGGCAGACATAGGGATTGATTTACTAAAGGCAACTAGACTGTGCACTTTGCAAAGTGCAGTTGCTTCAGAGCTTATTAAATGAGGTAAAGCTTCACTTTGCAAAGAATATCCAATCACATGCAAAGAAAATAAAAAAAAACAGCATTTTTTACTTGCACTTGATTGGATGATGGAAGTCAGCAGAGCTTTTGCTAATTTACTAAGCTCTGGAGCAACTGCTCTTGCAAAGTGTAATTGCACTTTGCAAAGTGCGCAGTCAATTTGCCTTTAGTAAATCGACCCCATTGACCTGTAGACTCCATTGCCGTTGAGCATTGAAAATAGTTTACTTTTGATTGTTTGCTAAGGGTGTGCCCACAGAACTAACTCCATTTTCATAGGTAAAAAAAAAAATTCTGCTTGTATACTATTCAAAATAGGTTACTAACAACTGTTTGACAATGCTGCAATGTTTACTGAGCTAAAGTCTTTATTAGGATTTAGTTTTGATTATTTCAACGTTGGACATCCTGGTATGGATGTATCAGAAAATGAATTACAAGCCAACATACTCAATGCTTCTGACTGCAGCAAAACACATTAGGTCATATGTGCAGTCATAGTGCATGGTAACTGACTTTTTACTTTCAAAACAATGTACTAACTTCTGGATAAATGTAAGGTAAGGTGGCTGAACCCCATTTGGTGAACCCCATGCAAATACAAAGTTTTAAACCAGTTATGGTTTCATAAAAATTAGTGCTTGAATCCGTCTTTACATTACACTAAAGCCTCGTACACATGATCCAATTGTTGAACAACCGAGCGTCAGATTTTTGTCTTAAGGGCGTGTGCCTGGTTCTTGTCTTGCATACTAATGGTACACAATTTTCGTGCAACAAACAGGAACGTACTCATGTACTACGAGGAATTTCAGCTCATGGGCACCACCCTTTGGGCCACTTCTGGTGAGCATTGATTCCGAGCATGCGTGTTTGTACTTTCGACTTTTGTGTGACGGATTTGTGCACTGACCATCAGAAAATCTGACAACCATCCGTTGTCTGACGGAAATTTACTAGTCTTTACGAACATTTGTTGGCAGAAAGTTGGACAACAGTTGTCAAAAGGAGCGTACTGTCAGATTTTAGGACAACGGGGCGTGGCCTGGCCGGACTAGAAGATGGACGCCTAATCTCGGAGCTCCCGCCACCTCAGCATCTAACCGCCTGTTATCGGAGGTACGATTGACCCCTTCTAGCTACAAACACAGCCTACATCATGGGGACAGCGTCCAGGAACTCATCAGCGTCCAGATCGCGTTCCCCCCGTGAATTATCCGGAGGCTCTAGCCAGAACGTCCCGGAGATGTTCCGGACGAGCAGGGGGAACATGGCGTCTTCCCGCCAAGGACCTACACAGACCCGCTCGCAGGCTCACGCGGCATCCCTCCCGGGGAACACCCTGAATGAGACACTAGTGATCCCAGTACCTCCGGGAGCCGCAGAGAACGGAGGCATGAACGACCCCCCTCCTTCTCCTCAGCTCAGCATCCATGATCTGCGGACGATAGCTGCAGATATCAAAGATACCCTGTCGGCGGCCATTTCAGAACTCCGCCTGGACATTAGAGCTCTCGCAGATAGAGTGCAGGTAGTCGAAAAGCTGTCTGATCAGCATGAAACGGCTATACACCGCGCTACATGGCAAATTGACACCCATACCCTACAGCTCAGGGATATGCAAAGACACGTGGAGGACCTGGACAACAGGGGACGCCGCCATAACCTCAGAATTAGAGGAATACCGGAATCGGTAGACGGCGAACACATCTCTCAGGCAGTGATCGCACTCTTCAATGGCTTGCTCAACAGACCACCTCAGACCCCAATCGCTATGGACCGAATCCACCGCGCCCTGAGGCCCCGGGGCAGAGACACTGACCCTCCCCGGGACATAGTGTGCTGTGTAGTGGACTACAAACTTAAGGAAGAGGTATTGAAACTAGCAAGGGGCCAGCGATTGTCACATGGGGAGACGCCGGTTCAAATATTCCAAGACTTATCGGGGATAACCCTGCAGCATCGCAGAGATCTCAGACCACTGCTGGACGTCCTGCGTGCAAAGGATATTCGTTACAAATGGAAATTTCCCTTTTGCCTATCCGCCACAGTGGAGGGCCGCACAGCTCTGCTCAGGGTACCAGAGGACCTGCCACACTTTTGTGATACAATCGGCATTTCCAGAGTGGCTGTCCCGGATTGGTATGCCGCTTTCAGGAAGGCAGTGCACAGACCGAGTGCACGCACTGAAGAGCCTATGGACACACAGATTTTAGGACAACAGTCTGTCAACAGACAATCCCCTGCCAACAATCGGATCGTGTGTACGAGGCTTTAGAGCCCATTCACACAGGGGCGGCATGACTTGTCCCACGACTGTGCTGGGCGATCTGAAGACGACTTCAAAGGTGACTTCAAAAATTACTTCTGTATTGAAGTCAATGGAAGTCGCCCTGAAGTCGTCTTGAAGTAGTACAGGAACCTTTTTCTAAGTCGGAGCGACTTCAGTCGCTCCGATTAGAACGGTTCCATTGTACAGAATAGGACGTGACTTGTCAGGCGGCTGAGACGCCTGACGAGTTGCCCCTGTGTGAATGGGGTCTTAGGGTGCTCTGGCAGTTTTAACCGAGAACGCTTCACCCCCTTGGACTGGTTCCTTTTTTGTAGTTGAGTGCCCTGAACTGTAACCCGGGAGTGAGCCCAGTGTGTGTGCAAACCGTGGCAGAGCATGGAGTACTACTGAGCACAGAAACGGGGATCACTGTGGTCTGGTTAGCAGAGGTGATAGTGTAGGTGTGCCCGGGGACACTTATAGCTCAGTGTGAGTGCAGCCCAGTGGGGAGGGGGGACAATCAAACTCGAGGACAAGTTCAGTTCAACCATGCCCAATATGAGCGCACACTTAGACTCAAAGAGGAAGGGACCACACTGGAAAAGGTAATCAAATTCTACTACATTGATCAGTGCTGTTTATCTGACACTAAGACCACTTGTGCACAGGGTGCCCCTCTGAATGCCAGAACTGTCAGGAAATTGCGGCATAAAAACATGCCAAAAAAAGCCTATTCCACACATGTTTATGCACGTATAGTGTTTGAGTGTAAATGCATTCTACTGGCCAGAATAATAATTTATTCTGGCCAGTGGAATGCATTTACATGCATACTGTATGTTTTATTCGTATAGTGTTTATGTGCTTTTTAGACCCATACGTGCATTTTTTCCTTTAACCACTGCAGCTCCAGAAGATTCCCCCCTCATGACCAGGCCATTTTTTGTGATACGGCACTGTGGATTTGCTGTCGGATTTGTGGCGCTATTCGGTCGCTAGTGGTGCGGTTTTACCCCCCGCTAGAGGCCGAGAAAGGGTTAAAAACCACCGCAAAGCGCCTCTGCAGAGGCGCTTTGCTGGCAGTATAGCCGCGGTGTCCCATTGATTTCAATGGGCTCCTTCACCGCTCCAAAGATGCGGCGAGCAGGACTTTTTTTACCGTCCTGCTAGCGCACTGCTCCAGTGTGAAAGCCCTTGGGCTTTCACACTGGAGACACAGCAGCGGCTCTTTCAGGTCGGTTTGCAGGTGCTATTTTTAGCGCTGTAGCGCCTGAAAACCGACCCAGTGTGAAAGGGGTCTTAGTGGTATTTGATACCCCTGCGTTTTTTATTTTTTGTGCTATAAACAAAAAAACGACCTACAATTAATAATAAAAAAAAAAACATTATATTTTACCTTCTGCTCTAAAACACACATCCAATGAAAAAATTTAAAAAATCTAATTTCTTCATCAGTTTAGGACAATATGTCAATTTAGTAAAAAAAAATCCCAATAAGCTTATATTGATTGGTTTGCGCAAATATAGCATGTACAAACTATGGGTTATGTATGGAATGTTTATGTATTTTATTTTTTGGGAATTTGGAACACGGAATATGGAACATGGAATTCGGAACACTAAAATTGAAACACGAAATTTGGAATTCGAAACACGGAATTTGTAAGACGGAACATGGAATTTGGAACTCTGCACGCAGTGAACCTCTAAAATTTGGAATTCGGAACAAGGAATTTGAAACACGGATTTTGGAATACGGAATTTGGAACTCGGAACTCGGAATTCAGGAATTGCAACTTGGAAACAGAATTCAGAATTTGGAACTCAGAACACGGAATTCGGAATTTGTAACACGAATTTCAAAATTTGTAATTCGGAACGCAGAATTTGGAATTCAGAATTTGGAAAACAGAACACGGAATTTGGAATTTGGAACTCTGCACTCTTCACGCAGTGCACCTCTAAAATTTGGAATTCTGAACACGGAATTTGGAATCTGGAACACGGAATCCGGAACATGGAATTTGGAACACGGAATTCAGAATTTGGAACACGAAATTCGGAAATTTGGAATTTGGAACACGGAATTCGGAACACGGAATTCGGAACACGGAATCACGGAATTTGGAATACGGAATTTGGATCACAGAATTCAGAATTTGGAACTCGGATCACGAAATTTGGAATTTGGAACACGGAATGAGGAATTTGGAACACGGAATTTGGAATTCAGAATTTGGAATGCGGAATTTAGAAGTTGGAACTCTACACTCTGTACGCAGTGCACCTCCTAGAATTTGAAACACGGAATTTTGGAATTCGGAACACGGAATTCGGATCATGGAATCACGGAATTTGGAACACGGAATCACGGAATTTGGAACACGGAATTTGGAACACAGAATTTGGAACACGGAATTTGGAACACGGAATTCAGAATTTGGAACTCGGAATATGAAATTCGGAATTTGGAACTCGGAATTCGGAATTTGGAACACGGAATAAGGAATTTGGAACATGGAATGAGGAATTTGGAATTTGGAACACGGAATTTGGAATTCAGAATTTGGAATACGGAATTTGGATCTCTGCACTCTGTACGCAGTGCACCTCTAGAATTTGGAACACGGAATTTAGAATTTGGAACACGGAATTTAGAATTTGGAACACAGAATTTAGAATTTGGAACACGGAATTCAGAATTCGGAATTTGGAACTCGGAATGAGGAATTTGGAACACAGATTGAGGAATTTGGAACAGGGAATTTGGAAGTTGGAACTCTGTATGCAGTGCACCTCTAGAATTCGGAACACGGAATTTTGGAATTCGGAACACGGAATTTAGAATTTGGAACACGGAATTTGGAACACGGAATTCGGAACACGGAATTTGGAATACGGAATTTGGAACACAGAATTCAGAATTGGGAACTCGGAACATGAAATTTGGAATTCGGAACATGGAATTCAGAACATAGAATTTGGAATACGGAATTTGGAACACAGAATTCTGAATTTGGAACTCGAAACACGGAATTTTGGAATTCGGAACACGGAATTTGGAACTCTGCACGCAGTGCACATTTAAAATTTGGAATTCGGAATTTGGAACACAGTATTTGAAACATAGAATTTAGAACTCGGAACTCGGAATGCAGAATTCAGAATTTGGAACTCGGAACACGAAATTCAGAATTTGGAATTCGGAACGCGGAAATTGGAATTCAGAATTTGGAATACGGAATTTGAAAAACAACACGGAATTTGGAACTCTGCACTCTGTACGCAGTGCACCTCTAGAATTTGGAATTCGGAATTTGGAATACGGAATTCGGAACACGGAACAGAATTTGGAATTCAGAAGATGGAACATGGAATTTGGAACTCTGCACGCAGTGCACCTCTGAAATTTGAAACGGAATTCAGAATTTGGAACTTGGAAACGGAATTCAGAATTTGGAACTCGGAAACGGAATTCAGAATTTGGAACTCGGAAACGGAATTCAGAATTTGGAACTTGGAAACGGAATTCAGAATTTGGAACTTGGAAACGGAATTCAGAATTTGGAACTTGGAAACTGAATTCAGAATTTGGAACTCGGAAACGGAATTCAGATTTTGGAACTCGGAAACGGAATTCAAAATTTGGAACTCGGAAACGGAATTCAGAATTTGGAACGCGGAAACAGAATTCAGAATTTGGAACACGGAATTCTGAATTCGGAACGCGGAATTTGGAATTCAGAATTTGGAATACGGAATTCGGAAAACAGAACACGGAATTTGGAATTTTGAACTCTGCACCTCTAGAATTTGGAATTCGGAACACGGAATTTGGGAATTCGGAACACAGTGCATCTCTAAAATTTGGAAGACAGAACATGGAATTTGGAACTCTGCACGCAGTGCACCTCTAAAATTTAGAATTCGGAACACAGAATTTAGAATTCGGAATATGGAATTTAGAATTTGGAACTCGGAATTCGGAATTTGGAACACGGAATGAGGAATTTGGAACATGGAATGAGGAATTTGGAATACGGAATTTGGAACTCCGTACGCAGTGCACCTCTAGAATTCGGAACACGGAACTTAGAATTCGGAACACGGAACTTAGAATTCGGAACACGGAATTTAGAATTTGGAACACGGAATTTAGAATTTGGAACACGGCATTTTAGAATTTGGAACACAGCATTTAGAATTCGGAACACGGAATTTAGAATTTGGAACACGGAATTTGGAACACCGAATTCAGAATTTGGAATTTGGAACACGAAATTCGGTACTCCAAATGAGGAATTTGGAACACGGAATGAGAAATTTGGAACATGGAATTTGGAACACGGAATGAGAAATTTGGAACATGGAATTTGGAACACAGAATTTGGAATAGGTAATTTGGAAGTTGGAACTCTGCACTCTGTATGCAGTGCACCTCTAGAATTCGGAACACGGAATTTTGGAATTCGGAACACGGAATTTTGGAATTTGGAACACGGAATTTTGGAATTCGGAACACAGAATCTTGGAATTTGGAACACGGAATTTTGGAATTTAGAACACGGAATTTGGAATACGGAATTTTGGAATTCGGAACACGGAATTTAGAACACGGAATTTAGAACACGGAATTTGGAACACAGAATTCAGATCTTGTAACTCGGAACACGAAATTCGGTATTTGGAACACGGAATGAGGAATTTGGAACACGGAATGAGGAATTTGGCATTTGGAACACGGAATTTGGAATTCAGAATTTGGAATGCGGAATTTGGAAGTTGGAACTCTGCACTGTACGCAGTGCACCTCTAGAATTCGGAACACGGAATTTTGGAATTCGGAACACGGAATTTGGAACTCTGCACGCAGTGCACATTTAAAATTTGGAATTCGGAATTTGGAACACAGTATTTGAAACATGGAATTTAGAACTTGGAATACAGAATTCAGAATTTGGAACTCAGAACACGAAATTCTGAATTTGGAATTTGGAGCGCGGAACTTGGAATTCAGAATTTGGAATACAGAATTTGAAAAACAGAACACAGAATTTGGAACTCTGCACTCTGTACGCAGTGCACCTCTAGAATTTGGAATTCGGAACACGAAATTTGGAATACGGAATTTGGAACACGGAACAGAATTTGGAATTCAGAAGACGTAATTTGGAATTTGGAACTCAGAAGACGGAACATGGAATTTGGAACTCTGCACGCAGTGCACCTCTGAAATTTGAAACGGAATTCAGAATTCGAAACTTGGAAACGGAATTCAGAATTTGGAACTCGGAAACGGAATTCAGAATTTGGAACTTGGAAACGGAATTCAGAATTTGAAACTCGGAAACGGAATTCAGAATTTGGAACACGGAAACGGAATTCAGAATTTGGAACAGCTGATAGGGAGGCTCATAAAGTTTACATGAGGGGGAGACTAATAGCGGAAGGGGTTAAGAGGAAAAAAATTTGGACGACCCGAAAACAGCTCCTTTTACAGGAAATCCAGGGGTTGGAACAGAAACATAAGAGAACAAATGATAGGGAGGTAGTGGGTGAACTTACAGGAAAACGTGAAGCCCTGAGGGATTTGTTGGAGCAGGATACCAAACAAGCTTTTTTGAGAACGGCGAATAAACAGTATAAATTTGGGAACAAATCAGGGAAACTGTTGGCGGGACAGATTAAATCTAGGAGAAACCCGATCTTCATAGTATAAATGAAAAATAAAAAAGGGGAGATGAAATACTCTACTATGGATATTAGTAAAATATTTATGGAGTATTATCAATCATTGTATAAAGTGAATGACCCACAAGACCCCGGGGAGGTGCAAAATAAAAATAAAAAAATAGAACAGTATTTAAGGGGGATAAAATTGCCTGAAATATTAGAAGAAGACTCAAGGATATTGGATAGCGATATCTCTAAAGAAATAGAGCAGGCAATTAAAAATAGTAAAGGAGGAAAAAGCCCCGGGCCTGATGGCTATACGTCCCTATACTTTAAAAAATTAATTGGAATCTTGACTCCCCAATATCACTCATATATGAACTCAATAGGAGGGGGCCTTGAGATGCGAGGGGAAGCCTTGGGTGCGTATATAACCCTTTTAGCAAAAGAAGGAAAAGATCCCACAATGTGTTCAAGCTTTAGGCCAATATCCCTGATAAATGAGGACGTAAAATTTATGCGAGGATATTGGCCGAGAGACTAAAGCCGTACATGCCAGAATGTATAGAGAAAGATCAGGCAGGTTTCGTCCCAGGGAGGGAGACCAGGGACAATATATTAAAAACAACTCTCCTAATTCATGAAGCTAAGAAGGGAAAAAAGTCAACCCTGTTTCTGTCAATAGACGCCGAGAAGGCTTTTGACAGACTGGATTGGGACTTTATGCTGCAGACACTATATAAATTTGGCATAGGACCCCGTATGCTCAAATGGATAGTGGCTTTGTACTCCAATCCTACGGCTCAAATCCAAGTTAATGGAACCCTCTCGGAAAGTTTCCGACTTTTCAATGGTACACGTCAGGGGTGTCCATTGTCTCCCTTACTTTTTGTGTTCTCATTAGAACCTTTTCTAGTATCTATAAGAGCCAACCAGGAGATTCAAGGCATAGAGGTTGGAGATCAAGAACATAAGCTATCCGCTTTTGCGGATGACATTATGATATATGTAACAAACCCTAGGCAGACTCTTCCAAAAATTATGGAAGAATTGGAAAACTATGGGAGGGTATCAAATTTAAAGATAAATATGGAAAAAACAGAGATATTAAATATTTCAGTCCCCTTGATTGAAAGTAGAGATCTTAGAAAACTGTATCCCTTTACGTGGAAACAAAGAGGACTGAAGTATTTGGGAGTATTCTTGTCGAAATCAAGATTAGATTTATATCAAGATAACTATATGCCTCTCCTGAATAAAGTTAAAAGTGAATTGAAAGGATACCCTGCGCATAGACTGTCATGGTTTGGCAGAATAAGCGTGATTAAAATGATGATTTTACCAAAAGCTTTGTATATTTTTCAAAGTCTCCCAATTAATATTCCAGTGGCGTTTTTTAAAACCTTGAGATCAATAATACAGAGATTTGTGTGGAACAATAGAAGTAATCGCGTTTCCTATAAGAGCCTGACTAGATCAAAAGAGAAGGGAGGGTTATTCCTCCCTGATCTTGAAAAATATCATGAGGCAGCGATTCTGAGGAGGATCATGGACTGGGTACATGCTCCTCGGCAGAAAAAATTGGTGGAACTGGAGGACAATATTAGTAAATTGAAGCTGGGACAAACAATCTGGATTCCAAGGCAGTATAGAGGCCCTCTAGTTGATGCGGCACCAATTACGCGAGAAGCATTGAGAATGTGGGATAAATTACTTAAAAACATACAGGGACAATATAATAGCCCTTTAATGGCCCTAACAGGAAATAATTATTTCCCACCAGGGAAAGATAATAAGTTATATTTAAAATGGACTACATCGACCTCTTTGAGATTAAGGGATGTTATGAAAGGGAATGCTCTTTGCTCACTTTTGGCATTACTTGAAAGATATGGGACAACCCCATGGGATGCCTGGAGATATAAACAACTGCAACATTTTGTAGAGTCCCTCCCAAAACCCCTTCGGGGTACGGGTAGCATGAATGTATGGGAAAAACTGGCAGATCAAGGAGGGATAGATAAGTATGGAATTTCTAGCATATATAAAATGTTGATAACATACCCAGAGGGAGGATCCGTGTGTCCAACGGCAGGTTGGGAGCTGGAACTAAATCTCTCATTACCAGAAATAATGAGGGGTAGAATATTAGATTACGTTCATTCCACGTCTGTGGACGCACGGATAAAAGAAATGAACTACAAATTATTAACTAAGTGGTATTATGTCCCAGTAAAATTACCTAAAATAAATCCCCAGATACCGCCCCTATGCTGGAGGGAATGTGGGGAAGAGGGAACTCATGCCCACATATGGTGGCAATGTCCCAAGATCCGACCATATTGGGAGGAAATACTAGATTTAATTAAGATGATCAGCGGGACAGAAATCAGTTTGGACCCATGGCAATGTCTCTTTCATGCAACAAATACCCCAAAGGAAGAAATATAGAGCAACAATTATCCCGATTTTACTGAATTCAGCAAAGGTATTAATTCCAAGACAATGGAGGATAAAACAGGCCCCAACGATACAGGAATGGTTGAGGGAAGTAGATAAGATAAGATACATGGAAGAGGTAACATATACGCATAAGGATTCTAAAACTGAATTTATTGAAACTTGGAAGGGATGGGAGGATTTTAGATACTCGTCGGTATATGAAGGGTATATGAGAAGAGAGGGTAGTACCTAACGGTATTCTGTCTGGACTCCCAGTGATGGAATAATGTTCCCCCCCCCTTTTTTTTTCTCTCTCCCCTTCCTTCATCCCGCATGTTACATGGGCCCTCCCATTAAAACACAAAGGTCACGGAAGTTGTATAAAGGGGCGGGGGGAGGCTGAACGAGGGAGGTAGGGTGGGGCTAAGGGAAAGAAAAGGGCAAGAATAAGGGGAAGAGAAAAGGGGAAGAGTAAGGGGTAAGAAGGGCACATTGTTTATCTAATTTGAAATGAGAATAGGTGGAGAGAGTTGGTGGGGTTTTTTTTTTTTTTGGAGCCAGAGAGAGGTACTTGTGACTCCTCATAGATCTTCTTTTTGTATGTTACCCGGGTCCTCCCATTTAAAACACAAAGGCCACAGAAGTTGTATAAAGGGGGCGGGGGGAGGAGGGGGAAAGAGGGAGGTAGGGTAGGGCAAATAAAAAGGGTAAGAAGGGCACATTGTTTTTTCAATTTGAAATAAGAATAGGTGGGGAGAGTGGGGTTTTTTTTTTTTTTTTTTTTGAGCCAGAGAGAGACACTTTGGACTCCTTACAAATGAGTTATATCACAGAACACATGATAGCAAATTTAAAAAGGAAAAAGGGAGGGGAAGGGTAGAATAGGCAAGGGGAAAGAGGGCACTGGGCACTAAAAATCAAAAGGAAGTGGACTGTGTGAGGTGGCTGAGGGAAGGAGAGAAAGGGAGGAAGTGGAGAATGGAGGAATGGGAAAGAGGGAGGAGAGGGGATGGAGAAGGGGGAAGGGAAGGGGAGATTTAAATGAAGGGAATTAGAGGGGGAGAAGAGAAGGGGGAAATGGGAGGGGAGGGAGGGAGGGAAGGGAGGGGAAGGAAGAAGGGGGGGAGCAAGATATATCACAGAGGCTATGTAGGTAAACCAAAAGAGGTAGAAGAGAGGGGAGAAGAGTAAACGATGTTAAGGGAATGACCCATTTTTGTTGTAAGTGTATGTTTAGTATATTGTTTCTTTGTAATGTACATGTGTTGACTGGCAATGACATAAAATATAGATGTATGTATGTATGTGTGTATAAAAATTTTGAATAAAAATATGTTCAATACACAAAAAAAAAAAAAGAATTTGGAACACGGAAACGGAATTCAGAATTTGGAACACGGAATTTGGAAAACAGAATACGGAATGTGGAATTTTGAACTCTGAACTCTGTATGCAGTGCACCTCTAAAATTTGGAATTCGGAACACGGAATTTAGAATTCGGAACAAGGAATGAGGAATTTGGAACACAGAATTCGGAACACGGACTTTGGAACACGGAATTTGGAACTCGGAACACGAAATTCGGAATTTGGAACATAGAATTCGGAATTTGGAATACGGAATTTGGAAGTTGGAACTCTGCACTCTATATGCAGTGCACCTCCTAGAATTCGGAACACGGAATTTTGGAATTTGGAACACAAAATTTTGGAATTTGGAACACGGAATTTTGGAATTTGGAACGCGGAATTTTGGAATTTGGAACACGGAATTTTGGAATTTGGAACACGGAATTTTGGAATTTGGAACATGGAATGAGGAATTTGAAATTTGGAACATGGAATGAGGAATTTGGAACACAGAATTTGGAATGCAGAATTTGGAATACGGAATTTGGAAGTTGGAACTCTGCACTCTGTACGCAGTGCACCTTTAGAATTCGGAACACGGAATTTGGAACACGGAAATCAGAATTTGGAACTCGGAACGCAAAATTTGAAATTTGGAACATGGAATTTGGAATTCAGAATTTGGAATAGGGAATTTGGAAGTTGGAACTCTGCACTCTGTATGCAGTGCACCTCTAGAATTCGGAACATGGAATTTTGGAATTCGGAACACGGAATTTGGAATTCGGAACACGGAATTTCGAATTCAGAATTCGAAACATGGAATTCGGGACACGGAATCACGGAACACGGAATTCGAAACACGGAATCACGGTATTCGGAACACGGAATTTGGAACTCTGCACTCTGTGCATGATTTGAAACACAAAATTTGGAACACGGAATGCGGAATTTGGAATTCGGGAGACGGAATTTGGGAGACGGAATTTGGAATTTGGGAGACAGAATTTGGAATTCTGAAGACGGAATTTGGAATTCAGAAGACTGAATTTGGAATTCAGAAGACGGAATTTGGAATTCAGAAGACGGAATTTTTTTAATTCGGAACACGGAATTTGGATTCTTGAACACAGAATTTGAAACACGGAATTTGGAACACGGAATTTGGAATTGGGAACACGGAATTTGGAATTGGGAACACGAATATTGGAACACGCGATATTTGTAGCCCAAAAGCACCTGAAAAATGCCCCAATGTGAAAGGGGTATTAGATTGAAAAAAAGGGTTCTTTACAGTTATGCCGCGTACACACGATTGTGATTCACGGCGGTGAAAACACCGCCGTGAATCACGACAGGAAAAACGAGGGAACAGCTTGTTTCCCCACACACGTCCGTTTTTCCTTGGTCAAAAAAACGACCGTGTGTGGGCTCTGTGGCAGTGTTTCCCTATGGGAAAACTGCCGTGGAAAAAAATGACGGGAAAAACGACGAGAAAAATTAGAGCATGTTCTAATTTTTCTCGTCGTGAATAATGCCGTTTTTCCCATCGTGAAAAATGACAAAAAGCCCACACACGGTCGTTTTTCTTGTTCAAGAAAAAAATGTCATTTTTCACGACGGGAAAAATGATCGTGTGTACGCGGCATTAGAGCAGTAACAATGTGGAACTTCCTCCCTCAGGAATTGGTACTAGCTGAGAGTGTTGAAAACATCAGAAAACTTTTAGATCTCTTCCTCAGGTAGCAGAATATACAGGCCTAAGGCAATTGTTAGAGAATAAAAATCACACACATATACATACAGGGATTGAAGTGGATGGACCTGTGTCTCTTTTTTTCGTAAGAGTAAAGTTTGTAAATCATGTCATGAAAAAAACTATAGTCTGTCTTCAAGTAGGTAAGAATGTTTTAGTCATTATTGTAACATTTACCTTAAAATTATTTTTGGTGTGCCTTTCATATTTCTATGTCCACTGTAACTCAGTTGTATAAAAATGTGTACAGAACGTTCTTCCTCTAAAGGACATTATTTCGCCTCCCTGATAAACAACTTCAGACACACATTAGAGATTTCAGTCTTTTACATCTGACTTGCACTGAGTGTAATGCTCGACTATTGTGCAGCACTATTAAACAATAATCATGTCTGCATAGTATGCAATGTGTAAATCTGGTTGCAGGGTAACCCCACTCCCTGAGTCCAGAAGTGCTACAACTTCTCTTATCCATTAACCCGCACCACACTCTCAAATGGGCATAGATTTTTTATGGAACCAGTGGAAAAAGCAAGCGTTAAGCCATGGCACCATTCTATTAGCTCATCCCGCCTTGAACACTGGGCCGCCACATGACCCAGTTGTTGGCAGGACCAACAGCGAACGTCACGGGGTTCCCTTTCTCCCGGCCGACTCTCAGGGGGATTTGGCGTGGGGTGCTCCTGGCACCAGTGTCAGGTACCCGAGCAGACCCCATGCGTTCAACAGGTGCCATCCTGGCACTGGAGGTGCGTCCTTGGAACAGGCCAGCCCTCTGGTAATAGAGGGACTCTACTAAACACTTTCCGCACAACTGTAGCACTTAACAGCAGCAGCCATCTCATCCAGGGACTGCGGCTTGGACTGAGCTACTCACCGATGGAGCTCCCTAGGCAGCCCCTGCAGAAAACGGTCCAGTGTGACTTTTTCCAAGATCTGAGTGGTTTTAGCCAGGCCTGGAACAAGTCCATCAGGGGGTACAGCTGCGCACAGGCAGGCTTAGCCTTGTCAAAGCGCCAGCCACAGACTCGGTTCGCCCTTAAAGCAACAGTCATTCCCAGCCTTTCAGCAGCTTATAGTCCCATGCTGATTCAGGGGCCAAGTCACAGTATGCCTGTTGGGGATCTGCGGTCAGGAAAGGAGCCAGCATATCTGCCCAGTCTTTGTCAGGCAGACCTTCCCTTGCTGAAATCTACTCCAACATCGCAAGGTATGATTCAACATTGTCTGTGGCCGCCATCTTTTGCAGGGTCCGCTGCACTGCCTTCCGTAAGTCACTCTTGACAGCAGTGTCACCTTTTTTTTTAGCCTACTAAATCACAGCCTTTTGTAATCCCGCTATCTGTTCACTCAATAAGCGGTTTGTTTCCTGTTGTACAGCGACTGTCTGCACCAGGATCTGTTCCTGCCGGGTCATTGCTTGTACCAGGGCCTGCTGGGCCTCCTCATGGCGGGCCTGTGCTTTACCACATCCTCCATGGCTTGTTCAGAAGACTTCACCGTCTGTGCAGCTTTAACCCAGGACATGGGATTGGCCTGCACCCCTCAAACTGCCCAATGCAATCCTGCACCAATTGTCAGGATCCGAGGGGTCAACAGGCAGCGGTGAGACAGTTTAGCCAATCCCATATATATAGCGAGAGAAGCATATAAAAAAAATTGACACTTTGATATGACATTTTTAAAGCCTTTACAAAATGTAAACAAAAGAAACCTAACTACCCTTAACACATACATTATGTTGTAAATAATGGTAACAAAGATGAATCCACCCTTTCTGTGTTCCCACCACTGCGCTTATGAACAAATAGTGATAATCAAATTTGCAAAAGAGTGAAGCAGCTACATTTAAAAGAATCAAACTGTGAAAACATATTCTAAAACCCTAAAATAAGCAGCACTGTAAACAATGTAAGATGAAATATCAGTTTTCACAGGTATTCAAAAATAACGCTAATGTCCATAAACATCACCATGTGACAAAAGTGAATATGTGCACAAATTCCCCAAAAAAATAAAAAAAAATATATATATATATATATATATATATATATATTGTGACAGCAGGAAGGTAAAGTCACCTGGTTGCATCCAGGGGGGTAGATATATTTCGCCCAGATTCAGGCTTTACGCCGACTTATACAACTAGGTGGAGAGTTGTATAAGCCCAGCTGAGGCTAGTGGGCTCATGGATGACTCATACCTCTAGGGAGAGTGTGGGGCGTCGTGCAGACAGGGAGTTGATGAGACCAGCTGAAGCTTGTCAGCTCATTTAGGCCTCTATAAGAACTCCCAGCTTCATTAGATGTTAGCTCATGCCTGGACCCAGACCTGTGTGGACTGTCTAGGGAGAGTGAACCCCTGTGCGGTGAGACAAAGCCTGTGTGGCTATTTGCTTGGACATTTAAAACCAGGGACTTAGGGACTAGGACAGCACTAGGCTGATCCCAGTTGTTAGTTAGGAAACCTGTATGTTTAGTCAGAGGTCAAGTTGACCAGGATTTATTTTGTTTATGTTTCTTTTGCTTTGCTGTGTTTTGTCACTGTAAATAGAAAATAAACCGCACCTTTTTGATTTTGAAAACCACAACCTCCGTTTGCTGGGCCTGTTTTTGTGTGGGGAGCCCATCTCGGGGGTCACACACACCCGCTGCCGAGCTAACCCCCTCACAGTTGGTGGAGAACCAGTGGCAGTTTTTTTTTAAGCCAGCATGGAGGAGATACTGAAGCAGCTGGCTCTAGCAAATGCCAATCAACAGCAGACAAATGCAGGTTTGCAAAAGAGCCTTGCAGCTCATCAACAGAGCCTTGCAGCTCAACAACAGAACTTCGCAGCCCAGCAGCAAGCTCATCAACAGAGCCTTGCAGCCCAGCAGCAGACAAACGCAACTTTGCAACAGAGTCTGGAGGCTCAGCAACAAGCCCAGCAGCAATCTGAGGCCCGCTTCATAGACCTGTTGCAGAAGCAAGAG
This sequence comes from Rana muscosa, assembly GCA_029206835.1. Taxonomy (NCBI): domain Eukaryota; kingdom Metazoa; phylum Chordata; class Amphibia; order Anura; family Ranidae; genus Rana; species Rana muscosa. The sequence continues at coordinate 241,693,972 of CM055119.1, forward strand.
CAGAGACTACAACAACAGATGGAAGCAGTAATGCAGCAACGTCCGCAGACCAGTGAGGAAAGCCGTCCCACTAATACCGCGTCCTTTGGGGTGAGTCGTTTATTGACAAAAATGACTGGAGAGGATGATCCAGAGGTATTTTTGACCACATTTGAAAGGACCGCTGAAAGAGAAAAGTGGCCTGAGGAGCAGTGGGCTGGACTGGTGGCTCCTCTGTTAACTGGTGAATCGCAGAAAGCTTACTATGACCTAGAGCCTAACCAAGCAAAAGACTATGTGATGCTAAAAGCTGAAATATTGGCAAGGCTGGGTGTCACCCAGGCTGTCCGGGCTCAGCGTGTGCATAACTGGACTTTCCAGCTTGGAAAACCCCCCAGGTCTCAAATGTATGATCTCATTCACCTGAGCAGAAAGTGGCTACAGCCAGAGACTTTGTCCGCACCAAAGATTGTGGAACGTGTTGTAATGGATCGGTTTTTGAGAGCTCTTCCTACTGCCATCCAAAAGTGGGTAAGCCATGGAGACCCAGAGACGGCCGATGGTCTTGTGGATCGTGTGGAGAAATACTTGGCTACAGAGAACCTGACGGCCTCTTCCAGAGACACTCGGACTTTCCACCCTAAGACCAGACCATCCCCAGGGGCGGATAAGAGGATTCCAAGGGGTGAGGGTGGAGAGAGTGAGAGGGTGGGAGCTCTACCCCAAGTTTGGCGAGAACAGCCTGGGAAATCAGCGGCTCAAGAGGCCGCAAGAAGGATCGTTTGCTACCGCTGCCGGCAAGCGGGACAGATTGCAGCCAATTGCCCGGTTGTGGAGGAACCCATGCAGTGTGACTTTCTGACGGGCAGACGTCAGTCGCTGTGTGCGACAGTCGCATGCACTGCCATTCGAGGAACTGAGAAACATTTATGCAAAATGTGTGTTAATGGTAGAAATGTTGTGGTATTGCTGGATTCAGGTAGCCTTGTGACCCTGATAAAGGCTGAGTTAGTTAAAACAGAGGTCTCTGGGAATAGCAAGGTAGCTGTTATTTGTGTGCATGGGGACACCCGAGAGTATCCAGTGACTACAGTGTGTTTCGAGACCCCCAAAGGTACCCTCTCTCATCCAGTGGGCTTAGTATCTCAGTTACCGCATGACGCCATTGTGGGAAGGGATTTTCCGAAGTTCTGGGAACTGTGGGATGATCCTGAGCCCCCCACTGGTGCCCCTATGTACCAGGAATGTGATAGCCAGAACTCCCCTGAGAGTGGTGAGGACTCTCCGGAATTTCCCTTATCAGTATTGGCAGGGGAGACTCAAGAAACTGGAGAGGAGCCCACCTCCTCAGACGAAAACCTACCGTCTGTGGAGTTTTCTGATCTTGAGGTTCACAGGGAAAACTTTGCCACAGAACAGTTGAAAGACCCCGCCCTAATAAAGGCACGGGAAAACGTAGTGAAAATAGATGGCGAGTTAGTGAACCCAGATAATACCTGCACTTACCCATACTTCAGCGTAGAGAAGGACCTACTGTATCGGGTGGCAAAAAGGGCAGAAGAAACCGTTGAGCAGCTTGTGGTGCCCAAACCTTACAGGAAGTTGGTGTTGGAGTTGGCCCATGGGCACATTCTTGGAGGTCATCTGGGGACAGAGAAAACCCGAGAGAGGGTATTACAGAGATTCTATTGGCCGGGGGTGATGAAGGACATAGAAAATTATTGTTCCTCCTGCCCTGTGTGTCAGAGGTCGGCCCCGATGCCACATTTCCGTAGCCCGCTGGTCCCTCTACCCATCATTGAGGTCCCGTTTGAGAGGATCGCCATGGATTTGGTAGGTCCTATAATCAAATCCGCTAGGGGGCACCAGTACATATTAGTTATAATGGACTATGCCACCCGTTATCCAGAAGCGATCCCTCTCCGAAATACCTCGGCCAAAACCATAGCCAAAGAGCTATCTCTTGTGTTTAGCCGGGTGGGTATTTGTAAAGAACTGCTTACGGACCAAGGTACACCCTTTATGTCCCGGGTTATGAAGGAGCTGTGTAAATTGTTCAAAGTGACGCAATTACGTACATCTGTGTATCACCCCCAAACCGATGGGCTGGTTGAAAGATTCAACAAAACCCTAAAACAAATGTTGAAGAAAGTGGTGGATAGAGATGGAAAGAATTGGGACTGTCTACTTCCTTATCTGATGTTTGCTATTAGGGAGGTGCCCCAATCCTCTACGGGATTCTCCCCCTTTGAGTTACTGTATGGGAGACACCCAAGAGGGCTGTTGGATATTGCCAAGGAAACTTGGGAAAGTGAGAGTTCTCCCCACAGGAGTGTGATTGAGCATGTCGCCCTGATGCAAGACCGAATTGCACAGGTAATGCCCATCGTGAAGGAACATTTGGCCCAAGCGCAGTTAGCACAGCAGAGAGTGTACAACCGTGGAGCCAAGACCCGTACCTTTTCCCCGGGGGATAGGATACTGGTACTTGTCCCTACGGTTGAAAGTAAATTCCTTGCCAAATGGCAAGGCCCCTACGAGATAATGGAAAAAGTGAGCGAAGTGAATTACAAGGTCAGACAACCAGGAAGGCGAAAGCCCGAACAGATCTATCACGTTAATCTGTTGAAAGCCTGGAGGGATAGAGAGTCCCTAGTCGCAGACACTTGGTCACCAGCTCAAACTGGTTGCGTGATTCCTGAGGTTGGAATAGCAGCCACCTTGTCACAACCCCAACAACAGGAGGTTAAGGAGTTTGTGCTTCGCAACAAGGAGGTATTCTCTGAGCTGCCGGGACAAACATCTGGGGTAGAGCATGACATCATTACCCCGCCCGGTGAAAGGGTGAAGTTAAAACCCTATCGGATCCCAGAGGCCTGACGGGAGGCAATACGGGAGGAAGTACAGAAAATGCTGAACTTAGGGGTGATAGAGGAGTCCCAAAGTGATTGGTCTAGTCCCATTGTGTTGGTGCCTAAACCGGATAGGAGCTGGCGATTTTGTAACGATTTTCGTCAGTTGAACAAAGTTACAAAATTTGACACCTACCCCATGCCACGTATAGATGAGTTGATCGACCGGCTGGGAACAGCCCGATACATGACGACTCTTGACCTCACAAAAGGGTATTGGCAAATCCCCCTGGCCAAGTCGGCCAAAGAGAAAACCGCATTTGTAACCCCAGACGGGGCGTTCCAATATAAAAGAATGCCGTTCGGGTTACAGAATGCGCCGGCCACATTCCAGCGGAAAATGGACCAGATGCTGAGGCCCCATCGGAAGTATGCTGCGGCTTACCTAGATGACGTAATTGTCCATAGCACAGATTGGGCCTCACATCTGCCAAAAGTGCAAGCAGTCCTGGACTCTGTTCGGGAAGCGGGGTTTACGGCTAACCCCAAGAAGTGTACCATTGGGCAGGAGGAGGCCAAATATCTTGGGTACACCATTGGGAGGGGAGTAATAAAACCCCAACTCAACAAAGTCGAGGCCATCCAGAGTTGGCCACGTCCCAACAGCAAGAAGCAGGTACGAGCCTTTCTGGGAATCGCTGGGTATTATCGGCGATTCATTCCCCACTTTGCTTCTAAGGCTGTGCCCCTAACCAACCTGACGAAGGGGAAAGGGTCGGTCATGATTAAATGGACCCCCGAGGCTGAGGCAGCATTCCAATTCTTGAAACAAGCCTTATGTAGCCAGCCAGTGTTGTACTCACCCGACTTCTCTAAAGACTTTGTCGTACAAAGTGATGCGTCAGATGTGGGGTTAGGAGCAGTATTGTCCCAGGTCTGAAACGGGGAAGAGCACCCAGTCATTTACCTCAGCAGGAAGTTGAAGTCCCATGAGGTAAATTACGCCACCGTTGAAAAGGAGTGTTTAGCAGTGAAGTGGGCTCTAGATTCCCTTCAGTACTACCTGCTAGGTAGGCACTTTGACATGGTTACGGATCACGCTCCGTTAAAGTGGATGGCTCAAAACAAGGAAACAAATAGAAGAGTGAATAGGTGGTTCCTGGCCCTCCAGGAATTCAACTTCACAGTAAAGCATCGCCCTGGCGTTCAAATGGGGAATGTGGATGCTTTGTCTCGAGTACATGAATGCCTGATTGCTGGTGTTCCAACCCCGAGGTTAAAACAAGAGGGGGGGGTATGTGACAGCAGGAAGGTAAAGTCACCTGGTTGCATCCAGGGGGGTAGATATATTTCGCCCAGATTCAGGCTTTACGCCGACTTATACAACTAGGTGGAGAGTTGTATAAGCCCAGCTGAGGCTAGTGGGCTCATGGATGACTCATACCTCTAGGGAGAGTGTGGGGCGTCGTGCAGACAGGGAGTTGATGAGACCAGCTGAAGCTTGTCAGCTCATTTAGGCCTCTATAAGAACTCCCAGCTTCATTAGATGTTAGCTCATGCCTGGACCCAGACCTGTGTGGACTGTCTAGGGAGAGTGAACCCCTGTGCGGTGAGACAAAGCCTGTGTGGCTATTTGCTTGGACATTTAAAACCAGGGACTTAGGGACTAGGACAGCACTAGGCTGATCCCAGTTGTTAGTTAGGAAACCTGTATGTTTAGTCAGAGGTCAAGTTGACCAGGATTTATTTTGTTTATGTTTCTTTTGCTTTGCTGTGTTTTGTCACTGTAAATAGAAAATAAACCGCACCTTTTTGATTTTGAAAACCACAACCTCCGTTTGCTGGGCCTGTTTTTGTGTGGGGAGCCCATCTCGGGGGTCACACACACCCGCTGCCGAGCTAACCCCCTCACAATATATATAGAGGTTGTGGTTTTCAAAATCAAAGGGTGCGGTTTATTTCTCTATGTACAGTGACAAAAACACAGCAAAGCCAAAAAGAAACATAAACAAAATAAATCCTGGTCAGCTTGACCTCTGACTAAACATGCAGGTTTCCTAACTAACAACTGGGATCAGCCTAGTGCTGTCCTAGTCCCTAAGTCCCTGGTTTAGTCAATGTCCAAACAAATAGCCACACAGGCTTTGTCTCACCGCACAGGGGTTCACTCTCCCTAGACAGTCCACACAGGTCTGGGTCCAGGCATGAGCAAACACCTAATGAACCTGGGAGTTTTTATAGAGGCCTTAAACGGGCTGACAAGCTTCAGCTGGTCTCATCAACTCCCTGCCTGCACGACGCCCAGCCCTCTCCCTAGAGGTATGACTCATCCATGAGCCCACTAGCCTCAGCTGGGCTTCATCAACTCTCTCCCTAGTTGTATAAGTCGGCATAAAGCCTGAATCTGGGAGAAATATATCTGCCCCCCTGGATGCAACCAGGTGACTTTACCTTCCTGCTGTCACAATATATATAGATATATATATATATATATATATATATATATATATATATATATATATATATATATATATATATAAATATAAATGTGTTTAAATATTAATTGAATATAAGTCCATATATCACATCAAATAGGTTTGTGAAAAAATAATGATAATAGCTTCCAATCTTCCACCACACTCGGTGTCAGGGAATCAGTGAATCCTCTCCCGTCAGATGCAAAACTCACCAACTCAAATTGCCTTACACTCTCATGTTCGGCGTGTAAACGTGTACAAAAAGACCTCACTGGTAGGTATAGCAGATAATCCCAGTTCCAACCAATTCACTGCCAGATTCACTGCCAGAAAGCTCTGCATGTAAATTAAAGAAGTGCTCAAAATAGCGTGATGCCGTAAAATCAGTTTAACATCACACTTAAATCTTCAAATATAGCACTCACATGAATCTCAAAAAATAGAGCAATACACTGCACAGCAAACACTTGTTCAGAAATGAACCGAAAACCGAGTATATTGGTCGCGGCGGACCCAAGATGTCCACTGATCGCTCACCACCTCCCCGCTGTTCCTTCCTGGATCTCTGCTTCCTTGATCGGCCTTGATACGTCACACGTTCACTTCAGATGGTTGCCGCACAGCCACGCCTCAACATGTTTCGTCATAAAGACTTAGTCATGGGATTGATGGGATCGGCTGTGCGGCGCAGCAAACCCCTCCTTTTATCCGCCCCAACGTGAACTCAGGGCAAAAGTAAAACACCATCCTCCGACTATGGGTGGAAGAATGATCTCCACTATCGCCTCTCCATAGGCTCAACGGGTGTCCCCGCGACCTTAATACCAGAAGAATGATCTCCACAGGCTCACCGGGTGTCCCCGCGACCTTAATACACTTGCTTCTGGTTGCAATATTTCAATTAGATACAATAGGGCTGATTTCCGAAACGTTTGCGCCATGAGTATCGGCGCATCTGCGTGCGCAACGGCAGTTTTGGTATTTACGAAACATTAGTGCCGGTAACGCAGAGCTATTCCCTATTTACTATAGTGTTCTCGGCGCACGGGAGGAGGCGCTCAGTGCTCCACTATGAACCTGGCGCACGGCATCTTCAAATTTAAAATATAAAGAAGCTGGAAGTGCCAATATAATGGGGGTGACGTGGGTTGATGTGAGGAAGTTTAGTGACAACTGCCCAAGTAACAAATATGCCCAAAATAGAATGAGAAAGTAACTTTTCTGAACCAGCCTGCTGCGTCAGCAATTAAGTTTATAACTGCAAGGGATCTTTTTGTGTTCTGCGCAGCAATTTTACTCATTCAAATGCGCCGGTTCACTGCGCCGGCAAAATCTTAGTAAATGTCAAGTCACATAAATCAATTTGCATAAGTTGAACAGGTGCACCTCCTAAACTTGCCGTTTTATATAACAGTCCGACAGCAAAATTACATTTCTAAAAGAAAAAAAAAAAGGCATTTAAAAGCACTCGCGGCTATAATAAATTGTCAGCTCCCGTCAATATAGAGAAAAGTCATTGAAAGTCTTTGAAAAAAAAAAATGCGTGGGGGTCCCCCAAAATTCCATTACCAGGCCCTTCAGGTCTGGTATGGATATTAAGGGGAACTCCGTGCCAATTTAAAAAAAAAATGACGTGCGGGTCCCCCTCAAAATCCATACCAGGCCCTTCAAGTCCCTAAAAATCCACACCAGACCCTTATCCGAGCATGTAACCTGGCAGGCCACAGGAAAAGAGGGGGGGACGAGAGAGCGCCCCCCTCCCTCCTGAATCGTACCAGGCCACATGCCCTCAACATTGGGAGGGTGCTTTGGGGTCCCCAACATTGGGAGGGTGCTTTGGGGGTCCCCCCCAAAGCACCATGTCCCCATGTTGATGGGAACAAGGGCCTCATCCCCACAACCCTTGCCCGTTGGTTGTGGGGCTCTACGGGCAGGGGGCTTATCGAAATCTGGAAGCCCCCTTTAACAAAGGAGACCCCCAGATCCCGGCCTCCCCCTGTGTGAAATGGTAATGGGGTACAAATGTACCCCTACCATTTCGCAAAGAAAGGGTCAAAAATTTTAAAAATGACAATAGCCGGTTTTTGACAATTCCTTTTATTAATGTCTTCTCCTTTCTTCCATCTTCTTGCACCTTCTTCTTTTCTCCATTCGGGTTTCTTCCTCCATCTTGTTCTTCATCTTAATCTTCATCTTCCTTTGGTGTTCTCGTCGTCCGCATCTTGCTCCGGCTTCTTGTTCTCCTCTTCTTTCTCTGGCCGATCCGCTTGAATTCGAGGTTCCCGCTGTGTGACGCTTCAGTTCTTCAGTTCTCCTCTGGGTCCGCTGCCACCCGGTGACCCCGCCCCGCTCTGACACCACGGGGAAAGTCTCAGTGAAATCCATGTGCGTCAGAGGGGGGCGGGTTCACCGGGGGGCAGCAGACCCAGAGGAGAACTGCACCACACTTGTCCTAAGTGAAAAGAGGGGAAAAAAAGCACTGGACTGTATCAAAAACGCATCAAAAATGTGCACTGGAATGCGTCAAAAACGCGCATGCAGAAAAGCACCTGGAACGCATCCGGATTGGGTGCTTTTTTGCATGCACATTTTTGATGCGTTCCAGTGAATTTTTGGTACGTTTTTGATGCAGTCCGGTGCTTTTTTTTCACCCCTCTTTTTTATTAACCATAGATAAGGACAAGTGTGTTTCAGTGCATTTTTGGTGCATTTAGGTGTGTTCCGGTGCGTTCCAGTGCGTTTTTGATGCATTTTGCAGCGTTCCAGTACAGTCCAGTGCAGGTAAAATGCAGCATGTTCTACTTTTTTTGTGGAACTGAAATGCACTGGAACAAACACTGCCATTTAGAACCATATAACCAACTTTCCATGCATTTTTGATGCATAAAAAATGCAATGCACTGCATGTGGTGTGAAATGGCCCTTAAGCAATTTGGCATAGTTAAAGGCACTTCTCCTTGTTTTGTTTTTGGTGTTGTCCAAATTGGTTACATTGATATATGTCCCTTAGGGTGGGACCTGGGCCCCCATACCCATTTTAAGGCCAATAACTAGAAGAAAAGCCAGCCAAGTGGGGACTAGCAAAATTAACAAGTCAGTTCCCATAGACTGCAATGGTATTTGTTGTATAACTTTTGCCCATGTTAGGCTCTTTGTTTGCCCCCCGGGCCGGGGGTGTTTGTCCCGTCTCTAATTTTGTAGCATGCTGGATGATGTGCTTAATTTTGGACAGGGGGGGGGGTAGGGTTATTTTCTGCTAGCTGCATTTGTGTTGGTCTGAGCATGCCCAGGGACTTAGGTTTTTTCTTTGGTGCTTTTTGTGTGTGAACAGCACCTGGATATTTCTGGGCATGCTCAGAGAGAGTGTGTTTTTTGGGTTAGTAAATGAAGGACATCCTTAACAGGTGTACCCACTTTGAAGTTCAGTCTCTACATTGGGTGAACTTGCATTTTGGGTGTTTCATGGACTGTGCATGTCTTTTCAATTGCCTCATTAGCACACAAACCTATGTTATATAAAGCTTGCAGACAGCATTCTCTCCCTTTCCCTGAAAAGAGGCAAGATTGTGTGTGTGGCGCGGGCCGGCAAAATGTACATTTTGGTGTCCTTATCGAGTTTGTAACACATGCATTTTATTTATTATGTCTTTGCAAAACAGATGTTTGTTTTACTTTTGTTGATTGTTTTTTTTTTTTGTGTGGGGGATATGTTCCCTGAAATATTTTTGATGTTGTTAATGTGTGTCGTTTGTTCACTTAGATTTAACTGTCTGTGCTGCATTATTTTGCTAAATCTTTCTCAAGATGTGACTAATGTTTCAAATTTACCTTCATGTCTTTTTTATTTATTAATTTTTTTGCTTCCCTTTGTGTTTTCCAAGTCCTGTTTTGTTGACCAATAAAATTTGATGCAAAGTTTGATGTTTGTTTTTTTTGTTTTCCATGCAACAAATGTGACAGCTGTAGCTTAACCATGCTTATTGGCATGTCAAAACAAAACAGGTGTGATTTGTCTACCTTGGTGCCTTCATGGTAGTGTAGCGGCCTCCTCACCCCGTCCTCTTTAGCTAGGGGTATGTCACGCGACAGAGTGAGGTGCGCTACGGCCCATGTCCTCCCCACGGCTGTGGGTGAGGTGAAGGCCAGTATCAATCTTTTCCTCGGGCCAAATGTGTGCTGGTTAAGAGGGTCAGTCCTTCCGTGCCAGAATCTCCCTTTGCTCCCATTAACAGAGTCCATACACCCATCAAAGTCCAAACTCAGGTTTATTGCGTATCTCCACATACAGTCAGATGCAACGGCATGATACGATGGGGGAAGCAGGTCGAGGCACTGTACAGGTTCCTAGTCCCTACACTCCCTGTGCTATGACCAGGGGTTGCAGGAGTCTTGACATGAATACCTCCGTTGCGTTGCGGCCTCTATCAGGGGAAGATGTCCTCCAAGGGAGTTACCGAAGGCCCATCCGTCACCGGGTTGACACTGCACCGGGTCTTCGGACGGGTGACCTCCCCAGCCTCCTCACCTCAGATGCGGGTCCCCTCGCAAGTAAATAATGCATGTGTAGCATTTCGAACAACCGTTGCACAACACTGCCACCTGGTGACAGAGCCGCGGTAATGACACTTGGTGAGATCTTCATTCTTCCTGCTTTCCTACTCTGACTCTACCCCAAAAGTCTCTGCCTTTGGCACATGAAGAAAAGGGAGAAAAAAAAAAAACAACAGCTCCCAAGTCTCCAGTAAGTAAAAGAAAAGCCCAAATCAAAACAAAAGTAGGGCACAGTTCTAGGCATCTGGGAATGTCTCTTCCAGAAAGTTTCAACAGCAACAAGATAGGAGCTCACTTCTCCTATAAGTAGAACCTTGGATCCAGCAGAAACAGAGGCTTCAGGTGCCCGTCAAACACTTCCACCGAATACTCGACATCCTCTCCTTCTTTCCTGCAGATGAGCACCTTATCAGCATGGATATGGCGTCCCAATCTCCAATCAGCTTTACGGTCTTTAAACTTTTTAGACACCGGCGGCGAACATGACAGGTATCGCCGGGCATGGGGCACTTTGAGTTTTTCCCACACAAACTCGTCATACCACCGTGGTCGCAAGACCTCGACTTCATACAATAAGTCCCGAGGCAAGTAGGGGTACTCCCACCCATATTCACGGGCGACTCTCTGGGAGAAAAGTCTCTGCAATCTGGCTAGAGGCGGCATCACATCTCGCTCACCTTCTTCTGGCTGTACGATGGCCTCCGGGTGCCGAGGTACCTTCACCATCTCAGGTTGCTTTGTCTTTGGTGCCCGCAAACGAAGCACGCTGCGTCCCCACTATCGGAGCGGGTGATGTAGTTGAATGAGGAAAGTTGGTCGGAGGGTTAGATTTCCTCGGGAACTCCGGGGCCTGCGCCCGGAGCGTACTGTCTTCTATGGACATGGGGGAATCCTGTGGTTTACTCAGCACAGGTAGCGGGCGTCTGTCCTAACCCTTCCGGTGAAACAGCTCGTCTATTTCTCCGTCATCACCACAGTCTGACAAGGACTCTAGGTCGGAGGTGTCATACATCTCGGCGGGAAGGTAGTCTCTAGTAGACGGAAGGCTACCCTCCCTTTCGGGCTCCACCGGTTGTGAACTCCCGACACCTCCAACCAACACCACAGTCCCAGCCCCTAGCTCACCTGGACCTACTGAAGAGCTGGGATGTCCGGGACTCTCTTCTCTACCAGCACCATCCAGGCCAGGCAAGCGGCGGGGTGAAGCTCTACCACGACCATAGGATGCCTGCACCAGGCCTATCTTCCTCTTCGGGGGTGGTAGCAGGGAGTCTGTGGTGACCGAAGCAGTGTCTTCGGATTTTTCTCTCTCAGTCTCTGGTTGGGCAGTCACTTCACCCTGGTCAGCGCGTACGGGGACCTCTGCAGAGGCCTGGATCTCTCCCTCCGGAGTGGCGGTTCCTGTGATGCAGTTGAGGCGTAGGGCCCGGGGCCTTTCCGTGTATGGTTCAACCTCAAAAAGAAACTCTTTGCACACTTCACATCGCCCGAATGGCTTTAGTTGGACCACCAGTCCCGAGCATCCGGGACAGATCACACCGAGGGCCTCCGTGTCTCTGCATGAATACAGAGCCAACTGTCCTCGGGGCCTAAGTCTTATCCCCGTGTCTGTCAGGGGAGCAGCAAATGCAGTCATCTTCGTGGGGTAAGGTACCGGTATCCACGGGGAGCTTGAGGCCATCCCGACCACTTGCTGTTCCATCACGCGCTGACCACGTGCCGGAGTCTCCACATGTATCTCCACACGTGGCCTGACTCCTCCCACGACTTGCACACTTTCGCGGGCTTCCGCCAGCCTCCGCCCACGAATTGTACAGTCACGGGTGCCTCGTGGCGCAGTGCAGCAAAAGTCCCCACATGTAGTTCGTCACACGGCTGGACTCCTCCCTCTTCCCGCTCTTTCTGCATGGGCCTCTCCCGGTTTTTCAGAGAAATGTCCACGACTTCGAGCACAGGGACGCACTTTGGCCAATCACATGGCCGACCTGCTCGGACCTCCTCCGGGCAGCAAAGTTCAAACACAGCCGTTCCAAACCTCAGGGTCAACACACATTTCATCCCGGATGAGCCCCCACGTGTAGCAGCCTCCTCACCCCGTCCTCTTTAGCTAGGGGTATGTCACGCGACAGAGTGAGGTGCGCTACGGCCCATGTCCTCCCCATGGCTGTGGGTGAGGTGAAGGCCAGTATCAATCTTTTCCTCGGGCCAAATGTGTGCTGGTTAAGAGGGTCAGTCCTTCCGTGCCAGAATCTCCCTTTGCTCCCATTAACAGAGTCCATACACCCATCAAAGTCCAAACTCAGGTTTATTGCGTATCTCCACATACAGTCAAATGCAACGGCATGATACGATGGGGGAAGCAGGTCGAGGCACTGTACAGGTTCCTAGTCCCTACACTCCCTGTGCTATGACCAGGGGTTGCAGGAGTCTTGACATGAATACCTCCGTTGCGTTGCGGCCTCTATCAGGGGAAGATGTCCTCCAAGGGAGTTACCGAAGGCCCATCCATCACCGGGTTGACACTGCACCGGGTCTTCGGACGGGTGACCTCCCCAGCCTCCTCACCTCAGATGCGGATCCCCTCGCAAGGGGCGCCCTGGAGCAACTTCACCCTCACGGGACCCATTCGGAGTCACCGGGTCCCAGGCCTCTTCAATAGTACCTCACCCCAGGCTGAAGGTGCCTGGGATGGACTCCATATTCATTCCGGCCAGGCCTAGGGCGCCTAGGCCGGAACCTTGAACCGCCTGCACCCAGGCTGAAGGTGCCTGGGTGCGTGAAGAGATGATCCCCGAGGACAGACGACCACGACGACGACCTCATGGCGAGGGCGTCTCCCCCTTTTATCTCCTCCCTAGGATACCACAGCGGGTTCCCCGCCCCGGCCGTACCATCTCCAGGAAGGGACAAAGAAGGGTAGCACTCCGGTAGTGATTCTACCCTGAGCCAGTAGGTACACTGACACCCACTGGTCAAGGAGAATATTACACCACCCAATCCTACACGAATAACAAAAAGGGGTCTGAACCCTAACACAATTACACACTTGGGTCACACTACCCCCAGGTGTATCCCACTAAATTGAGGACCCCGCTACAGTAGCATATGCATTAATTGTGTGCTGCCATGGATAGTCACCAGGAAATAAAAAATACAGAGCGGTAAGTATTCAATTTTCCTTTTTACTGCAGTGGTTAACAGTCTCAGTCCTCAAGTACCCCCAACAGGACATGTTTTGTGAATTTATCTTATCGAGAATTGCTGTCCAAAATACCAAACCATTGACTGTGATTTAAAGCACATGTGCAAGATGAAGGAAAACCTGCAAACATGGCCTGTTGGGAGTACTTGAGAAGCACTGATTTAGAGCACTGCACTTAAAAATAGCTCAAGGCAATACAATTCTAATTGTGGGCATTTTGAGTAAGTTAGTGTTAGAACCCCTGCTTTTTTTTTAGGTTTGGCTTTGTGTCCCTTTTAGTAAAATTGGCTTCACTTCCTGTTACACAGCTAAACAGGATGTGAAGGTAGAACTCTACCAATATATTTTCTTGGGGACACACAGATCAATCTAACTAGTGTCCCCATTAAGCAAATTGCACTCTAGCACTTTGTTGTGTACACCCCAAATCATTGGGTAGTTTGGGGTTTAGTAAAGGCAAATCCACTCTGCAGTACAAGTGTAGTTGCTGAAAATCTGAGGGGAAGCACTGGTGATTGTAACATCGAATCATGTAAAAGCAAAGATGGTGTTTTTTTTGTTTCCTTGCATGTCCCCCTCGGATATCCAGCAAGTGCACTTGTAGTGCAAAGTGGATTTGCCTTTAGTAAATAAACCCCAAAGTCCAAAATACCTAATACTTTGGGGTGTACCCAGCAAAATGCTGGAGTGCAATGTACATAATGGGGAAAGTATTTAGATTGACCTGTGTGTCCCCAAGGAAAGACATTGGTAGGGATTTCCCCTCACTTCCTGTGTGGCTATGTGACAGGAAGTGAATTATTTGGAAAGATAAAGTGGCCAAATTTGGGAGTTGTCTTCACCCTATCAGGGGTGCAGACATCCCCAAAAACTGTCTAGACTTCTAATCCCTCTGCACTCTATCCCCAAGCAAAAATAAGAAAGGATTTCATTAAGTTTAACTTTGCAAAGACACATTCCTAAGTTGAATTGTGATGCATGTCAATGGCCCATTTAGACCCTCTTTAATCACTTGAGATCAGCGCTATAGCTGATCGACGGCCACAGCACGGTCCTCAATTGCCAGGAGTCCGTCAATAGACGTCCTCCATTTTGCGCGTGCGCGCGTGCTGTGGTCACCGAGTCACTGAGACTCGGGTGATGACAGATCCGAGTAAGGGGCCGATCCCTGCCCCTTACCACGTGATCAGCTGTCAGCCAATGACAGCTGATCACGTGATGTAAACAAAAGCTCGGTAATGGTTTTTGTTTTCTCCTTGTGCTGACAGCGTGAGCATAAAAAAAGGCAATCACCGGCTTATGTGCCAGGGACATCGGGCCTGAAGAGGAAGAGGCAATTCTGCATCATCTGTGACAATCAGTAGCCCCTGCCAGTGCCATCTATCAATGCCCAAAACTGGTGCCAATCAGTGCTACCTAGCAGTGCCACTTCTCAATGCCCACCAGTGCCAACTAGCAATGCCACCTCTCAGTGCCCACCCTTGCCACCTTATCTGTGCTCATCAGTGTACATCAATGAAGGAGAAAAATTACCTTTTTTCTAAATTTTCGAACTAAATATTACCCACTTCCCTACCGCCCACCTTCAAATGACGTCCCTGACTTTGTGCGGTGACATCTGAATGATGCCTGTAGTTGCAGGCATCATTCAGATATCATTCTTTTCAACCGGCGATTCTGTGCACGATAAAAACGATCATAGCGGCAGTTCCGCCGCTTGATCGTTCTTATAGGCGGCGGGAGGGGACGTCCCCCCCCCTCCCGCCGCCATCCGGGGGTTCTCCGGGCTCTCCCGTGCCATCCGGGGCCCAGAGAACGAATTGACCGGCACCGGATGGGAAGCATAGAGATGACTGGTGACCAGATGGTCACCAGTCATCTCTATGACCGTCAGAGGCCCGGGCGCGACGTTATGACGTCACGCCAGGTTCCCATATGTAAACAAAGCCGTGATCTCGGCTGTCAGCATGAGATCTGTGATTTTTTTTTTAATGATCTCATGCTTTCCAGCCTGGAGGAGAGATGTGGGGTCTTATTGACCCCGCATCTCTCCATAAAGAGGAGCTGTCACAATAGATTCCTATTACAAGGGATGTTTACATTCCTTGTAATAGGAATAAAAGTGATCAAAAAAACAAAAATTTTTAAAAAAGCGTAAAAAACGAAAAAAATAATAATAAATTTTTTTTAAAACGCCCCTGTCCCCGGTAGCTCGCGCTCAGAAGTGAACACACTAGTAAGTCCCGCCCACATATGTAAACGCCGTTAAAACCACACATGTGAGGTATTGCTGCGTGCGTTACAACGAGTGCAACAATTCTAGCACTAGACCTCCTCTGTAATGCGAAAATGGGAACGTGTAAAAAAATTTAAAGCATCGCCTATGGAGATTTTTAAGTACTGAAGTTTGGTGTCATTCCATGAGTGTGCGCAATTTTAAAGCGTGACATGTTGGGTATCTATTTACTCAGCATAACAACATCTTTCACATTATACAAAAAAATTGGGCTAACTTTACTGTTTTGTAACTTTTTAATTCATGAAACCATTTTTATTTTCCAAAAAAAAGGCGCTTGAAAATTTATTGCGCAAATACCGAGCGAGATAAAAATTGGCAATGACCGCCATTTTATTCCCTAGGGTGTCTGCTAAAAAACATATATAATGTTTGGGGGTTCTAAGTAATTTTATAGCCATAAAATTATGATTTTTATATGAAGGAGAGAAGTCGGTCTTTTGTATTTATAGTAAAAAAAAAAAAAAAATGCAGAGGTGATTAACCCCTTCCATACCGGGCCTTTGGAAAATGACGCCGGCAGGAACCCTCTCTCCCTCCGGGTGGGCGTCATATGACGTCCTGGGTTTGAGGGGGGATATCTGAATGATGCCTGCAGCTAGAGGCATCATTCAGATATCCTTTTTTTCAGCCGGCGATCCTGCGCACCATAAGAATGATCATAGCGGCGGTTCCGCCGCTTGATCGTTCTTATAGATGGCGGGAGGGGACATCCCCCCCTCCCGCCACTATCCGGTGCTTCTCCGGGCTCTCCCGTGCCATCGGGAGCCCGGAGAGAATCGTCGGCGCCGGTGGTGGGTCACGTGACGAGCATAGAGATGACTGGTGACCAGATGGTCACCAGTCATCTCTATGATCGTCGGAGGCCCGGCCGCGATGTGATGACGTCACGCCAGGATCCTCAGATGTAAACAAAGCCGCCATTGCGGCTGTAAGTATAAGATCAGTGAAATTTTTTTCACGATCTCATGCTTTCCAGCCTGGAGGAGAGATGTGGGATCTTATTGACCCCGCATCTCTACATAAAGAGGACCTGTCACACACATTCCTATTACAAGGGATGTTTACATTCCGTGTAATAGGAATAAAAGTGATCCAAAAAAAAAAAAAGTGTAAAAAAAAGTTAAAAAAAAATAAAAATTTTTTTTTTCTTTTTAAAACGCCCGTCCCCAATAGCTCGTGCTTAGAAGTGAACACACACGTAAGTCCCACCCGCATATGTAAACGACGTTCAAACCACATATGTGAGGTATCGCCGCGTGCGTTAGAGCACGTGCAACAATTCTAGCACTAGACCTTCTCTGTAACTCTAACCTGGTAAAAATTTTCAAAGCGTCGCCTATGGAGATTTTTAAATACCGAAGTTTGGCGCCATTCCATGAGTGTGTGCAATTTTAAAGCATGACATGTTAGGTATCTTTTTACTCGGCGTAACATACGCTTTCATATTTTACAAAAAAATTGGGCTAACTTTACTGTTTTGTTATTTTTTAATTCATGAAACCATTTTTTTCCCCAAAAAAAGGCGTTTAAAAAATTATTGTGCAAATACCGTGCAAGATAAAAAGTTGCAACGATCATCATTTTATTCCATAGGGTGTCTGCTAAAAAAACATTTATAATGTTTGGCGGTTCTGAGTAATTTACTAGCAAAAGAATGATGATTTGTACATGTAGGAGAGAAGTGCCAGAATAGGCCCGGTATGGAAGTGGTATAAAAAGCCCTGTATGGAAGTGGTTAAATAGCACCAAAAGAAAGCTCTATTTGTGTGCAAAAAATGATTACATTTTCATTGGGTTACAGTGTTGTATGAGCGCGCAATTGTCGTGCATCAGCGCTGAAAGTTAAAAATTGGTCTGGGCAGGAAGGGGGTTTAAGTGGCCAGTAAGCAAGTGGTTAATATAAGGCTACATGCACACGGACGTTTTTCCAGCCGCTTGTTTGAGCGTTTTTTGCAGCTTAAATACGGCTCTCCATGTTAGCCTATGGCCTCATGGCCTCCATGGCGTTTTTGAGCTGTAAATGGCATAGCCATACACGGGACGCTGGTGCAAAGTCTTCAGAACTAAGGTTGAAAGCGGCGTTTCTAAACGCGCGTTTTGTCACGTTTGCATGCCGTGTTTTAACGCATTTGCGTCTATAAGCGGTTAGTTAGTTAACATCATAAGGAGCCACCCTAAGCTCAAAAAACAGTATTATTAACCATTTCAGCTATTTTATGAGACCAGAGTGAGTAGCAGCAGCTGAGTGAGTAGCAGCAGCTGAGAGAGCAGCAGTGTACTTGTATTTAGCGTGTCACTTGCCACAAGTTGTGGATTGTCCACTTGCCACGTCACCTGCCACAAGTTGTGGATTGTCCACTTGCCACGTCACCTGCCCCAAGTTGTGGATTGTCCACAATGCAATGGAAGCAATTACATTTTTTTTTTGTATATATTTTTAATGTTTTTTCATCATTTGCCATAATTTTTGAGTTTTTCAATGTAAAAAAATAGGTCACCTTTAAAAACGCTTCTAAACTAAAACGCGGCTAAACGCCGGTACTGCGTCTGAAACGTGGAAATCTTTGGCGTCTGAATGCATTTTTTGGCATTCTGAAAAACGAGGTTAAACGCAACTGCCTAAGGTGCAGTTCACACCTTGGAAAGGCAGTCCGGATGCATTCCAGGTGCTTTTGTGCATAAGTGTTTTTGATGCAGTCCAGTGCTTTTTTTCCCCCTCTTTTTTCTTAGGCCTCATGCCCATTGACGGACGTTTTAAAAAACGGTCTGTAAGGCTCGATTCCCACTAATGCGTTTTTTGGTGCATTTTGCATAAATGCAGGTACATTTTTTAACATGGGTTCCTATGGAACATGTTCACATCAATGCATTTTTGTGCCTCTGTGTTTTTGGTAAGGGTCATGGACTTTTTTTTCCCAGCAAAAAAGAGTGTTTTGCATGTAATAGAATTCAATGGACCCGCATCCAAAACGCAAGTACCGCGATTTTGCGGCATTTGCGTTTTTTTTTTTACCTGTTTATAGCTGGTTGTTAAAGGAAATGTAAAAAAAAATAAACATTGCTGGCTATAAAATAAAATCGAGAAAAAAACAGCGTTGGGTCCCCCCCCCCCAGGTCCATACCAGGCCCTTGGGTCTAGTATGAATTTAGAGGGCCCCCCCCCCCCATACACACCAAAATGTAAAAAAAAAATGGCGTGGGGGTCCCCCCAAAATCCATACCAGACCCTTATCCGAGCATGCAGCCCGGCAGTTCAGGAATGGGGGGGCGAGCGAGCGCCCCCCCTCCTGAACCGTACCAGGCCGCTTGCCCTCAACATGGGGGGGTTGGGTGCTTTAGGGGCAGGGGGCGCCCTGCGTCCCCCCACCCCAAAGCACCCTGCCCCCATGTTGATGGGGACAAGGGCCTCTTTCCGACAACCCTGGGCGTTGGTTGTCGGGGTCTGCGGGCGGGGGGCTTATCGGAATCCGGGAGCCCCCTTTAATAAGGGGGCCCCCAGATTCCGGCCCCCCACCCTATGTGAATGAGTATGGGGTACATCGTACCCCTACCCATTCACCTGGTGGCAAAAAAAGTCAATAAAAAAACACAACACAGGTTTTTAAAGTAATTTATTAGGCAGCTCCGGGGGTCTCCTTCCGACTTCGGGGTCTTCTTCCAACTTTGGGGGTCTTCTTCCAACTTTGGGGGTCTTCTTCTGACTTCGGCGGTCTCTTCTTCTGCTCTCCGGTGTCGTCTCTGGTTCTTCTCCCGCTCTCCGGTGCTTTCTCCACGATCTCCGGTTCTTTCTGCCTTCTGCCTGGCGCCCCGCTATCTCCTTCCAGCTCTTTTGCTAGCGGGGTCCCGGTCTTCATCGTCGTCTTCTTCCCTCTTCTCTCCGCCGGATGTTGCCTCTTCACTGTCTGCCGCTACAATGCTGTGTGCGCGGAGCGTAATGACTTATATTGGCATGGGGCGTGGTCACCGGGTGATGCCACCCGGTGACCCCGCCCCCGTATGACGTCACAGTCCCATCATTCCCCGGGACTGTGACGTCATACGGGGGCGGGGTCACCGGGTGGCATGCCAATATAAGTTGTTGCGCTCCGTGCACACAGCAGTGTAGCGACAGACAGCGACGAGGCAACATCGGGCGGAGAGAAGAGGGAAGAAGACAACGATGAAGACCGGGACCCCGCTAGCAAAAGAGCTGGAAGAAGATAGCGGGGCACCCGGCAGAAGGCAGAAAGAACCGGAGATCGTGGAGAAGGCACCGAAGAGCGGGAAAAGAACATGAGAGCGCGGAGACGACACCGGAGAGCAGAAGAAGAGACCCCCGAAGTCGGAAGAAGACCCCCGGAGCTGCCTAATAAATTACTTTAAAAACCTGTGTTGTGTTTTTTTATTGACTTTTTTTGCCACCAGGTGAATGGGTAGGGGTACGACGTACCCCTACTCATTCACATAGGGTGGGGGGCCCGGGATCTGGGGGCCCCCTTATTAAAGGGGGCTCCCGGATTCCGATAAGCCCCCTGCCCGCAGACCCCGATAACCAACGGCCAGGGTTGTTGGGAAGAGGCCCTTGTCCCCATCAACATGGGGCAGGGTGCTTTGGTGGGGGGGCGCAGGGCGCCCCCTGCCCCAAAGCACCCAACCCCCCATGTTGAGGGCATGTGGCCTGGTACGGTTCAGGAGGGGGGCGTTCGCTTGCCCCCCCTTTCCTGACCTGCCAGGCTGCGTGCTCGGATAAG
Organism: Rana muscosa; assembly: GCA_029206835.1. Classification (NCBI taxonomy): domain Eukaryota; kingdom Metazoa; phylum Chordata; class Amphibia; order Anura; family Ranidae; genus Rana; species Rana muscosa. The sequence goes on from CM055119.1 coordinate 241,714,062, forward strand.
GGTCTGGTATGGATTTTGTGGGGACCCCCACGCCGTTTTTTCGGCGTAGGGGGGTTTCCCCTTAAAATCCATACCAGACCTAAGGGCCTGGTATGCTCCTGGAGGGGAACCCATGCCGGTTTTTTATTAAAAATTTGGCGTGGAGTTCCCCTTCATGATTCATACCAAACACAGGGGACAGCGAGCGCGAGGCTTGCAGTACCTTGTCGCTGAGAACATTCTCGGGCAGGTACTTCAAGTAGCCTCCAGGACACGACTTGAGCGTCTGCTTCACACTCAAGTCGTGTCCAAGTTGCCTCGCAAAGTCGCGCTGCCCCGTGTCAACAGGCACACGAGTCGCCCCGCAAGTCGGATCGTCTTGATCCGACTTCCCGGGTGACCTCTATTCAAATCAATGGGCTCCCATAGGGAACCATTCATTTTGAATAGAGATACAAGCGCCGCTGACATTTTTATTTACTATAACAGTGCGCCGCCAGTTAATGCGCCCAATTAAGGATTTATCCGGCGCACCAATTAAGTTATGAACCGGCGCAGCGCACTGTTGTTAGTAAATCACCCCCCTATATGTCTCCGTAATCAAAACACTCCCACAATCCCTCCGGAAGTGTACCATAATCGTAGAGTTCATAAATGCAATGATAAAATATATTAATTAAAATTAACTCTGAGCATTATGAGATTGATTCCTAAATAACGGATACTGAGAAAATGCAAATAATATGCAAAAGAGTATATATTAGATCTCACTAACCTGGATGTGTGGTAGAGAGAATATAAATATATATATATATATATATATATATATATATATATATATATATCTATACACATATCTGCACACATATATATAAACTAAAAAATGCGTCTATAGCATTCCCAATGTGACTACAAATAAATACACCCTCACTCACAGCAGATAACCATGTATGTAATGTATATTGTAAACCAAGTGATGTGTCAAAAAACTGTATAACAAGAGACAGTAAAAATTGCATCAAAGCAGCGCTAAAATCAGTTAATAAAAGCCGACTTATGAATAAATATATAGCAATACAAAAGTGGAAAAAACATAGATGGAGCAAAAGAACCTATGACTAAGCATAAAAAAGTCCGTAATATGTATCCAATGAGAGTCTATAAGAGGTGGGAAAAATTAGTCAAAAACACTTTGCACACGATGAGTGGTCTTTCACCAAAGATAACTTCACACATATGTTCCACACACCCCTTAGGGGTTTAAACTCACCACAATGATGAAAAAACTGTGCCTCAACGATATCCAAAACAAACTGCTCAGTCAGTGTGTCTCAGCAAACTTCCGTCATATGGGAACTGTACAAGCACAGATGCAATGTGGCGGACGGAAGAGGCCTACGTGCCTGTGAGGATTCTCCCCCCCCTAAGAAGAGATCTGCGCGGTTGTATAAGGTGGATCCCTCTAAAGGTTATACCAACTGGAATTGGAGTGGGGTGCATATGTAGAGATCAAAACTGGGCTGAATATAATGTAGCACCTTGCTATTATATGTGATGACGAGCTGTATTGGTGTATCACTGTGCCTATGTGCATATGCATACATAGGCATACACCTAGTGACCACAAATAAAAAGGAGGGAGGGTGAGTCCTTGGATTTGTAGAGGGTTGTAGGAATAAGTTCAGATCCGTGTTGGGATGAACCTTAGATCTTTGCAGTGAAGCTTACTCTCTTCATAGTCCCTCTCATACAGAGAGATGCACTGTTCTCTCTGTATGAGAGGGACTATGAGGAGAGTAAGCTTCACTGCAAAGATCTAAGGTTCATCCCAACACGGATCTGAACTTATTCCTACAACCCTCTACAAATCCAAGGACTCACCCTCCCTCCTTTTTATTTGTGGTCACTAGGTGTATGCCTATGTATGCATATGCACATAGGCACAGTGATACACCAATACAGCTCGTCATCACATATAATAGCAAGGTGCTACATTATATTCAGCCCAGTTTTGATCTCTACATATGCACCCCACTCCAATTCCAGTTGGTATAACCTTTAGAGGGATCCACCTTATACAACCGCGCAGATCTCTTCTTAGGGGGGGGAGAATCCTCACAGGCACGTAGGCCTCTTCCGTCCGCCACATTGCATCTGTGCTTGTACAGTTCCCATATGACGGAAGTTTGCTGAGACACACTGACTGAGCAGTTTGTTTTGGATATCGTTGAGGCACAGTTTTTTCATCATTGTGGTGAGTTTAAACCCCTAAGGAGTGTGTGGAACATATGTGTGAAGTTATCTTTGGTGAAAGACCACTCATCGTGTGCAAAGTGTTTTTGACAAATTTTTCCCACCTCTTATAGACTCTCATTGGATACATATTACGGACTTTTTTATGCTTAGTCATAGGTTCTTTTGCTCCATCTATGTTTTTTCCACTTTTGTATTGCTATATATTTATTCATAAGTCGGCTTTTATTAACTGATTTTAGCGCTGCTTTGATGCAATTTTTACTGTCTCTTGTTATACAGTTTTTTGACACATCACTTGGTTTACAATTTTTTTATTATTTTTAAGTGGCTGCTGTTGGACACCTAGTGTCTATTTATTTATATATTTTATATTTCATTTTTGTTTTTTATACATCGATTGTTTTCACTGTTGTAGATCTTATATTGCTCCTAGCGCTGAGATAAGAGGAGTTGGGCAGTGCGATTCAGTTGTTTCCTCTTTTTTACATGTAATGTATATTACCTGATAAAATATACTCATATTTTGCTGTATTAAAAATAAATTACCGTTCACTACTCTAATTCATTAGTATGGGTGCATTAACCATAGAATAGTGCAAAGATGTAGAAGTCAAATCAATAATTAAAAAATATTATTATTTTTTTTTTATTAACCACTTAACGACCGCCCACTGTAATTATACGTCGGCAGAATGGCACCGACAGGCAGAATCACGTAGATCTACGTGATCGCCTTTGTATAGTTGGGGGGTCCGATCGGACCCCCCTTCTTTACAGTGAGCGGCCGTTATTAGTTTGGGAGCGATCAGGGATGAGGGGACGGCCGTTCGTTTCCGGCCACCCCCTCGCGATCGCTCCCGGCGAATGAGAGAGCTTCCCCTGCCTGTGTAATGTAAACACAGGCAGAGGAAGTGATGTCATCTCTCCATGCGGCGGTCTTTTCGATCCGGCGCGAGGAGAGAAGACATCACATAGTAAGTGCACCAACAGCCCACTGACACCAGTACACGTAGGCACACTTACACCCCCCAGTCACCCCCAGATCACCCCCCAGATCACCCCCAGTACCCCCAGTCACAGTGCACCGTTTGCAGTGGTCATTTTTTTTACTGATCACTGCAATCAGTGTCATTTGTGACTGTAAAAAGTTGCAGGGCAGTTAGGTTTAGGCCCCTTTAGGTCCAGGGTAGCCCCCTTACCCCCCATATAAAGGTTTAACCCCTTGATCGCCCCCCAGGTAACCCTTTCACCCCCTAACGCCAGCGTCACTAAGCGATCATATTTCCGATCGCTGTATTTAGTGCCGGTGGTGCCCTAGATAGCCAGTTATTTATTTTAATTTCGTCGCAGGTTTTTATAGCGTCAGCAGGTACCCCCATATATTATTTTAACCCCCTGATTGCCCCTAGAGTTAACCCTTTCACCAGTGATCACCATATAAGTTTTACTGGTGACACTGGTTAGCCAGTAAGTTATTTAGTTATTTAGGTTATCCGTCAGGTTTTTATATAGCGTCAGGTACCCCCATATATAACCTAATAAAGGTTTTAACCCCCTGATTGCCCCTAGTTAACCCTTTCACCAGTGATCACCATATAAGTTTTATGGGTGACGCTGGTTGGTTAGTTTGCTTTTTATAGCATCAGGGCACCCGCCGTATATAACCCAATAAAGGTTTAACCCCCTGATCGCCCGGCGGCTGATATCAATTAGGTTTTAGCGCCAGAGAGGGTCTGCGTCACCCCAGGCAGCGTCAGGTTAGTGCCAGTAACACTAACACCTACGCGCAAAGCATACACCTCCCTTAGTGGTATAGTATCTGATCAGATCTATACTAGCGTCCCCAGCGGTTTAGGGTTCCCAAAACCGCAGTGTTAGCGGGATCAGCCCAGATACCTGCTAGCACCTGCGTTTAGCCCCTCCGCCCAGCCCAGCCCAGCCCACCCAAGTGCAGTATCGATCGATCACTGTCACTTACCAAACACAACACACATAACTGCAGCGTTCGCAGAGACAGTCCTGATCCCTGCGATCGCTAACAGTTTTTTTGGTAGCGTTTGATACATTTGCTGACAGCTTTTTTTACCTGTGAATCTTACTAGTGTACCCCTAAATTTAGAGCCCAAAATGGCAAGACGAAGGTACACTAGTAAAGAGGCCTACGAGATTCTGAGCATGACAGATAGTGAAGAGGAGGTCACGCATCTGTCAGATTCAGGCTCAGAATATCTTCCCGTAGAAGACAGTGACGTCAGCGGCCCCACATCAGATAGCTCTGACGACGAAGTTGAGGTCCCTGCTAAGGTCAGGCGTACCCGAACCCGATCTTCTGAGGTTGTTGAGGAGCAAGAACCGCAGGTCTCTCGTATCATGGAGCAGAGTAGTACTAGCGCCGCTATTCCTTCTGGTGAATTGGCAAGCACCAGCGGCCTAGTACAGCCTGGGCGTACATCCAGCACTGCAGTATCACGTGGTGACGTGGCGAGTCCCATAAGTGCAGTTCAAGCTGGCGAGGTGGCAAGCACAAGTAGTGTCCCGCTGCCACCAAGAAGACAAAGGCAGGCCCATCGTGCCCATAGTGCCCTTCCTGCAGAATTCGCCTATCCTGATTGGGTCCCCACCACTTCTGCAGAACCCGTACTTCCCCCATTCACTGCCCAACCCGGTATTCAGGTGGAAACAGCTGATTTTATGCCAATTGATTTTTATTCACTGTTTTTCACGGAAGATCTCTATAGATCTATTGTGGACCAGAGTAATTTATATGCTGGTCAATTCATCGCCGCTAACCCCCAGTTGCCTAAAATTGCCAAAGATTGGAAACCAATTACGGTTTCCGAATTTAAGACCTTTCTGGGCCTTTCCCTCAACATGGGCACACATAAATTCTCGTCATTGCGTGCTTATTGGTCCACGCACCCAATTGACCACATGCCCGTGTTCTCTGCCTCCATGCTCAGGACACGATATGAGCAGATTTTGCGGTTCATGCACTTCAACGACAATGAACTTTGTCGTCCACGTGGAGACCCTGAATACGACCGGCTCTATAAAATTCGGCCCCTCATAAACCACTTCAACTAACGTTTTGCAGCCTTGTTTATTCCTGATCAAGTTGTCTGCGTTGATAAGTCCCAGATTAAATTTTCTGGCCGCTTGTCTTTCAAGCAGTACCTTCCCAGCAAGCGTGCCAGATACGGGGTCAAGCTCTATAAGTTCTGTGACAGGGCAACAGGCTATGTATTGAGCTTTACAGTTTATGAGGGAAAAGACAGTCAGGTTGAGCCGGTCAACTACCCGGATTACATAGGGAGCGCTGGCAAGATAGTGTGGAACTTGGTGTCACCCTTATTCGGAAAGGGGTACCACTTGTATGTGGACAATTATTACACGAGCGTGCCACTGTTTAGTCACTTGTTTGATCATCAGATTGGAGCATGTGGCACCGTGCGGCCTAATCGCCGGGGCTTTCCCCAGCGGCTTGTAGATGCCCGTCTTAGGCTGGGGGAGAGAGCCTGCTTGAAGTGTAATAACTTGCTCGCTATGAAGTGGAGGGACAATAAGAATGTTTTCCTTCTTACCTCCCTTCATGCAGACATGACAGTCCAAATTCGTACGGCGACTGGTTTTGTGGAGAAACCCCTCTGTGTCCACGAATATAACCAAAATATGGGAGGGGTGGACCTCAACGACCAGTTGTTGGCGCCGTATCTAATTGACCGTAAGGTGAGACGCTGGTACAAAAAAGTGTCTCTATCCTTATTCCAATTGGCTTTGCTGAACGCTCATGTGCTATACAGAGCTTCAGGCGGGACGTTATCTCTTCTAAAATTCCAGAATGAGATAGTCACAGAACTCCCGTTTCCAGGCGGTTCTGCACCTCACCATTCCCAACCAAATGCAGTAAGCCGGCTGCATGAGAGGCATTATCCGTATGCCCTCCCGAGTACCCCTACCCAACGAACCCCCCAAAAAAGATGTCGTGTCTGTAGCAAGCGCAGATTTAGGCGTGACACCTGTGTTTTTTGTCCACTCTGTCCTGACAAACCTGGTCTTTGCCTTGGTGAATGTTTTGAACGCTACCACTCAAAAGTTTTAGCGTAGGGTACAGCATTTCACAGACTAGGACACACTTACACAGGGTCTCCCAAGATGCCATTACATTTTGAGAGACCCGAACCATTACAGTTGGTAAAGTTACAAAAAAAAGTGTAAAAAAGAAAAAAAAAACGTAAAAAACAAAACAAAACAAAAAAAATAAAATAAAAATAGTTGTCGTTTTATTGTTCTCTCTCTCTCTCTATTTTCTCTCTATTGTTCTGCTCTTTTTTACTGTATTCTATTCTGCAATGTTTTATCATGCTTGCTTTTCAGGTATGTAATTTCTTCTATTCAGGTGCGCCATTCAACTGCAGCGCGGAATTATTTATCTTGACAGCAACAGCGTTTTCTCCCACGATACATAAAGCTGTGACTCCAGTGCTGTAGGAGGTGATTTCACCACCATAGTTAAAAAAAAAAAAAGAGCATATATGCCGAAGCATGGGGGCAGCAGGGGCGGAGGAGCGATTTTGCTCCTAATGCCGCGTATATACGGTCGAAATTCCGACGGAGGCTTGCCTGTGGAAAAGTCCGACCGTGTGTACGCGGCATAACCTTTTATGCCGCGTAAATACGGTCGAAATTCCGACGAAGGCTTGCCCGTGGAAAAGTCCGACCATGTGTACGCGGCATAACTTTTTTGCGGGAGGATGCCCCCATGCTTCGGCATATATATATTTTAGGCACAGGTTGCGTTAAATTTTTTTTTTATTTTTTACTAGGTTTTGTTTTGGTATTTGCTTTGCAGGTATGGTATGGTAAGGTCTTACTGTTGTACTGTAATGTTACTTTGTTTTAATGTTAACCACCATTTGCTTAGCAGGTACGCCATTCATTTGCAGCGCGGATCTATTTATCTTGACAGCAACAGCGTTTGCTCCCACGATACATAAAGCCGTGACTCCAACGCTGTAGGAGGTGATTTCACCACCACAGTTAAAAAAAAGAGCATATATGCCGAAGCATGGGGGCAGCAGGGGCGGAGGAGCGATTTTGCTCCTAATGCCGCGTATATACGGTCGAAATTCCGACGGAGGCTTGCCCGTGGAAAAGTCCGACCGTGTGTACGCGGCATAACCTTTTATGCCGCGTACATACGGTCGAAATTCCGACGAAGGCTTGCCTGTGGAAAAGTCCGACCGTGTGTACGCGGCATAACTTTTTTGCGGGAGGATGCCCCCATGCTTCGGCATATATATATTTTAGGCACAGGTTGCGTTAAAAAAATGTTTTATTTTTTACTAGGTTTTGTTTTGGTATTTGCTTTGCAGGTATGGTATGGTAAGGTCTTACTGTTGTACTGTAATGTTACTTTGTTTTAATGTTAACCACCATTTGCTTAGCAGGTACGCCATTCAGTTGCAGCGCGGATCTATTTATCTTGACAGCAACAGCGTTTGCTCCCACGATACATAAAGCTGTGACTCCAACGCTGTAGGAGGTGATTTCACCACCACAGTTAAAAAAAAGAGCATATATGCCGAAGCATGGGGGCAGCAGGGGCGGAGGAGCGATTTTGCTCCTAATGCCGCGTATATACGGTCGAAATTCCGACGGAGGCTTGCCCGTGGAAAAGTCCGATCGTGTGTACGCGGCATAACCTTTTATGCCGCGTACGTATGGTCGAAATTCCGACGAAGGCTTGCCCGCGGAAAAGTCTGACCGTGTGTACGCGGCATAACTTTTTTGCGGGAGGATGCCCCCATGCTTCTGCATATATAAATGGTGCATGTATGCCCATCATTAGAAGTGGGTGGATGAAGGGAGGTATTCTAATGGTGGGCATACCCACCAATCAATCTCTTTTTTTCGTTCAGCCAACAGGCTGCATGAAAAAAAAGATTACAATACATGTCCAACAAGGACCAGCAACGTACTGGTATGTTGCTGGACTTTGAATGTTTATACCAGAATGATGCCTGCAGGTTTAGGTATCATCTTGGTATCATTCTTTTCAGCCAGCAGCCGGCTTTCATGTAAAAGCAATTCTAGCAGATAATTAGCCTCTAGACTGCTTTTACAAGCAGTGGGAGGGAATGTCCCCCCCCCCCCGGATATAAACAGCGCCATTGGGAAATTGGGAAAGCATTTTATCACACCGATCTTGGTGTGGTCAGATGCTTTGAGGGCAGAGGAAAGATCTAGGGTCTAACCCCCCAATTTTTTTCAAAAAAAGAGTACCTGTCACTACTTATTGCTATCATAGGGGATATTTACATTCCCTGAGATAACAATAAAAATGGTAAAAAAAAAAAAAATATGGAAGGAACAGTTTAAAAAAAAAAAAAAAAAGCAAAATAAATAAAAAAAAAAAAAAAAAAAGCACCGCTGTCCCCCCTGCTCTTGCACACAGGCGAACACAAGCGTCGGTCTAGCGTCATATGTAAACAGCAATTGCATCATGCATGTGAGGTATCACCGCAAAGGTCAGATCGAGGGCAGTAATTTTAGCAGTAGACCTCCTCTGTAAATCTAACGTGGTAACCTGTAAAGGCTTTTAAATGCTTTTAAAAATGAATGTAGTTTTGTCGCCGCTGCGCGTTTGTGCGCAATTTTAAAGCATGTCGTGTTTGGTATCCATGTACTCGGCCTATGACCATCTTTTTTATTTCATCAAACATTTGGGCAATATAGTGTTTTTTAGTGCATTAAAAATAAAAAAAGTGTGTTTTCCCCCCAAAAGATGCGTTTGAAAAATCGCTGCGCAAATACTGTGTGGAAAAAAAAATGCAACACCCACTATTTTAATCTGTAGGGCCTTTGCTTTAAAAAAATATATAATGTTTGGGGGTTCAACATAATTTTCTTGCAAAAAAATTTTTTTTTTCATGTAAACAAAAAGTGTCAGAAAGGGCTTTGTCTTCAAGTGGTTAGAAGAGTGGATGATGTGTGACATAAGCTTCCTAATGTTGTGCATAAAATGCCAGGACAGTTCAAAACCCCCCCAAATGACCCCATTTTGGAAAGTAGACACCTCAAGCTATTTGCTAAGAGGCATGTTGAGCCCATTGAATATTTTTTTTTTTTTGTCCCAAGTGATTGAATAATGACAAAAAGAAAAAAAAAAAATGTACAAAAAATTGTCACTAAATTATATATTGCTCAAACATGCCATGGTTATATGTGGAATTGCACCCCAAAATACATTCTGTTTCTTCTCCTGAGTATGGGGATACCACATGTGTGAGAGATTTTGGGAGCCTAGCCGTGTACAGGACCCCGAAAACCAAGCACCGCCTTCAGGATTTCTATGGGTGTAAATTTTTGATTTCACTCCTCACTGCCTATCACAGTTTCGGAGGCCATGGAATGCCCAGATGGCACAAAACCCCCCCAAATGACCCCATTTTGGAAAGTAGACACCCCAAGATATTTGCTGAGAGTTATGTTGAGTATTTTGCAGATCTCGCTTTTTGTCACAAAGTTTTAAAAATTAAAAAAAAAAAAAAAATGTCTTTCTTCATTTTCTTTTTTTTTTTTTTTAATACAAACGTTTTTTTATTGGGTATAGACAGAAAAAAAAAAGCACATATCTTATCGGGATGCAACCCACTCATACAACATAAAAATTACATTGCAACATATAATATCGAGAGGAAAAGAGCATAAGAGGATCAGTCACAGGGGCAGAAACTAAATGTGTTACTCGAGGTCAGGCCCAGTGACGGCCCTTCGGGTGCATCCCAGGGTTCAAACAGAAAGAAAATTCTATTAATGCTTAAAAGAAATCAAGAAGGAAACAGGATTAGAGGGGAATAAGGGAGAATCTCCATGGAAGGATAAGAACGAAGGGAAAGAAAGATTAGGGAAAAGAAAAAGCTTAGACAGGTATATGGGTAGAAAGGGGAAAACAACCTGTTGAAAAATAAACTTTAATCTGCTACTTCTGGTATGAATAATTCGACCGACCCAGTATCAAACAAAAAGAAAAAGTATAGGATGTACTCCTCGTTGGGTTGGGATCACATGTCCTGACCATCTCCTAGTATCCCCAGGCCCAGGGCCCAAAGGAAACGGGAGAATATGGGGTACCTATCCGACCACACAGAGGCGGCCTCCCCAGAGGCAGTGCGTTGGTCACAGTATAGCCGCTCCTGTCGACCACGCCGCCCATTTATTATGGAAGGTCGGCATGGTGTCCATGATAGTGTGATAGATCCTCTCCATAAGACGGATAGACTCCATCCGCTGGAGTACCTGTGTCCATGGAACCGACTGGGACCGCCAATTCAAGGCTATGGCCCAATGAGCTGCACAGAATAGGGTATTCACTAATCTCTGGGTATGGGGAAGCAGACCCGGTATAGTGGCAAAGAGCAAACACATCGGGGCCGTCAGGTCTAGGATGGTGCCCGCAATCTGCGTCACCCTGGATGCCACCTGGCTCCATAGGTGCCTCAGATGAGGGCAACCCCAAAACGTGTGCAGAAGGGTGCCAGGGCTCTGGCAGCCCCTAAAGCACGTCTCCTGAACTGTAGGGTAGTATTTATGAACTCTATCTGGAGTGAGGTACCACCTCGTATGTAGTTTAAGTACTGTCTCCTTAGTGGCTATGGAGCGGGTACATCTGTGCATATTCTGTAGCATGTCGCTCCAGTCTTCTGGGGGGAATGCCACACCCAGGTCTGATTCCCAATGGGTCATAGCCGAGGACTTAACTGGCAGCTGAGAATCATTCAGTGACATATATATTGTAGAGATCGTTCCCTTGCCTCTAGCACCATTCTGGCAGATTGTTTCATACTGGGATAAGTTGGATCAGTGTTCAATGTGAATAGGGATTCGAAAAAGTGCCTAATTTGTAGGAATCTAAAGAATTCCGTTCCCGGGGCTTCGAACTGCTCTTGGAGTTGTGTAAATGAACAGAAATGTGTGCCTTGCGATAGTGCTTTTAATGTCAAGAGGGAGTTTTGTACCCACCAATGGAAGCTCTCAGGGGATCGGAAAGCAGGGGGAAAACTGGGCGATCCCAGGAAGGTGGACAGGGGGGGCCTGCCAGACCTAAGTTTAAATTTGTGGTGATATAGGGACCAAAGGTGTATTGTCTGACCCACTACCATGTTTAGCATGCCCAGTTCCCTGGGCTTAAGGCCCGTCTGCCAAAGAAGTCCCGGGAGGTAGTATGGGCTGACAGAGGACATTTCAAACTGTAGCCAGGGGATGCTGTCTGGTGCGGCATGCCACTGTGCCGTCTGGGCCAACCTGGCTGACAAATAATACAACCAGATGTTAGGTAGCCCTAACCCCCCCTGTGAAGAGGGTCTGTGTGTGATAAGACCGCCATACCTAGGATGTTTATTGTTCCATAGAAACCCATTAATCTCACGTTGGATCTGCAACAGAGTATGTCGTGATACATAAAGGGGGAGAGCCCTAAAGAAGTAAAGCAATTTCAGTAAAATGGACATTTTTACGGCTGTGACTCTGCCTAGGAGGGTGATGTGGAATGTAGACCATAGGCGTAACCATTGTCTGACTTTGGCAAAGATCTGGGGGTAGTTAGCGTTATATAATTCTCTTAGGGTGGGGGCTAGACGAATCCCGAGGTATTGGAGGGTTTTATTTGATACTGAAAAGCCAAAAGAAGATTTAAGGGCAGAGGTGACTCTGGGAGGGATATTGACAGGGAGGGCCGAACACTTGGAGAGGTTGACGCCAAGGCCCGAAAAAGTGTGAAAGGATTGGAGTGTAGAGATTAAATTAGGAAGGGAAGTAACTGGGTCCTGGAGGAATACAAGGATATTATCCGCGTATAGGCTCACCTTATACTCCCCATCCCCCTTCTGATACCCCCTAATGTTCTGGTCTGTGATGATCGCCCTCGCCAAAGGCTCCACGGCCAGGGCAAACATCAAAGGGGACAGAGGGCAGCCCTGGCGTGTTCCCCTGCCCAGGGGGAAGTAATCCGAAGTGCAACCTGGGAGCTTAACGCGTGTGTGAGGATTGTGGTACAGTGCCCTAAATCCATGAACAAACTCCCCTGAAAAACCAAACCTAGTCATGACCGCGTCCATATATGGCCACAGGACACTATCAAAGGTCTTGTGTATATCCAGGCCCAACAGAAGAACCTTGCGGGAAAATAGCTCCGCATCCTGGATAATGTCCGTCGCCAAGCGGATGTTGTCTGTGATTTGCCTAGAGGGGATGAATCCGGTTTGTTCGGGGCCAACCAGGGTGGAAATTATGGGGGCTAGTCTATCTGCAAGAACACGACCTAGAATCTTAATGTCATTGTTAAGAACCGAGATTGGTCTGTAATTCTGGGGGAGGGAGTGATCCTTGTTAGGTTTAGGGATTAGGGTCATATTGGCTGCAAGCATTTCCTCTGGAAGTGTGAGTGGCCTTGCAATACGTGGTTGATTAATTTAGTCAATTTAGGGGCCAACGTACCTGCAAATTTTTTATAGTAAGTCGCCGCATACCCGTCTGGGCCCGGGGCTGTTGACGCTTTGAGCGACTTAATGACTGTCAGGACCTCCAGTTCTGTGCATGGGGCGTTCAAGTTGGTCAGTTGTTCGCGTGTCAAAGTCGGAAGTTGGATGGAGTTCAACCAGTCCTCAACTCCAGCAGGGGGGGGGGAGAGGCTGGGGCAGATAGTAGGGAGCTGTAGAACGCGGTGAAAGTGTCAAGCACCTCCTTGGGGTGGGAGACCAGCTGGCCCGAGGTGTTACGCAATTTGTAGATATGGGTGGGCTGAAGGGAGTGATGTAGTTTACGTGAGAACATGGCCGAGGCAGCGTTTGAGTGCAATAGGAATTTCGCTTTGGCCCATCTAATAGATTTTTCAGTGTGGTCTGAGAGGATAGTATCCAATTCCACCCTCTTCTGGTCAATTTGTCTAAGAGTGTCCGGGGCGTGGGATTGTGCGTGTATATGGTACAGTTTTGCAAGGTCTGCAGTTAGGGTTTTAATTTTGGCTAACTTCTGTCTCTTCTTAATGGTGGCCAACTCTATCAGTCGGCCGCGAAGTACTGCCTTATGGGCCGCCCAGAGAATAGAGGGGGTGGTGTCTTCTACATCGTTCAGTCTGAAGTACTCTTCCAACTGATTCGCTACTTGTGTGGCTATGTCAGGGTCCGTCAATAGGGAGTCATTAAGCCTCCAGGAGGCTGTCAGGGGGGAAATGCCTACATGCAAAGTTTTAAAGGAGACCACCAGGTGGTCTGACCATGGGCATGGGTGTATAGTGGCCGCTGTGGAGTTGGCAAGTAAAATTGGGGAGCTGAAAATGTAATCTAGCCTTGCATAGCTCTCGTGGGGGGCTGAGTAATGTGTGTATTCCCTAGCTCCTGTATTGAGGGCCCTCCATGTGTCAATAAGTTGGAAAGTCTCCAGGGACCTCACTAGGGATTTGGGGAAGGCCTTAGATGAGTGGGTAACCTTGCTTCTGTCCAGTGTGGAATGGGCGACTAGATTGAAGTCACCACCCACTATCATGTGTGGAGAAGTATATTTGTCCAAAATTTGGGTGGAGGACCTGAAAAAGGAACCCTGAGCAGTATTGGGGGCGTACACATTGGCGACTGTAAAGGCTTTGCCCTGGACATCACCTTGGAGTATCAAAAACCTGCTATCCGGGTCCTTGTAAAAATGTTTGACATCAAAATGTACATTATTTCGTCTTTCTTCATTTTCAAAAACAAATGAGAGCTGTAAAATACTCACCATGCCTCTCAGCAAATAGCTTGGGATGTCTACTTTCCAAAATGGGGTCATTTGTGGGGGTTTTGGGCTATCTTGGCATTTTATGGCCTTCAAAACTGTGATAGGTAGTGAGGAGTGAAATCAAAAATTTATGCCCTTAGAAACCTTGAAGGCGGTGCTTGGTTTTTGGGGTCCCGTACGCGGCTAGGCTCCCAAAAAGTCCCACACATGTGGTATCCCCATACTCAGGAGAAGCAGCAGAATGTATTTTGGGGTGTAATTCCACATATGCCCATGGCATATGTGAGCAATATATCATTTAGTGACAACTTTGTGCAAAAAAAAAAAAGTTTGTCATATTCCCGCAACTTGTGGCAAAATATAAAATATTCCATGAACCCAACATGACTCTCAGTAAATAGCTTGGGGTGTCTACTTTCCAAAATGGGGTCATTTGGGGGGGTTTTGTGCTATTTTGGCATTTTATGGCCTTCAAAACTGTGATAGGTAGTGAGGAGTGAAATCAAAATTTACGCCCTTAGAAATCCTAAAGGCGGTGCTTGGTTTTTGGGGCCCCGTACGCGGCTAGGCTCCCAAAAAGTCCCACACATGTGGTATCCCCGTACTCAGGAGAAGCAGTAGAATGTATTTTGGGGTGCAATTCCACATATAACCATGACATGTGTGAGCAATATATCATTTAGTGACAACTTTTTGTACATTTTTTTTTTTTTTGTCATTATTCAATCATTTGGGACAAAAAAAAAAATATTCAATGGACTCAACATGCCTCTCAGCAAATAGCTTGGGGTGTCTACTTTCCAAAATGGGGTCATTTGGGGGGGGTTTTGTGCCATCTTGGCATTTTATGGCCTTCAAAACTGTGATAGGTAGTGATAGGTAGTGAGGAGTGAAATCAAAAATTTATGCCCTTAGAAACTTTGAAGGCGGTGCTTGGTTTTTGGGGTCCCATACGCGGCTAGGCTCCCAAAAAGTCCCACACATGTGGTATCCCCGTACTCAGGAGAAGCAGCAGAATGTATTTTGGGGTGCAATTCCACATATAACCATGGCATGTGTGAGCAATATATCATTTAGTGACAACTTTTTGTACATTTTTTTTTTGTCATTATTCAATCATTTGGGACAAAAAAAAAATATTCAATGGGCTCAACATGCCTCTCAGCAAATAGCTTGGGGTGTCTACTTTCCAAAATGGGGTCAATTGGGGGGGGTTTGTGCCATCTTGGCATTTTATGGCCTTCAAAACTGTGATAGGTAGTGAGGAGTGAAATCAAAAATGTATGCCCTTAGAAACCTTGAAGGCGGTGCTTGGTTTTTGGGGTCCCGTACGCGGCTAGGCTCCCAAAAAGTCCCACACATGTGGTATCCAAGTACTCAGAAGCAGCAGAATGTATTTTGGGGGGGAATTTCACATATGCCCATGGCATGTGTGAGCAATATATCATTTAGTGACAACTTTGTGCAAAAAAAAAAAGTTTGTCATATTCCCGCAACTTGTGGCAAAATATAAAATATTCCATGGACTGAACATGCCTCTTAGTAAATAGCTTGGGGTGTCTACTTTCCAAAATGGGGTCATTTGGGGGGGTTTTGTGCTATTTTGGCATTTTATGGCGTTCGAAACTGTGATAGGTAGTGAGGAGTGAAATCAAAAATTTGCGCCCTTAGAAATCCTGAAGGTGGTGCTTGGTTTCCGGGGTCCCGTACGTGACTA
Organism: Rana muscosa; assembly: GCA_029206835.1. Taxonomy (NCBI): domain Eukaryota; kingdom Metazoa; phylum Chordata; class Amphibia; order Anura; family Ranidae; genus Rana; species Rana muscosa. The sequence continues at coordinate 241,729,783 of CM055119.1, forward strand.
GGCTCCTAAAAAGTCCCACACATGTGGTATCCCCGTACTCAGGAGAAGCAGCAGAATGTATTTTGGCGTGCAATTCCACATATAACCATGGCATGTGTGAGCAATATATCATTTAGTGACAACTTTTTGTAATTTTTTTATTTTTTTGTCATTATTCAATCACTTGGGACAAAAAAAAAATATTCAATGGGCTCAACATGCCTCTCAGCAATTTCCTTGGAGTGTCTACTTTCCAAAATGGGGTCATTTGGGGGGGTTTGTACTGCCCTGCCATTTTAGCACCTCAAGAAATGAGATAGGCAGTCATAAATTTAAAGCTGTGTAAATTCCAGAAAATGTACCCTAGTTTGTAAACGCTATAACTTTTGCGCAAACCAATAAATATACGCTTATTGACATTTTTTTTACTAAAGACATGTGGCTGAATACATTTTGGCCTAAATGTATGACTAAAATTTAGTTTATTCGATTTTTCTTATAACAAAAAGTAGAAAATATCATTTTTTTTTCAAAATTTTCGTTTTTTTTCCGTACATATCGCAAAAAATAAAAATCGCAGAGGCAATCAAATACCATTAAAAGAAAGCTCTATTTGTGGGAAGAAAATGACGCAAATTTTGTTTGGGTACAACATTGCATGTCCGCACAATTTACAGTTAAAGCAGCGCAGTGCAAAATTCTGAAATCACCTCTGGTCCTTTAGCTACCAAATGGTCCGGGGCTTAAGTGGTTAAAAATATTATTTAAATACTTTAAAAGTTATTAAAGGCCCCTAGGATAAAGACTCTTTAAAAGAAAAATCTATTTGGTCTCTCTTTGTGACAGATCCCTCACACGATTAGATCCCCTCCATGATGAATGCACATGATCTATGCCACAAAATTGGATCAGGGACGGATCCTGCTGGTGTTTCTCTTTAAAGTGTTATGACACACTATGATACTTAAAGCCATTCCTTATATTCGTCAGGTGCTCGGCTATACGTACTCTAAGTAATCTTTTTGTTCGCCCTACATAGTACAACCCGCAGGGACACCACATGAGGTATACCACATATAATGTGTTACATGAAATAAATTCCTCTATGTTAAAAGTCTCCTGGTCTTGATTCATGATACTCATTTTACCTCTATTTTATATTTTCACTGTTCTGCAGAATATACATTTCCTGCATGCATAGAATCCTTTCAAGTCAATTTTTAAAAACTGTTCATCAGGAGGGTCCAGAATTTTACGTACCACTCGATCTCCAAAGCTCGGGGCGCGTCTATATATAAATTTGGGTTGTTTCGGTAAGACCTCCCCTAAATGCCTATCACGACCTAAATGTGCCAGTACTTTTTAAAAATAGTCTCTATTTCTTTATACTGAAAATGGATGCCTGTTATAAATCCACATTGGTGCTGGTCATTAATTGGTTGAACTTCTTTCTTCTTAAAACATTGATCTCTGGGGGTATCTCCTACTTCCTGTATTAATTTCTGTAGGTTTTCTTCCAGATACCCCTTCTGTACAAATTTCTCTTTCAGTATGTTGGCCGGTAGGATAAAATCCTCTTGATTGGTGCAATTGCGTCGTATTCTTAGTATTTGTCCTTTAGGGATATTTTTTATCCAGGCGGGATGATGTCCGCTTCTAATAGATATATAACTATTTCGATCTGTAGGCTTAAAATAGACCCGAGTCTTTAGGCCCCCCAAACCTTTTTCTATAGTGACATCAAGAAAGTTCACGGTCCTGTCACTAATCTGGTACTCCAATCTAATATTGTTGTTGTTTTTGTTCAGGGTTTCCAAGAACTCCATGGCAGATCCCTCTGATCCCTCCCAAATAAAGAGGAGATCATCAATGAATCTGCGGTAAAACCGCAACTGGGGTCTCCGATTTCTAAACACGTGCCTATCCTCCCATTCAGCCATAAACAGGTTGGCTTGGCTCGGGGCAAACTTAGCCCCCATAGCCACGCCAACCTGTTGTGAGAGGAAAGTCATTATACCAAAAATAGTTGTGGGACATGCAGAAATCCAAAACATGTCCCAAAAATTGTTTCTGTGTGTGTGGAATATCTTCCCTCCTACTCAAAGCCCAATTCAGTGCCAAAGCTGCATCCTCATGTTGTATAATAGTGTATAGGGCCGATACGTCGGCTGTTACCAAGTATATTTCAGAACCAGAATTAATTTCTACTTTTTCCATTAATTGCAGCAAATCTGCCGTATCCTTAAGATAGGCCTTTGTGTTCTTCAAACTCGGCTGCAAAAATCTGTCCAAATATTCTCCCAGCCTCGCCGTAACTGATCCTATCCCATTGACAATGGGTCTTGCTGGCGGGATTTGTGAATTCTTGTGAATCTTCGGTAAAGTGTAAATGACTGGTATTCTGCATGCTGACGGCACCAAATATCTATTTTCCTTTAATTTCAGAGCATTGGTCTGAAATCCCCATTCTACCAAGGAGCCGAGTTGAATTTTATAGGATTCAGTGGGATCCGTTTTCAATTTCTTATATGTTATCTGGTCATCCAGCAATTCTATCAGTTGATTATGATAGAAAGATTTATCCATCACCACCACCCCCCCTCCTTTGTCCGCTGGGCGGATGATGATGTCCTTTTTCTTTTCCAAGGCTTTTACACCTTCTTTTATATAGGTTGGATTGACTTCAAAACCATCTGCTTAAACACTTTAATGAAATGATTGTTTGAATTTTGAGGATTAAATATCGATTTGTTTTTTAGGCCACTGTCTATTCTATCAGGCACATTGTAATTCCTTATTGCCGGGTTAGCAGGGTGACTCAGAAAGTATTTTTTCATGTTAAGTGTTCTTATGAACTTGTCAGTATCAATATATACTTCAAACTTATTCATAGTTCTCCTAGGGGCACACTTTAAGCCCAAATTCAATACATTTAATTCTTTCTGATCCAATTCTACCCTACTTAGATTAAATATTCCAGAGTTCAGTTGTTTCTCATCCTTTTTCTTGAATTGTATGGCTCTACCCGCCCTACATCCCCTGCTTCTCTTTGGAATGGTGTGACATCTCTGTTGGGAACTTGAGGCGGTCCGGTTCTTCCTCCTCGGTTGTTTGTCTGATGGTTGTTCCTCCTCGGTGTTCCTCCTCTCCCCCTCCTCCCCCCTGTTGGCCTAAAAAAGGTTCCTGTTGGTAATTAGTCTCAAATCCTTCCTCAGCTAAAGGCTGATATCTATTATATATGGGGGTATAATTCCTGGGGTCAGGGGGATAATCAGAAGGTGGATATGGATACCACTGTTGGTAGTCCTGACGAGGGTTATGGTCATATGGTTCATTTCTCCCATATGGTCGTGAAGATTGAGGTGATTGGTAATTTGCACTTTGTTGGTATCCCCCTCTTCCATAATATGATGGAGCGGGTGAATGCGAATTCCCTCCATATTGACCGCCCCTACTTGTTTGGGGTGCACCTCCCCGAGACTGGTTCAATGTTGTTTGCTCACCTCTATTTCCAGATCCTTTATTGGGACCATTCTTTACCAATTCTTTCTTTGGGATAGTTGTGGGCTCCTTTTTGTGCTCCATTCACATCAGGTGAATCCTCATTTCCTGTATTGAGAGAAAATATCCCACCAATCACAGAAAGAGTTTGACAGTCACCACAACCCTGATTGGAAGAAAGAAAACAAGCCCCCTGGGAAAAATGGGACTTTAAAAGTGACTGACAAACCAAGGATAAAGAATACAAAAATATATTTATTTAATTTGACAAACAATCATAAAAACTTTCGATACATATGTAACAAGACCATATTATGGGTTTTATCGATATGAATGCCTGTAGGCGTAGCTCGTGGCACCTGACCCAACGTTTCTGGCGAATAGCCCTTCTTCAGGGGTTTATTTCAAGTGTCTAGAGCAGTACCATCTGGTAAAACATATATATCATATTAGTACATACAATTAAGTAGAATGTATTCTGCATATTGCAGTGAGGAACAGAGAACCAAAAATTATGTAGCCAACCAAAGTAAAGGGAAGATGGGATAGAAAGGGAGGAAGGGGGGGGGAGGAAAAGGAAGAAAAAAGAAATCAGAATGATGAAAAAACATCTTACATCAGAAGCTCCACCCATCAATTTAATCAGACAGTGGCCAAAAATTGACTAAAAAACAGTAGGTAGACCAGTCGGCGCGTCACAGATATTCCAGCGAGGATCCCACCGTCCGCACACGGAAGTAGTCTGGATATGGGGAAGGGAGGTTAAACTCAAAACTAAAAAGAATATGCAAATGTTGCCCATGATGGGGGTATTTTAGGTGTATAAATAACCTACCAAGATGTAAGATAGAGTGGGGATAATTGTGATGGACCCATGAAGGAGTCTCTTTGCTGAAATATCAAAAAGACCCGGAGGATAAGGCAAAGGTCCTCGGATACACCTGATATATCTGTATAAATAACGGAAACCAGATCAAATCACTACAGTTCACTACAGTTGTAGAGTTGAATGCAAAACAGAAAATAAAAAGTAATAATGAATGAATAAAGCCCATTTATGAAGTCACACTACCTGTAAAGAGTTCCCAGAGATGCGTATTCCTCTGACAATCAGTGTGCAAACAAAGAAAAAGAAAAAGGTATCTAAATATAAAAGATATGTACTGAAGAGTACTGAAGAGAAAGAAAAATAGGAGAAATAGAAAATGTATATATCTCTCCTCTATGTATCAATCCAAATATAATGGGGACACACAGAGGATGTGGATACACATATATATATATACACACATCCAGAAAGTTGCACCTACCAGTCTTTGGAAAAATCAGGAGGAACGTGTCAGTGGTTTAGAGGACTAGATAGTGTATTCCGCATACACCCAGAGGAAGAAGCAATTGGATCCTCAGGTATATGGAGTATGCCTATGCGGATAACATAGATATGTCCAAGTAAAGGTACAGCACTGCACATTAAAGTATGGGGTACTGGTAGAGTGGAAACGGATGCTAGTATACCTGGAAGTGAATGTACAGGTAAAGAAGACCTCAGATGGTGGCGCCGTTGCTGCACCAAGTTATGGCGCTGACAGATCTTATATAGAGTGGCGAGGTACGTAAAGAACGCCCGCGCCTGCACAATGAGCTTCCATTGCGGCCGCGACTACACGTGGTGGATGTAGGTGGAACGCATAACAATAAGGGTGGCACCGCTAGCGTGTACGTCACGGTGATATGACGTAGAATATACGTCACTATACAAAGGAATGAAACTAATGTGTGCCGGATGGGACAGAAGAGTGCCCTGCTTTGACAGCGCGGAGCCCGGACCCAAAACAAACAGCACTGGAGACGAGCACCGTGCTGGAAAACACCAGCGCCGATTCATGAGTGATTCATGGAAAAAGAAAAGGGGCATCTGTGTCAATCGACGCGCATTGCCCCTAGCGGCGCTGTGTGGAAAAACTGTGTGGGCGCAGAAGGTCAGTCAAAGAGATGGAAAACAAACCAAGGAAGATGGCAAAAGCATGGTGTAATACTGATCATATGATGGAGAGATGACGTAGAAAGAATAAAACACAAAATATAAATATAATGAATATCAAGAAGAGGATGTTAAAAGAAACCAATAAGAAGAATGAGGAAATACCAAAGGAGTTGGTGGAAAAACTAGAGATAAGTGCAGATAAGGAGCAACCTGAATACATGATAAACCATGAGGATGGTATTATCACTTAATATCTAGTAAAAAGTCAAAAATAAATATGAAAATACATAACAAAGACATAGTATACCATTGTGTTTTTTCAGAGCTTGGAATGGGTATACTGCATGAAAATAGAGAAGATTTTTTCAATTTATACACATATATAGCATAACAAATACACATATGATTATATATCCGTATCCGCATGTAGAGGTAAAAAACTTTCCGTATGCCAATACAAGGGAAACAGGAAAACTGTAAGTGTGGTTGAAAGATAGTATTCATGATGGTAGCACCAGCGTATCATATGTTGATATTTAGCGATAAAAGTCAAAAAAGAGGGGGAGCAAATAAGTATTTACTCCTCCCATCCTCTTGAGGAGTAGCCCTCCAAAAATGGTCGGTAGCTGATGATGTCATTCAGACTGGGAGCTATAGTAGCATTCAAATTGAGTATCCAACGGGGTTCACGTTGTAACAGTATTCTGTTCCAATCTCCACCACGTGGATTTGGGTGGATTCTATCCAATATTAGAAATTTTATTTTTGGATTTTTACCTCCATGGAGGTCTCTGACGTGACGTCCAAGGGGTAAATCTGGGCATGATTTCCTCATCATAGTGATGTGGCGAGATGCTCTTTTGGAGAATTGCTGTTTCGTTTTACCAACGTAGAATGCCCCACATTGGCATATTAGGAGGTAGACCACGCCGATGGTCTTGCAGTTGGCATAATGTGCGGGTTTAAACGTTTTCCTATTTGGCAAAATAATGTTGTCTCCAATGTACATATATTGGCAAAAACTGCAGCCTCTGCATCGAAAAGTGCCGGGACGCTTGCATGGATCTGAGCGAAAGTCACCAGTGTATTCACTTTTGACTAGTGTATCACATAGTGATTTTGTTCTACAATAGGAAATTGAGGGTTTTTCAGTTATGAAGGGACTCAATGATGGATCGATGTACAGTAAATGCCAATATTTTGCAATTATCTTATTGATCATATGATTTTGTTTGGTGTAACAAGTGATCACTCTAAGAGTGTTTGATTCTTTCTCCTTCAAACATAAAGTTTTGGATTTCTTAAAAATCAGATCTTGTCTTGGTTGTAAGATTGCTCTTTTATAAGCTTTTTTGAGGCATGTAAGAGAATAGCCACGAATAAGTAGTCTATCTCTTAATTCGTTTGCCTCTGTATGGAAGACCGTGTCTTGCGTGCAATTGCGTTGCAGTCTCAAGTACTGTCCAAAGGGAATGGATCTAATGAGTGGCATTGGATGGGCACTCTCAGCATGTAGAATGCTGTTGCATGCTGTTTCTTTACGATATAAGGAAGTTGTTATTGTGCCATCGTGATCCTTGATGATGGTAATGTCCAAAAAGTTTACCTCTGACGCACTGTAAGTCATTGTAAAATTTAAATTGTAAGAGTTAAAATTCATAGTAGCAATACATAATCCAAGTAACTCTGGTGATCCTGCCCAGATGATCAAAATGTCATCTATATAGCGATGCCAGCCGATGATATGCTCAGTGAACATGAGCCAGGCATCGCTAGATAGAAAAGCTTGTTCCCACTCCCCCAGGTACAGGTTGGCGTAGGATGGGGCACAACATGTCCCCATAGCTACACCCTGTACCTGGAGGTAGTGGGAACCATCAAAAGAAAACACATTGTGCGTGAGTATAAAGTGGAGAGCTGCAACTAGGAATAAATTAAAAGGGCGATTGTCCCGGTGGGATTGTGAAAGGACACAACCTATGACTTCGATGCCCTTCTGGTGCGGGGTGGAGCTGTATAGAGCTTCAACATCCACTGTCACCAGAAGGGCATCGGGTGGGATAACCATGCCATCAAGTTGCTGTACCAGATGTATAGTGTCCTTCACAAAGGAAGGGAGGCTGCTTACAAATGGACGTATCTGTTCGTCTATGAATTTACTTAAATTCTCAGTGATTGAGCCGCACCCAGATACTATGGGGCGCCCTGGAGGAGGTATGTTGTTTTTGTGTACTTTCGGTAAACTATAAAAAGTAGGTATGACAGGATATATTGTACGCACAAAATCCCAGGTTTGTTTTCCAATCACTTTATTAGTATACGCTTCATCTATCAGTTTGTAAAATTTGTGTTCAAATTTGTCAATGACTGAGCGTGATATTTTATTGTACCAAACTGGGTTGTTTAGAATTTCTAAACACATGTTCTTATATTGTTCATTGTTCATAACTACAATGTTGCCTCCTTTGTCGGCCGGCTTAAAGTGGTTGTAACTAGCTGTAAGAGAAAGGCATAATGAGCTAATATGACTAGCATAATTGCTCATTATGCATCACTTACCTTAGATCGGGGCCCCCGAAGCCGTCCTCGTCTCCCTCTTCAGCCGCATCCATCGCTGCGGCGATAGCCGGAAGGTTACTTCCGGGTATCGCCGCTCCAGCCAATCACAGCGCCGCTCCGGCGCTGTGATTGGCCTGAGCGGCGAAGACGTGACTCCGCGCATGCGCGCGTGAGCCGTCGAATTCGGCTACGTCGTCGAATGTTGCGACCTAGCCGAATTTGTGAATGGGGTTAACCCCATGCGCATGCACGTGACCTCAGCGTCGCCGCATTTAAATGCAAATATCTCCTTAACCGTGTAGGTTAAGGAGATATTTGATGCACCTACAGGTAAGCCTTAATCTAGGCTTACCTGTAGGTTTTTGTTTATAAAGTGGGTTTACAACCACTTTAATTGTCAGTTGTGACTGTTTGGTGAGATTGCTTAGATCCTGTTTTTCATTGCTGGACAAATTAGTTGTGTTTACAGGGTGAAAGTAGATCTTGTAAATTTCTTTTGTGGTCATAGTTAGAAAAGCTCCCAAGTTGATATTCGATCCTATAGGTGGAAATTTGTCAGATTTTTTTCTTTAGTGTTGACTGTATGTTTTTTTTTTTAGAGATGTTTTTCTCATTTCCTGTATTGGAGCTCTGCCATACATAGATGTTGTTGGATTTAAAGTAATTTGAGTCTCTGTTATATTTCTCGACCTTTCTTTTCTGCGTGTCCCGGTCCACTTTTTCCAATTTTTTCCTCATATTGATATTAAATTCTTTCACTATATTGGAATCATTGACTGGTTCCAGCTTATTTTGTATTAATTTGATCTTTTCATTGAGTCTACTCAACTTAATTTGTTTCCTTTTCAGTACCAAACTTTGTAATTCTCTCCCTACTCTATTAAAAAACTCGAGCCACTCATCCATATATTTTTTATCATTGAGTCCATCCTGAGGTGATACCTCCCACCTCAGGCTTCTAAAAATCAAAGTCTCCTTCTCATAATGCTCGAATGTAAAAACATCCCACCATGTCTTAACCAGTGATGTAAGTAACTGAGTTAGAATAAACACAGTTACTTTAGAGGGTAATGAGTAATCTAACTGATTACTCTTCCCCTAATGGTAACATAGTTACCATTACTTGGGCGGCGTTACAATTACATCTACCGCCACTAGATGACAGTAGTGTAATTCCTCCTCTCCTCTCTGACCGGGTCTCTCTCATGTCACGGCACTGACAGCAGTCAGGCTGCTCCCCGCGGCCCCTCCTCTCTTCTCGTCCATCCCCATTTGCTTGTGACATCATCTGGGATGGACGAGAAGAGAGAAGGGGCCGCCAGGGAGTAGCGTGACTGCCGTCAGTGCCGTGACATGAGAGAGAACTTATTACACACGCTTCCTGCGCTACTCTGCATGGCTGGTAAACTATGTGCCCTGCCCTGATGTGCTATGTGCCCCGCCCTGATGTGCCCTCATGTGCTATGTGCCCTGTGCCCCATGCCCTGATGTGCTATGTGCCCTGATGTGCTATGTGCCCCATGCCCTGATGTGCTATGTGCTATCATGTGCCCAGATGTGCTATGTGCCCTGATGTGCTGTGCACCCTGATGTGCTGTGCGTCCTGATGTGCTATGTGCCCCATGCCCTGATGTGCTATGTGCCCCATGCCCTGATGTGCTATGTGCCCTGATGTGCTATGTGCCCCATGTCCTGATGTGCCCTCATGTGCTATGTGCCCCATGCCCTGATGTGCTATGTGCCCTGATGTGCTATGTGCCCCATGCCCTGATGTGCTACGTGCCCCATGTCCTGATGTGCCCTCATGTGCTATGTGCCCCATGCCCTGATGTGCTATGTGCCCTGATGTGCTATGTGCCCCATGCCCTGATGTGCTATGTGCCCTCAAAAAAAAAGTCAGTTACTTTGCTGAGTAACTAATTACTTTTTCAATGTAGTAACTGAGTTACTAACGCAATTACTTTTTTGGAGAAGTAATTTGTAACTGTAACTAATTACCTTTTTAAAGTAAGATGACCAACACTGGTCTTAACCTGTTTTTCAAGCAAGTTATCCAAATGAAAATACAAAATAGAGGTAAAATGAGTATCATGAATCAAGACCAGGAGACTTTTAACATAGAGGAATGTATTTCATGTAACACGTCATATGTGGTATACCTCATGTGGTGTCCCTGTGGGTTGTACTATGTAGGGCGAACAAAAAGATTACTTAGAGTACGTATAGCCGAGCACCTGACGAATATAAGGAATGGCTTTAAGTATCATAGTGTGTCATTACACTTTAAAGAGAAACACCAGCAGGACCCGTCCCTGATCCAATTTTGTGGCATAGATCATGTGCATTCATCATGGAGGGGATCTAATCGTGTGAGGGATCTGTCACAAAGAGAGACCAAATGGATTTTTCTTTTAAAGAGTCTTTATCCTAGTTGAGTTAGACCTCAACTGTTTTAGTAATAACTTTTAAAGTATTTAATTAATATTTTTAAGAAAAAAAATAATATTTTTTAATTATTGATTTGACTTCTACATCTTTGCACTATTCTATGGTTAATGCACCCATACTAATGAATTAGTGTAGTGAACGGTAATTTATTTTTAATACAGCAAAGTATGAGTATATTTTATCAGGTAATATACATTACATACGTGGTTATCTGCTGTGAGTGAGGGTGTATTTATTTGTAGTCACATTGGGAATGCTATAGACGCATTTTTTAGTATATATATATATATACATATATATATATATATATATATATATATATATATATATATATATATAAAATATATAAAATGTGTAGCGGGGTCCTAAATTTAGGGGAAGTGTTTGAGTGATAGTTATGCTCAAACACCCCAATTGTCAGGATTCTGTCAACCATTTTTGTCCGCAGGGAGAGTATCGGTGTATAGTTCCCTGTGGCCTGCAGGTGGCGCTGCCATTGCAGGCCAGGGATGAACCGCTGATACAGTGATGTGCCTTGTGTGTCCCCTCTCAGCAGCCATACAATGGGTATGGCAGGCCTGCTGTGCATGCTGGGAGAGGATATAAAAGGGGCAGACGCTGCCTGTTCTTGGTTCTGTCATGGTCGGGGGTCCTACCCCAGAGAGGGTGTTCCTGTCCGCCCTGGGCACCTTTGGCCCAGGGGCGGAGGTCGGTGAATCAGTCCCAGGCACCTTTAGCCCTGGGGCTGCAGCAAAGGCCTTGGGCCCAGCACCTTCGGCTGGGGCCCATCAAGGATCGAGGAATCTCAGGGTGCCGCCTTGCGAGGGGACCCGCATCTTAGACGAGGAGGCAGGGGGAGGACCGTTCCGAGGGACTGGTGAGAAGTCACAGTGAAGGAAGGGGCCCAGTAACTCTCTGGAGGGATGTCTTCTCCTTAACAGAGGTCAAGCTTTAAAAGAAACCAAGTTCACCAGGTCTGTGGCAGAGACCAAGTTCACCAGGTCTGTGGCAGAGACCAAGTTCACCAGGTCTGTGGCAGAGACCGAATTCACCAGGTCTGTGGCAGAGACCGAGTTCACCAAGTCTGTGGCAGAGACTGCGTTTGAGTTAGAGCACCATTCTGGCTGCTAGTCCCTATCTAGGGAGACTATCCAAATGGGCTGAGTCTGCTCGAGAATCTGAGCAGTGAAGTGTTTTATGTTTTTGCCTGGACCTTTTCCACACTTTATGCTGTCCTGTTCTTACTCCAACCTTTCCTATCAGAGACTGTGCTTTAAGAAGAAAAATAAACTCTACGTTGGAGTTACAGCTGGTGTGAACCTTGAAGTTATTGGGGGAGTATAGAGACTTATCTTTATTAACTATAGAGGTGAGAATCATTCTCTGGAGGATTCTGGCTGTGGAGACCCACCAACAACACCGCTCAATCTCTTCCTGCGAGGAGCCAAAGGCAGGTGAAGGGGGTGAGTGCGCGTGCGCGTGTGCGTAATATATTCTCTCTACCACACATCCAGGTTAGTGAGATCTAATTTATACTCTTTTGCATTTTCTCAGTATCCGTTATTTAGGAATCAATCTCATAATGCTCAGAGTTCATTTTATTTAATATATTTTATCATTGCATTTATTAACTCTACGATTATGGTACACTTGCGGAGGGATTGTGGGAGTGTTTTGATGACGGAGACATATTGTATCTAATTGAAATATTGCAACCAGAAGCGAGTGTATTAAGGTCGCGGGGACACCCGGTGAGCCTATGGAGAGGCGATAGTGGAGATCATTCTTCCGCCCATAGTCGGAGGATGGTGCTTTACTTTCGCCCTGAGTTCACGTTGGGGGGATAAAAGGAGGGGTTTGCTGCGCCACACAGCCAATCCCATCAATCCCATGACTAAGTCTTTATGACGAAACATGTCGGGGTGTGGCTTTGCTGCAACCATTTGAAGTGAACGTGTGACGTATCAAGGCCCATCAAGGAAGCGGAGATCCAGGAAGGAACAGCGGGGAGGTGGTGAGCGATCAGTGGACATCTTGGGTCCCCCGCGACCAATATACTCGGTTTTCGGTTCATTTCTGAACGAGTGTTTGCTGTGCAGTGTATTGCTCTATTTTTTGAGATTCATGTGAGTGCTATATTTGAAGATTTAAGTGTGATGTTAAACTGATTGTACGGCAGGGCTCGACAATCCCTGGGCGCCAGGTCGCAAATGCAACTAGAATTAGCGACCTGGCACCTGGGGCAGCACAGCTGAGGTTACCTGTATCTCCGTGCCCCCCCCCCCCCCCGTGCGCGCGATCGCATCATCTCGTCGGGCCGCGCCGGCCGGTAATTTAGGCCGCGGCTTTGCGGCCTTCTGCAGGCCTAGGCTTCATTCTGTAATCTGGTGCCATCTTGTGGTGGCCGTTGGTAAGACAACCAGCAATGCTTGCCTGTTTCACTGCCAGCCCATCTCCTTCCCTTTACTTAGAAGTTAACCCCCAAACATTATATATATTTTTTATTCTAACACCCTAGAGAATAAAATGGCGGTCATTGCAATACTTTCTGTCACACCGTATTTGCGCAGCGGTCTTACAAGCGCACTTTTTTGAGGAAAAAAAGACACTTTTTTAAATTAAAAAATAAGACAACAGTAAAGTTAGCCAAATTTTTATTTTTATTTTGTGAAAGATAATGTTACGCTGAGTAAATTTGATACCCAACATGTCACGCTTCAAAATTGCGTCCGCTCATGGAATGGCGACAAACTTTTACCCTTTAAAATCTCCATAGGCGACATTTAAAAAATTCTACAGGTTGCATGTTTTGAGTTACAGAGGATGTCTAGGGCTAGAATTATTGCTCTCGCGCTACGGATCGCGGCGATACCTCATGTGTGGTTTAAACACTGCTTTCATATGCGGGCGCTACTCGCGTATGCGTTCGCTTCTGCACGCATTGGTCGTTAAAAAAAAAACCTGGCTCCTAACTTTTTTAGCTGGCTACTAGATTCCATTCCAAATTTGTCAAGCCCTGTTTTACGGCATCACGCTATTTTGAGCACTTCTTTTATTTACATGCGGAGTAGGGTTGCCACCTTTTCTTCAAGCCAAACCCAAACACTTAAGCGGCTTGGGACACCCCAAGGAGAGTAGTAATGTGGTGCGCATAGTGTGCCGCAGCAAACATTGGTCGTGGCAAAATTGCTCTTGCTGACATTATTGCCCGGCCCCCAGTGATGCCAAACCTGCCCCCAGACAGCCGCCTACAGCTCCCGGATGGCAACAGATTTGTGTGCAAGTATCTTGCAGTGTTAATTTCGTCGACTAAAACATTTTAGTCAACTAACTTAATACCATTTTAGTCTACTAAAATACGACTTAAACAATTGAGATGACTAAAATACGATTAAATTAAAATGCCATTTTAGTCAAAAGACTAATGCCGCGTTCACACGACCGTTTTTCATGACAAGAAAAATGCCATTTTTTAATTCGGTCATTAAAAACGATCGTGTGTGGGCTCCAGAGCATTTTTCACAACGTGAAAAATGGCCATTAAAAATTTGGAACATGCTCTAATTTTTCTCGTCGTTTTTCACGTCGTCGTTTTTCTCGTCATGAAAAACGGCCGTGTGTAAGCTTTAACGACGTGAAAAAAAATGCGCATGCTCAGAAGCAAGTGATGAGACGGGAGCGCTCGTTCTGGTAAAACTAGCGTTCGTAATGGAAATAGCACATTCGTCACGCTGTAACGGACTGAAGAGCACAAGGCTGAAAAGCGCGAATCGTCTCTCACCAAACTTTACTAACACGAGGATCAGCAAAAGCAGCCCAAAAGGTGGCGCCATCCGAATGAAACTTCCTCTTTATAGTGCCGTCGTACATTTCGTACGTCTCCGCGCTTTGCTCGAGCATTTTTTTCATGATAGTGTGTAGGCAAGGCAGGCTTGAGAAGAATCACGACTTGAAAAACATTGTTTTTTTCAATGACATTAAAAGCGATCGTGTGTACGCGGCATTGGATTAAACTAAATTGAAATTTGATGTCAAAATTAACACTAGTCTGTAGTGCATGTTCATACCTCAATACCATAAATAATAACATATTATATCTTTCGCTCCAGCAGTATATAATGAGTTTGGAAATTGTAGAGAAATGCTTAAACACTGCATTACAATTTAACTACTTCCATTAGATTTTAGATGACTAAAATGACTAAAATGTCCTGGAGACTTAGTCGACTAAATACGACTAAAACTAAAACAATTGCAGAATACTAAAATGGGACTAAAACTAAAATGCCATTTTAGTCCTAAGACTAAAGCCCTGTACACACGATCGGTTTGACTGATGAAAACCGTCCGATGGATGGTTTTCATCAGACCAACCGATCGTGTATGGGACCCATCGGTCTTTTTTCCATCGGTTTTAAAAAATAGAACATGTTTTAAATTTTTCCGATGGATAAAAAACCGATCGAAAACTCTGATCGTCTATGGGCAAGTCCATCTGATCAAAAACCCACGCATGCTCAGAATCAAGTCGACGCATGCTCAGAAGCATTAAACTTCATTTCTCTCGGCTCATCGGAGTGTTTTACGTCACCGCGTTTGGAACGGTCGGTTTTTTGACTGATGGTGTGTGGGCAAGACTGATGAAAAACAGTTTCATCAGATTTCCGATGGACAAATCCATCGGACGAAAATCCATAGGTTATCCGATCGTGTGTACAGGGCTTAAGACTAAAACTAAATTGAAATTTGCTGCCAAAATTAACACTGGTATCTTGGTTACTTGGGGAGCCATAGCCCAGTCTTAATAATGTGTCCGGGTTTCAGTCTGCTTGAAACCCGGACACATGTTTCAAAACCCGGACTGTCCGGGTGAATCTCGGACAGGTGGCAACTCTAATGCGGAGCTTTCTGGCAGTGAATTGGTTGGAACTGGGACTATCTGCTATACCTACCAGTGAGGTCTTTTTGTACACGTTTACACGCCGAACACGAGAGTGTAAGGCAATTTGAGTTGGTGAGTTTTGCATCTGACGGGAGAGGATTCACTGACACCGGGTGTGGTGGAAGATTGGAAGCTATTATCATTATTTTTTCACACACCTATTTGATGTGATATATGGACTTATATTCAATTAATATTTAACCACTTGCCGCCCGCCCTATAGAGGATTGACGGCGGCAAAGTGGTTTTAAAATCCTGACTGGACGTCATATGACGTCCTCAGGATTTTGAGCCGCTGCGCGCCCCCGGGGGCGCGCATCGCGGCGATCGTTGCTGCGGGATGTCAGTCTGACACCCCGCAACACCGATCTAGGTAAAGAGTCTCTGACGGAGACTCTACCACGTGATCAGCCGTGTCCAATCACGGCTGATCACGATGTAAACAGGAAAAGCCGGTCATCGGCTTTTCCTCACTTTTCCTCACCTTAAAGGTATGCCACCCTAGACCACCAGGGATGCAAATTAGAAATGGCTAATGGATGCCAATCAGTGCCCACAATGGATGCCAATCAGTGCCCACAATGGGCACCACTGATTAGCAGGCATTATTGTTTGGCACTGATTGGCATCCATTAGTAAAACACATTGCAGTACAGTGCCACCTATCAGTACCCATCCATGCCACCTATCAGTGCCCATCCATGCCCATCCGTGCCACCTATCAGTGCCCATCCATGCTGCCTATCAGTGCCCATCTGTGTCGCCTATCCGTGCCGCTTCATGCCGCCTATCTGTGCCCATCCGTGCCGCCTATCTGTGCCCATCAGTGCCCATCCGTGCCCACCCGTGCCGCCTATTGGTGCCCATCCGTGCCGCCTATAGGTGCCCATCTGTGCCGCCTATAGGTGCCCATCCGTGCCGCCTATAGGTGCCCATCCGTGCCGCCTCATGGGTGCCCATCCGTGCCGCCTCATCGGTGCCCATCAGTGCCACCTCATCGGTGCCCATCAGTGCCGCCTCATCGGTGCCCATCAGTGCAGCCTCATCAGTGCCCATCAGTGAAGGAGAAAACGTACTTATTTACAAAATTTTGTAACTGAAATAAAAAAATAACGTTTTTTTTTCAAAATTTTCGGTCATTTAAAAAAAAAATTGCAGAAAATAAAAATCGCAGAGGTGATCAAATACCACCAAAAGAAAGCTCTATTTGTGGGATCAAAATGATAAAAATTTAGTTTGGGTACAGTGTTGTATGACCGCGCAATTGTCATTCAAAGTGCAACAACGCAGAAAGCTGAAAATTGGTCTGGGCAGGAAGGTGTTTAAGTGCCCAGTATGGAAGTGGTTAGACACATTTATATATATATTTTTGGGAATTTGTGCACATAATTACTTTTGTCACATGGTGATGTTTATGGACATTAGCATTATTTTTGAATACCTGTGAAAACGGATATTTCATCTTACATTGTTTACAGCGCTGCTTATATTTTATTACTCTAATTTTAGGGTTTTAGAATATGTTTTTCACATACATTATGTTGGCTGCTTTGAATATGCTCCAGCTGAGATGTTTTTGGTGTAATATTGTGGTTTCCCTATGTAGTAGCTAGCAATACAAAAGCTGTTTTAGAGTATTTGCTTTGGAAAATTAAACTTGTAATTAGTGCATTTTAATTACGGTAGTACTTTGCTTTGTAAGTTGACGCCAAAATTTCAAAAGATGTTATTTATAAACCGAGCAGGCAAACTTGCACTAGTTATATAAAAAGCCTCCGTAAAGCTCTCTCTGTATTTCCTATTATCTAAAGCTGGACCCTGGGTGGATTAAAAAAAGACACAAAATAATGCAGCTATATATTAATAAATGATTAAATCTATTGTTAATGCACCTAGTGTAAGTACCTGAATATGACTTTGTATCAGCCTCTTGCATTCCTATGTACAGCATCACTCGGCCTGGAAGCATTCAGACACCCATAAGGCTCATTGAATAAAAGCAAACAGACTGTGCACTTTGCATGGGAATTTTCCACAAAACTTGGTGAATGTGGAGAATTTTCACTTTGCAAAAAATACCCAATCACATGCAGGGACAATAAAAAACAGCATTTTTCCCTGTACATACTGAATGATGGAAGTCAGCAGAGCTGCACCTCACTCACTAAACTCTAGGGGAAATTCCCTTCCAAAGTGATCAGCCTGTTTGACTTTAGCAAATCTACACCAGTGAGGGAAGGGCAAAGTACAGTAGGAGCCAGGTGTGCTGTATGCATATGTACAGACAGTACAGTACAGACAGGGCAAGCTGTCTAAAGCCTCGTACACACGATACGATTGTTGGCCAACCGAGCGTATGTTTTTTGTCAAAAGGGGCGTGTGCCAGGATCTTGTCTTGCATACTAACGGTACACAATTGTTGGCCAACAAACAGGAATGTATTGACGTACTACGAGGAATTTCAGCTCTTGAGCTCCACCCTTTGGGCCCCTTCTTCTAATTTCGTGTTTGGTGAGCATTGATTCCGAGAATGCGTGTTTGTACTTTCGACTTTTGTGTGACGGATTTGTGTACTGACCATCAGAAAATCTGACGTCAATCCGTTGTCCGCCGAAAATTTACTAGCCTGTCATCCAACATTTGTTGGCGAAAGTTGGACAACAATTGTCCAAAGGAGCGTACTAACGGTAAGATTTTAGGACAACAGTCTGTCAACAGACAATCCCCTGCCAACAATTATATCGTGTCTACAAGGCTTAAGGCCCCTTTCACACAGGGCGGATTACGTTTTTATCAGCAGGGAATTTGTCCGCTGTTCGGTTTCTGCAGAGAGGACACAGACAGAGCCCGCTCTGCTCTATGGGTGACCAGGAGTAAACAGACTCCACTTGCCATTTACACCCGACTGTGATCCACTCTGCCTAGATGGAGGAGGGTGGATCCCCTTACAAATTTTATAGCAGAGCTGATTGGATTGGAGGTAGGCATGTGTAAACAAACATTTGCAACCACTGGTCCATAGGAGTGAATAGACTGTCCAATCAGGTCTGCCTGAAAAAACAGACAGGAGGACCTCATCAAACCCTTCATATGAAAGGGGCCTAAATCTCAGGTCTTCGTAGAATTTGGCAGCGAAAACAATTCCTTCTATACATTTAAGTTTGTTATTTAAACCAATAATCAAAAACCCCTAATGTGGACTTTTTAGACACAAGTATGAGAGGGAGTATTGTAGTAAAGAAGTATTTTTAAACATGTCATAAAAAAGTTTTTTACATATTGAACATGGAATGTATATACATCTGTAATATTGTCACCATACATAACACATGACAGTTATAATCCTCTTGCACCCTTTTTGTATGGTGACTTGATGATTTTAGCAAGTGGTTTTGCTTCTTCACTATCTGATCACAGTCTTATCAAAGCTTTAGTCCCAGTTCACACTAATGTGGTATGGAGAACCACATGTGATTCGGACAGGAATCACATCGCATTCCTGTTAAAATCACATACGATTCTTAGCAGTGTGATTTATGTCCATGGCTCAAATTGCACTACACCTGCACGCACTGGAATAGGATCGCATGAGTGTTCACACCCATACGATCCGATTCAGCCAATCACACTGCTTTTTGCTAACCATTTTGGGGGTGTTGTTAACACTAACACCCACAGTGGTTTGCATGAACGGAGTGCAATTTTGATGCGGTGCAAATCCCGAACCGCATCAGTGTTAAACGATACTCATTGTTTAACCGCTTGCCGCTCGCCCATCATCAAATGACAGACGTCATATGACGGCACCCAGAACGGCCACTCTCGGCGACCGTGTCGTGTTGCTAGGACACGGTGTGACCCCGATCTCTGTAAAGAGCCAATCACGCGGCTCTTTAACCATGTGATCGTCTGTGTCCAATCACAGCCGATTACATGTAAACACGGAAGTGCCGGTTATCAGCTCTCATCACCTCACACTGACAGAGTGTGTGGCGAGGAGAACCGATCAGTGGCATCTCCGTGCATGGAACACCCGGACATGTAATCAGGGCACTACTCATCAGTGCCCTGATTACAGTAAATCCCCCACCAATCAGTGCCCATCAGTGCCACCAATCAGTGCCCATCAATGACACCAATCAGTGCCCATTAGTGATGCCAGTCACTGCTGCCTTTCAGTGTCCATCAATGCCTGCCCACCAGTGCCTCCTATCAGTGCAGCCTATTAGTGCCACTTATCAGTGTGGCAAATTAGTGCCTCCTCATCAATGCAGCCTCATCAGCACCCATCAGTGAAGGAGAAAAATTACTTATTTACAAAATTTACTGACAGAAACTAAGAAAAAATATTTTTTTCTTTAAAATTTTTGGTCTTTTTTCTTTTGTAAAAAAAAAAAGCAGCAATGAGTATATACCACCAAAAGAAAGCTCTATTTGTTTGAAGAAAATTATAAAAATTTAATTTGGGTACAGTGTTGTATGACCGCACAATTGTCATTCAAAGTGCAACAGCGCTGAAAGCTGAAAATTGGCCTGGGCAGTAAGGGGGTGAAAGTGCCCTGTAAGCAAATGGTTAAACTGTGGTGGGAAAAAGTAAACAGAGTTTTGCATTGTGTCTAGTAGGAGCGTCTGGAATTGTAATCTGTTTGAACAGAATTACAAATTGACAGGTTCACATTTCACAAGTTTGCTTTTTGCTTACATTCCAAAACACAGATCATTGAGGATCTGTCCTAAAGTTTGCAAAAATTCCTTGCAGTTTATTTGCAAAAGTTAACCCGGGGAGAAATCTTCTCTTCGCCGTCAACAAAATTATAGCTTCACTTTATTCATGATTCTACATAGTACAATAAAATGGCATGGGATCATATAGTGCTAGGACATCTGGCACTGGACACCAGAAAATTGCTGATTTGAAGCTGTAGATTAAAGTTTTCCACTGATACCAAAGCAGTTGGCCTGTTTGGAGAATCTTTAAATCAAATTGCAAATCCAACAATTATAATTGATAGCCTTTTTTTTATTGGTTCTAAAGTCCTATTTATTTTACTTTAATGCATTCTCTGCATTAAGGTATAATAACACCCCACTACTTGTCCTACCCACCCCAATCCCTAAAAACTTTCCTGACTCCTATTACCGCTCCAGCGATGTCTCAGCTGCAGTACCGCTCCCCTTTCATCATGATCTCACTGGAGGCAATAAGAGTGAGAGCCATAGGCTTGTTGAGAAAGCACCCAGAGGAGGGAGGAGTGGACAATGCTGGAAGGAGACTGCCAAATGACTGCAATATCATCACAGAGCAGGTAAGTATAACTCTTTTAAAATCACTTAATTGCAGAGAATGCATTAAGGTAAAAAAATAGACCTTAGAACCACTTTAATCATTTAGGGGTCTGTTGTCAGAATATAATGCCCACCCAACCCTCAACCTCTGCCTCCAGAGAATGTCCAATGAAGCTGGTTTAGTGGGTACAATGTTTGGAAAGGAATTATTCTAATAAATGATCACTAGAACAAGGTAGTAAACAAAGAGTGTGTGTGTGTTTTTTTTTTTTTTTTTTCCTTCTGTTATTATTGATAATGATGATTCTAGTGATCAAGTGAAACGAGTTATAGCTCATCACAACTTTTCATCTTTAGTTTGGGAAATTGAAAAAAGGAAATTTGGTTACTAAGGGGAACAGATCCATGCTTTTCATTTTTACTGGTAGATTTTATAAATTGCTGTTCTAAGTCATCTGTGTAGAATTCAGGGTGGCGAGGCGACACAGAAGTATAGTTTGAAAAATGAAAACTGATAAAAAAAATAAAAAAAAACATGCTAGCAAGAACATTGTTTTTTGTAAAATAGAAACCTATTCCCTATTACTTTACCATGCTGAATGTGTTTCCCTAGATAGTATTAGCAGATCACTGATTACGCTTTATAGCTTGTGTTACTCTTAAGCCCTGTACACACGATCGGTTTGACTGATGAAAACCGTCCGATGGATGGTTTTCATCAGACCAACCGATTGTGTATGGGACCCATCGGTCTTTTTTCCATCGGTTTTAAAAAATAGAAAATGTTTTAAATTTTTCTGATGGATAAAAAACCGATCGAAAACTCCGATCGTCTATGGGCAAGTCCATCGGATCAAAAACCCACGCATGCTCAGAATCAAGTCGACGCATGCTCAGAAGCATTAAACTTCATTTTTCTCGGCTCATCGGAGTGTTTTACGTCACCTCGTTTGGAACGGTCGGTTTTTTGACTGATGGTGTGTGGGCAAGACTGATGAAAAACAGTTTCATCGGATTTCCGATAGACAAATCCATCGGACGAAAATCCATAGGTTATCCCAGGGCTTGACAAATTTGCTTGGAATCTAGGAGCCAGCTAAAAAAGTTAGGAGCCAGGAACGCGCCCTGTCTCGCCGAGCTCGCGCGCAGAAGCGAACACATACGTGAGTAGCGCCCGCATATGAAAGCGGTGTTCAAACCACACATGTGAGGTATCGCCGCGATCGGTAGATCGAGAGCAATAATTCTAGCCCTAGACCTCTTCTGTAACTCAAAACATGCAACCTGTAGAATTTTTTAAACGTCGCCTATGGAGATTTTAAAGGGTAAAAGTTAGTCACCATTCCACGAGCGGACGCAATTTTGAAGCGTGACATGTTGGGTATCAATTTACTCAGCATAACATTATCTTTCACAATATAAAAAAAAAATTGGGCTAACTTTACTGTTGTCTTATTTTTTTATTAAAAAAAGTGTATTTTTTCCCAAAAAAGTGCGCTTGTAAGACCACTGCGCAAATACGGTGTGACAGAAAGTATTGCAACGACCGCCATTTTATTCTCTAGGGTGTTAGAATAAAAAATATATATAATGTTTGGGGGTTCTAATTAGAGGGAAGGAGATTGCAGTGAAAACAGACATGGAAACTCCATTAGCATTGCTGTTGTCTTGTCATACCAACGGCCACCACAAGATGGCGCTAGATCACAGAAGGAAGCATAGGCCTGCAGAAGGCCGCAAAGCCGCAGCCTCAATTACCGGCCGGCGCGGCCCGACGCGATCCCGCGGCGCGGAAGGGGGGCACGGAGACACAGGATACCCCAGCTGTGCTGCCCCAGGCGCCAGGTCGCTAATTCTAGTCGCAATGGCGACCTGGCGCCCGAGGTTTGTCGAGCCCTGGGTTATCCGATCGTGTGTACAGGGCTTGAGGCTCCATGCACACTGGGCTTAAAAAAACGTCTATCTGGAGAAATTTTTTTTTATATATTTTTAAGGTAACAGGTTTTCAGGTCCCTAGGTCCCTAGGTCCCTAGGTCCCTACCAGCAGCCATTTTGAACGCTCATATTCCTCACATACCAAAGGTTACACAAAAATTGATACACTTTATCTTTACAGGTGCCAAAATCACAATTGCCAAATCATGGAAAAAAACAAAACCTTTCCTGTCAGATGCCAAAACCAAAATATCTTGGATACTAATTTAGGAAAAATTGTCTAATACCATTCCCAAATTCAAAAAAATATGGGAACCTTAGGCCAAATATATGGGGATTTCGATTGGTGAAGATGCTGTTTTATCTTCTATTCAACATTAAGTTGGACACATACCCATCCCTTTCCCTCTGTCCTCATTTTTACCCGCTGTCTGTATTTTCCTCTTCTTTTCTTCCTTCTAAAAAGGATTTATGGAAACTCTTTTTCTGGGAATTCTAGTTTCCCATTACATGTTATGTCTCTTTTATTTAGATTTAATGGGATACTATCAAATGTTTTGTTTGGCCTTGTTTAGTCCATCCCGATCTGTTGGCCCTGATAATCTTCTCGGGGCCTAATGCCCCATACACACGATCGTTTTTCATGCCGTTAAAAATGCCATTAAAAAAAATGGCCATTAAAAATGATCGTGTGTAGGCTCCAGAGCATTTTTAACGACGTGAAAAACGGCCATTAAAAATTTCGAACATGCTCTCTTTTTTCACGTCGTTTTTCATGTCATTTTTTTTAACGACGTGAAAAACGATAGTGTGTATGCTTTAACCACTTAAGCCCCGGACCATTTCGGGCCATTAGGACCAGGCCTGTTTTTGGGATTCGGCACTGCGCTGCTTTAACTGTAAATTGTGCGGACATGCAATGTTGTACCCAAATGAAATTTGCGTCCTTTTCTTCCCACAAATAGAGCTTTCTTTTAATGGTATTTGATTGCCTCTGCGATTTTTATTTTTTGCGATATAAACAGAAAAAGACCGAAAATTTTGAAAAAAAATTATATTTTCTACTTTTTGTTATAAGAAAAATCGAATAAACTCAATTTTAGTCATACATTTAGGCCAAAATGTATTCAGCCACATGTCTTTAGTAAAAAAAATGTCAATAAGCGTATATTTATTGGTTT
Source organism: Rana muscosa (assembly GCA_029206835.1). Lineage (NCBI taxonomy): Eukaryota > Metazoa > Chordata > Amphibia > Anura > Ranidae > Rana > Rana muscosa. The sequence continues at coordinate 241,753,598 of CM055119.1, forward strand.
GCGCAAAAGTTATAGCGTTTACAAACTAGGGTACATTTTCTGAAATTTACACAGCTTTAAATTTATGACTGCCTATCTCATTTCTTGAGGTGCTAAAATGGCAGGGCAGTACAAAACCCCCCCAAATGACCCCATTTTGGAAAGTAGACACCCCAAGGAAATTGCTGAGAGGCATGTTGAGCCCATTGAATATTTTTTTTTTTGTCCCAAGTGATTGAATAATGACAAAAAAAAAAAAAAAAATTACAAAAAGTTGTCACTAAATGATATATTGCTCACACATGCCATGGTTATATGTGGAATTGCACCCCAAAATACATTCTGCTGCTTCTCCTGAGTACGGGGATACCACATGTGTGGGACTTTTTAGGAGCCTAGCCACGTACGGGACCCCGGAAACCAAGCACCGCCTTCAGGATTTCTAAGGGCGCAAATTTTTGATTTCACTCCTCACTACCTATCACAGTTTCGAAGGCCATAAAATGCCAAAATAGCACAAAACCCCCCCAAATGACCCCATTTTGGAAAGTAGACACCCCAAGCTATTTACTGAGAGGCATGTTCAGTCCATGGAATATTTTATATTTTGCCACAAGTTGCGGGAATATGACAAACTTTTTTTTTTTTGCACAAAGTTGTCACTAAATGATATATTGCTCACACATGCCATGGGCATATGTGAAATTACACCCCAAAATACATTCTGCTGCTTCTCCTGAGTACGGGGATACCACATGTGTGGGACTTTTTGGGAGCCTAGCCGCGTACGGGACCCCAAAAACCAAGCACCGCCTTCAAGGTTTCTAAGGGCATAAATTTTTGATTTCACTCCTCACTACCTATCACAGTTTTGAAGGCCATAAAATGCCAAGATGGCACAAACCCCCCAAATGACCCCATTTTGGAAAGTAGACACCCCAAGCTATTTGCTGAGAGGCATGTTGAGCCCATTGAATATTTTTTTTTTTTGTCCCAAATGATTGAATAATGACAAAAAGAAAAAAAAAATGTACAAAAAGTTGTCACTAAATGATATATTGCTCACACATGCCATGGTTATATGTGGAATTGCACCCCAAAATACATTCTGCTGCTTTTCCTGAGTACGGGGATACCACATGTGTGGGACTTTTTGGGAGCCTAGCCGCGTACAGGGCCCCAAAAACCAAGCACTGCCTTCAGGATTTCTAAGGGCGTAAATGTTTGATTTCACTCCTCACTACCTATCACAGTTTCGAAGGCCATAAAATGCCAAAATAGCACAAACCCCCCCCCAAATTACCCCATTTTGGAAAGTAGACACCCCAAGCTATTTGCTGAGAGGCATGTTGAGTCCATGGAATATTTTATATTTTGCCACAGGTTGCGGGAATATGACAAACTTTTTTTTTTTTTGCACAAAGTTGTCACTAAATGATATATTGCTCACACATGCCATGGGCATATGTGAAATTACACCCCAAAATACATTTTGCTGCTTCTCCTGAGTACGGGGATACCACATGTGTGGGACTTTTTGGGAGCCTAGCCGCGTACGGGACCCCAAAAACCAAGCACCGCCTTCAAGGTTTCTAAGGGCATACATTTTTGATTTCGCTCCTCACTACCTATCAGAGTTTTGAAGGCCATAAAATGCCAAGATGGCACAAAACCCCCCCAAATGACCCCATTTTGGAAAGTAGACACCCCAAGCTATTTGCTGAGAGGCATGTTGAGCCCATTGAATATTTTTTTTTTTTTGTCCCAAATGATTGAATAATGACAAAAAGAAAAAAAAAATGTACAAAAAGTTGTCACTAAATGATATATTGCTCACACATGCCATGGTTATATGTGAAATTACACCCCAAAATACATTCTGCTGCTTCTCCTGAGTACGGGGATACCACATGTGTGGGACTTTTTGGGAGCCTAGCCGCGTACGGGACCCCAAAAACCAAGCACCGCCTTCAAGGTTTCTAAGGGCATACATTTTTGATTTCACTCCTCACTACCTATCACAGTTTTGAAGGCCATAAAATGTCAAAATAGCCCAAAACCCCCACAAATGACCCCATTTTGGAAAGTAGACACCCCAAGCTATTTGCTGAGAGGCATGGTGAGTATTTTACAGCTCTCATTTGTTTTTGAAAATTAAGAAAGACATTTTTTTTTCTTTTTTTTTTTCTTTTTTTACATTTTCAAAACTTTGTGACAAAAAGCGAGATCTGCAAAATACTCAACATACCTCTCAGCAAATAGCTTGGGGTGTCTACTTTCCAAAATGGGGTCATTTGGGGGGGTTTTGTGCCATCTGGGCATTCCATGGCCTCCGAAACTGTGATAGGCAGTGAGGAGTGAAATCAAAAATTTACACCCATAGAAATCCTAAAGGCGGTGCTTGGTTTTTGGGGTCCCGTACGCGACTAGGCTCCCAAAAAGTCCCACACATGTGGTATCCCCGTACTCAGGAGAAGCAACAGAATGCATTTTGGGGTGTAATTCCACATATGCCCATGGCATGTTTGAGCAATATATAATTTAGTGACAACTTTTTGTACATTTTTTTTTTTTTTGGTCATTATTCAATCACTTGGGACAAAAAAAAAAAATATTCAATGGGCTCAACATGCCTCTCAGCAAATAGCTTGAGGTGTCTACTTTACAAAATGGGGTCATTTGGGGGGGGGTTTTGAACTGTCCTGGCATTTTATGCACAACATTAGGAAGCTTATGTCACACATCATCCACTCTTCTAACCACTTGAAGACAAAGCCCTTTCTGACACTTTTTGTTTACATGAAAAAAAAAATTTTTTTGCAAGAAAATTATGTTGAACCCCCAAACATTATATATTTTTTTAAAGCAAAGGCCCTACAGATTAAAATAGTGGGTGTTGCATTTTTTTTTCCACACAGTATTTGCGCAGCGATTTTTCAAACGCATTTTTTGGGGGAAAAACACACTTTTTTTATTTTTAATGCACTAAAAAACACTATATTGCCCAAATGTTTGATGAAATAAAAAAGATGATCATAGGCCGAGTACATGGATACCAAACACGACATGCTTTAAAATTGCGCACAAACGCGCAGCGGCGACAAACTACATTCATTTTTAAAAGCATTTAAAAGCCTTTACAGGTTACCACGTTAGATTTACAGAGGAGGTCTACTGCTAAAATGACTGCCCTCGATCTGACCTTCGCGGTGATACCTCACATGCATGATGCAATTGCTGTTTACATATGACGCTAGACCGACGCTTGCGTTCGCCTTTGCGCAAGAGCAGGGGGGACAGCGGTGCTTTTTTTTTTTTTTTTTTTTTTTTTTTTTATTATTTATTTGGCTTTTTTATTTTATTTTTAAACTGTGCCTTCCATATTTTATTTTTTTACCATTTTTATCGTTATCTCAGGGAATGTAAATATCCCCTATGATAGCAATAGGTAGTGACAGGTACTCTTTTTTTGAAAAAAATTGGGGGGTTAGACCCTAGATCTTTCCTCTGCCCTCAAAGCATCTGACCACACCAAGATCGGTGTGATAAAATGCTTTCCCAATTTCCCAATGGCGCTTTTTATATCCGGGGGGGGGACATTCCCTCCCACTGCTTGTAAAAGCAGTCTAGAGGCTAATTATCTGCTAGAATTGCTTTTACATGAAAGCCGGCTGCTGGCTGAAAAGAATGATACCAAGATGATACCTAAACCCGCAGGCATCATTCTGGTATAAACATTCAAAGTCCAGCAACATACCAGTACGTTGCTGGTCCTTGTTGGACATGTATTGTAATCTTTTTTTTCATACAGCCTATTGGCTGAACGAAAAAAAGAGATTGATTGGTGGGTATGCCCACCATTAGAATACCTCCCTTCATCCACCCACTTCTAATGATGGGCATATATGCCGAAGCATGGGGGCATCCTCCCGCAAAAAAGTTATGCCGCGTACACACGGTCAAGCCTTCGTCGGAATTTCGACCGTATGTACGCGGCATAAAAGGTTATGCCGCGTACACACGGTCGGACTTTTCCACGGGCAAGCCTCCGTTGGAATTTCGACCGTATATACGCGGCATTAGGAGCAAAATCGCTCCTCCGCCCCTGCTGCCCCCATGCTTCGGCATATATGCTCTTTTTTTTAACTGTGGTGGTGAAATCACCTCCTACAGCGTTGGAGTCACGGCTTTATGTATCGTGGGAGCAAACGCTGTTGCTGTCAAGATAAATAGATCCGCGCTGCAACTGAATGGCGTACCTGCTAAGCAAATGGTGGTTAACATTAAAACAAAGTAACATTACAGTACAACAGTAAGACCTTACCATGCCATACCTGCAAAGCAAATACCAAAACAAAACCTAGTAAAAAATAAAAAAATGTTTTAACGCAACCTGTGCCTAAAATATATATATGCCGAAGCATGGGGGCATCCTCCCGCAAAAAAGTTATGCCGCGTACACACGGTCGGAATTTTCCACGGGCAGGCCTCCGTCGGAATTTCGACCGTATGTACGCGGCATTAGGAGCAAAATCGCTCCTCCGCCCCTGCTGCCCCCATGCTTCGGCATATATGCTCTTTTTTTTAACTGTGGTGGTGAAATCACCTCCTACAGCGTTGGAGTCACGGCTTTATGTATCGTGGGAGCAAACGCTGTTGCTGTCAAGATAAATAGATCCGCGCTGCAACTGAATGGCGTACCTGCTAAGCAAATGGTGGTTAACATTAAAACAAAGTAACATTACAGTACAACAGTAAGACCTTACCATGCCATACCTGCAAAGCAAATACCAAAACAAAACCTAGTAAAAAATAAAAAAATGTTTTAACGCAACCTGTGCCTAAAATATATATATGCCGAAGCATGGGGGCATCCTCCCGCAAAAAAGTTATGCCGCGTACACACGGTCGGAATTTTCCACGGGCAGGCCTCCGTCGGAATTTCGACCGTATGTACGCGGCATTAGGAGCAAAATCGCTCCTCCGCCCCTGCTGCCCCCATGCTTCGGCATATATGCTCTTTTTTTTAACTGTGGTGGTGAAATCACCTCCTACAGCGTTGGAGTCACGGCTTTATGTATCGTGGGAGCAAACGCTGTTGCTGTCAAGATAAATAGATCCGCGCTGCAACTGAATGGCGTACCTGCTAAGCAAATGGTGGTTAACATTAAAACAAAGTAACATTACAGTACAACAGTAAGACCTTACCATGCCATACCTGCAAAGCAAATACCAAAACAAAACCTAGTAAAAAATAAAAAAATGTTTTAACGCAACCTGTGCCTAAAATATATATATGCCGAAGCATGGGGGCATCCTCCCGCAAAAAAGTTATGCCGCGTACACACGGTCGGAATTTTCCACGGGCAGGCCTCCGTCGGAATTTCGACCGTATGTACGCGGCATTAGGAGCAAAATCGCTCCTCCGCCCCTGCTGCCCCCATGCTTCGGCATATATGCTCTTTTTTTTTAACTGTGGTGGTGAAATCACCTCCTACAGCACTGGAGTCACGGCTTTATGTATCGTGGGAGCAAACGCTGTTGCTGTCAAGATAAATAATTCCGCGCTGCAGTTGAATGGCGCACCTGAAAACAAAAAATTACATACCTGAAAAGCAAGCATGATAAAACATTGCAGAATAGAATACAGTAAAAAAGAGCAGAACAATAGAGAGAAAATAGAGAGAGAGAGAACAATAAAACGACAACTATTTTTGGTTTTTTTATTTTATTTTTTTTTTGTGTTTTGTTTTTTACGTTTTTTTTTTCTTTTTACACTTTTTTTTGTAACTTTACAACTGTAATGTTTCGGGTCTCTCAAAATGTAATGGCATCTTGGGAGACCCTGTGTAAGTGTGTCCTTGTCTGTGAAATGCTGTACCCTACGCTAAAACTTCACTTTTGAGTGGTAGCGTTCAAAACATTCACCTTGGCAAAGACCAGGCTTGTCAGGACAGAGTGGACAAAAACTACGGGTGTCACGCCTAAATCCGCGCTTGCTACAGACACGACATCTTTTTTGGGGGTGGCTTTGGGTAGGGGTACTCGGGAGGACATACGAATAATGCCTCTCATGCAGCCGGCTTACTGCATTTGGTTGGGGATGGTGAGGTGCAGAACCGCCTGGATACAGGAGTTCTGTGACTATCTCATTCTGGAATTTTAGAAGAGATAACGTCCCGCCTGAAGCTCTGTATAGCACATGAGCGTTCAGCAAAGCCAATTGGAATAATGATAGAGACACTTTTTTGTACCAGCGTCTCGCCTTACGGTCAATTAGATACGGCGCCATCAACTGGTCGTTGAGGTCCACCCCTCCCATATTTTGGTTATATTCGTGGACACAGAGGGGTTTCTCCACAACACCAGTCGCCGTACGAATTTGGACTGTCGTGTCTGCATGAAGGGAGGTAAGAAGGAAAACATTCTTATTGTCCCTCCACTTCATAGCGAGCAAGTTATTACACTTCAAGCAGGCTCTCTCCCCCAGCCTAAGACGGGCATCTACAAGCCGCTGGGGAAAGCCCCGGCGATTAGGTCGCACGGTGCCACATGCTCCAATCTGATGATCAAACAAGTGACTAAACAGTGGCACGCTCGTGTAATAATTGTCCACATACAAGTGGTACCCCTTTCCGAATAAGGGTGACACCAAGTTCCATACTATCTTGCCAGCGCTCCCTATGTAATCCGGGCAGTTGACCGACTCAATCTGACTATCTTTTCCCTCATAAACCGTAAAGTTCACTACATAGCCTGTTGCCCTGTCACAGAACTTGTAGAGCTTGACCCCGTATCTGGCGCGCTTGCTGGGAAGGTACTGCTTGAAAGACAAGCGGCCAGAAAATTTAATCAGGGACTCATCAACGCAGACAACTTGATCGGGAGTAAACAAGGCTGCAAAACGTTCGTTGAAGTGGTTTATGAGGGGCCAAATTTTATAGAGCCGGTCGTATTCAGGGTCCCCACGTGGACGACAAAGTTCATTGTCGTTGAAGTGCATGAACCGCAAAATCTGCTCGTATCGTGCCCTGGACATGGAGGCAGAGAACACGGGCATGTGGTCAATTGGGTGCGTGGACCAATAAGCACGCAATGACGGAAATTTATGTGTGCCCATGTTGAGGGAAAGGCCCAGAAAGGTCTTAAATTCGGAAACCGTAATTGGTTTCCAATTTCTGGCAATTTTAGGCAACTGGGGGTTAGCGGCGATAAATTGACCAGCATATAAATTACTCTGGTCCACAATAGATCTATAGAGATCTTCCGTAAAAAACAGCGAATAAAAATCATTTGGAATAAAATCAGCTGTTTCCACCTGAATACCGGGTTGGGCAGTGAATGGGGGAAGTACGGTTTCTGCAGAAGTGGTGGGGACCCAATCAGGATAGGCAAATTCTGCAGGAAGGGCAGTATGGGCACGACGGGCCTGCCTTTGTCTTCTTGGTGGCAGCGGGACACTACTTGTGCTTGCCACCTCGCCAGCTTGAACTGCACTTATGGGACTCGCCACATCACCAAGTGTTACTGCAGTGCTGGATGTACGTCCAGGCTGTACTAGGCCGCTGGTGCTTGCCAGTTCACCAGAAGGAATAGCGGCGCTAGTACTACTCTGCTCCATGATACGAGAGACCTGCGGTTCTTGCTCCTCAACAACCTCAGAAGATCGGGATCGGGTACACCTGACCTTAGCAGGGACCTCAACTTCGTCGTCAGAGCTATCTGACGTGGGGCCGCTGACGTCACTGTCTTCTACGGGAAGATATTCTGAGCCTGAATCTGACAGATACGTGACCTCCTCTTCACTATCTGTCATGCTCAGAATCTCGTAGGCCTCTTTACTAGTGTACCTTCGTCTTGCCATTTTGGGCTCTAAATTTAGGGGTACACTAGTAAGATTCACAGGAAAAAAAGCACCTGACTGTCGTCAGCAAATATATCAAACGCTACAAAAAAACTGTTAGCGATCGCAGGGATCAGGCCTGTCTCTGCGAACGCTGCAGTTATGTGTGTTGTGTTTGGTAAGTGACAGTGATCGATCGATACTGCACTTGGGTGGGCTGGGCTGGGCGGAGGGGCTAAACGCAGGCGCTAGCAGGTATCTGGGCTGATCCCGCTAACACTGCGTTTTTGGGAACCCTAAACCGCTGGGGATGCTAGTATAGATCTGATCAGATACTATACCACTAAGGGGGGTGTATGCTTTGCGCGTGGGTGTTAGCGTTACTGGCACTAACCTAACACTGCCTGGGGCGACGCAGACCCTCTCTGGCGCTAAAACCTAATTGATCTCGCCCGCCGGGCGATCAGGGGGGTTAAACCTTTATTGGGTTATATACGGCGGGTGCCCTGATGCTATAAAAAGCAAACGAATCAACCAGCGTCACCCGTAACCTTTATATGGTGATCACTGGTGAAAGGGTTAACTAGGGGCAATCAGGGGGTTAAAACCTTTATTAGGTTAAATATGGGGGTACCCGACGCTATATAAAAACCTGACGGGTTACCTAAATAACTAGATAACTTACTGGCTAACCAGTGACACCAGTGACGCTTATACGGCGATCACTGGTGAAAGGGTTAACTCTAGGGGCAATCAGGGGGTTAAAATAATATATGGGGGTACCTGACACTAATAAAAACCTGCGGCGAACCTAAAAAAAAAATAACTGCCTATCTAAAACACCAGCAACACGAATACAGCGATCGGAAAAACAATCGCTTAGTGACGCTGAAGTTAGGGGGTGAAAGGGTTACCTGGGGGGTGATCAAGGGGTTAAACCTTTATTAGGGGGGGTTAGGGGGCTACCCTGGACCTAAAGGGGCCTAATCCTAACTGCCCTGCAACTTTTTACAATCACAGATGACACTAAATGCAGTGATCAGTAAAATAAATGATCACTGCAATCAGTGACACTGTGATTGGGGGCTTTGGGGTGACCTGGGGGGTGATCTGGGGGTGACTGGGGGGTGATTTGTGTGCCTATGTGTACCTACGTGTCAGTGGACTGTTGGAGCACTAACCTCTGTCTTCTCTCCTCGGCGCCGGGAACGAAAAGACCGCGGCGAGGGAGATGACATCACTTCCTCCAGCCTTGTTTACATCACATGGCGGAGGAAGCATTTTCATTGGCCGGGAGCGATCGCGAGGGGGGGGCGGAATCGAGCGGCCGCCCCCTCATGCCTGATCGCTCCCGAACACTTAACGGCCGCTCACTGCAGTGAAGGGGGGTCCGGATGGACCCCCCAACTGCACAAAGGCGATCACGTAGATCTACGTGATTCTGCCTGTCCGTGCCATTCTGCCGACGTAAATCGGCGGTGGGCGGTCGTTAAGTGGTTAACGACGTGAAAAAAAACGCGCATGCTCAGAATCAAGTATGAGACAGGAGCGCTTGTTCTGGTAAAACTAGCGTTCGTAATGGAGATAGCACATTCGTCACGCAGTCACGGACTGAAAAGCACGAGACTGAAAAGAGCGAATCGTCGCTCAACAAACTTTACTAACATGAAGGGTGGCGCCATTCGAACGGAACTTCCCCTTTATAGTGCCGTCGTACGTGTTGTACGTCACTGCGCTTTGCTTGATCGTTTTTTTAAATGATCGTGTGTACGCAAGACAGGCTTGAGAGGAAACATGAAAAAAAACGACGTGAAAAACGGCAAGAAAAAAAATGGCAAGAAAAACGATTGTGTGTATGGGGCATAAGAGTCAGAAGGAGGTCTCTATGCCTGGAGCAGTTAGTTCCCGATAAGGGGCTCCAGGTTACCAAGGAGAGAGGGTTTCCCTTCTCCCTTCCATTATATTATAAGGATGAAGAGATCTCCCCCTGACAAACTTTTGATTGCTTACATGAATCTATCCTTTTTTCTAGGATGCTTTTATTATTTTATCCATTTATTGACTAATGATTGTTTATTCCTAAACATAATCTTTTTTCTTTATTTTAATTTATTTATATATAACATGATGTAATGTTCTGTATTATTTATCTTCTTATGAAAATAAAATATTTTGAAAGTAAAAAAACGTCTGTTGTCTTTGGAGTAAAAAACGTTCATATAGAGCATTTTTTGTACAAAGTTTAGACGAGTTTAGGAGAGTTTTAATTTTTTTCTGCCAGTGAGCTCCAATCAGAAACGCGAATGAGGAAGGTTTTTTTTTCTGCCTCTTAACGTTGATCTCAAAATATGCCTGTAAACGTCCTAATATGCATGAACACATAGGATAACATTAAGTTGCTTCTATAGGCATAACACAAAACTCCCGTAGAAGCAATGATTTTTATGCCAGTGTGCATGGAGCCTTTGACTTTCTATAATTTTCTATTAATCTATTGCAAGCAGTAGTGCTTTTTAAACATAATAGCATGATTATTTTGTCCTATATAGCTAATTCTCTATCTTTCCATTTTTCATTAGGAAGTGAAACTCGTTTCTCTCTCAAAGCAAAATGTAAAGGTACGTTGATAATATGTTTAGTGTGTAATAATGGAACATTGTCCCTTGACAGGTGTTTTTATATATGGTTACTGTTTATATTCAGTTTACTAGTGGAAGGGTTGCTAAATATATACATAGCTCCCAACTGTCCCCAATTTTGAGGGACTGTCCCTGATTTGGAACAAAGTCCCTCTGTCCCTCTTTCCTCCTTGTTTGTCCCTGATTTTGGTCTGATCTCTATAGTTCTCTTTCAAAAAGTGTTTTCAAAAAAACTTTCATCCAATTTCTAAATTGCTGCACTTGTAAATTTCAAAAGCCAGTATAAGGAGTAGTAGTGGTAAAAAAGACACTTGTTAGTTTAACCCATGGGTTCCCAACCTGTGGCCCTCCAGCTGCTGCAAAACTACAAGTCCCATGATGTATTGCAAGGCTGACCGTTACAAGCATATCTCCCAAAGGCAGAGGCATGATGGGACTTGTAGTTTGACAACAGCTGGAGGGCCACAGGTTGAGCACCCATGGTTTAACCAATCAATTTTTTTGTGTGTAATTCTCCTTTAAGTGGGTGTGGCAGGGGTGTGTCCTAAGCCTACATACTTTTGGTAATAGGTGTCCCTTGTTCCCATCTCAAAAATTTGGGAGGTATGATATAAATACAGTGTGTGATATGTGCGTGCGTGCGTGTGTGCGTGAGTACACCACTCAAATTTTTTGACCTTTGCACATGGAACAAGCAGAAATAATGCAAGCACAATTTTTAAAACTGCTTTCCAACAAACCACATGGTACTGTGATACCATATGTTTTGGCAGCCGCAAAATTACCAGGGTTTGCTAGATGTGTGGGGGTGCCATTATGAATGAATGGCACCCATGCGGTGTGGGAAAAGATGCAAATTTGATGTTTTTGTTTGGACCTTTAAAAATGTCAGTGTTAATGTCCTCATTTATGACTGATTGTCCATTAATCAACTGAACGATTTGTTGCACGATCCTCATTTACACCCATGTGCATATTCCATCTAATACTGTGCAATCCCCTGACAGGCGTATATACTCTTACCTCCTGTATTTGACCCAAAAAGTATTTTAGGTCAGAATGCGCTTTTCCCCTTTAACCAGGGTTGGTATAGCCACGATTACTCTCCAGCACAGGATCTTAATCCATATCCATCCTCGTGCCCCTTAAGGAATCTTATTCTCCAAAGTTCAGAAAAAATAGACCATCATAGTGTATTACTGTTTCCCACCAATATGGAATCACACATTAAAATGCGCACATGCAGTGCACTACAGTATAAAGGCTGATTCCCCTACTTGCCGAATGGAGGGGGTAGTGTACTGCATGGAATGTCTGTGCAGCTTGCAAGATGTTGGCTGCACTAAAAGAGCTCTAGCCAAGAGGTTACAAGGAACATGTGTACAACATTTCTATAGGTTTCAGGAAACACAATCTTTCAAAGCATTTTGCATTATATCACAATAAGGACACAGCAGGGTTAAAATTTTGGGGAATTTAAAAATATAAAAAAAATTGGAGGGCAAATAATAAGTCAGGACCCTGAGTCATAAGGAATCAAAATGGATTTATTGCCTACAAGCTCTGGTACCTATAGGGTTAAACATTGATTTTGATATTAATTGTTATGTTGACGTGCCATGGGTGGCACTTACAGTATTTTTGTTATTACTTATTGATCATCTTTTTTACAATTTGCACATTTTAACCGTTTGCCGACCGCCCTATAGCACATATACTGCTACAGAGTGGCTGTGCTGCTCAGGTTCACATATATGTAAGTGATCCTGCAATTCCAGGTATCGGGTGCGAGCGCGTTCCTCCGGCGGCTGACTCCCGCTGTGAATCTACACAGCAGGAGCTAATCAGCGGGTCCCACCGACCCGATGTCTGCCGGCATCCACTGATCATTCTGTACACAGGCAGAACGACGGTCTGACTATGTAAACAAGGCACATTGCTATTCTGTCAGTACAGAAGGCATGGATCCTGTGTTTTTGTAAAGCAGAAACACTGATCCATGCCTTCCACTAGTAAAAGCACCTCCCACACTACACGGAATCACCAGCTAGGGACACATTTAACCCTTTGACCTCCACTGATGTTAACCCTCTTCCCAGCCAGTGTACAGTGACAGTGCATATTTTTAGCAATGATCACTGTATTAGTATCACTAAAAAAGTGTCAGGTGTCAGTGCTAGCAGCTGTCTGATATTCTGTATTTATATTTCTAGCGCAGCGTTAGCCTTTGGGCTTTATTTTTGCAGTATAAATACAGCTGTTCTGGTAAGCCCTTAGCGAACTAAGAGCATCATGAAGGCCAATGAACACACCAGAGAGGTCAGGGATTACATTGTTGAGAAGTTTAAAGCAGGGTTAGGTTATAAAAAAATATCCCAAGCTTTGAACATTTCACGGAGCACTGTTCAATCCATCATCCAAAAATGTAGAGTATGGCACAACTGCAAACCTTCCAAGACCTGACCATCTTAAACTGACAGGCCGGGCAAGAAGAACATTAATCAGGGAAGCAGCCAAGAGGCCCCCTGGTTACTCTGGATGTGCTGTAGAGATCCACAGCTCAGGTGGGAGAATCTGTCCACAGGACAACTTTTAGTCGTGCACTCCACAAATCTGGCCTTTATGGAAGAGTGGCAAGCCATTGTTGAATGAAAGCCATAAGAAGTACAGTTTGCGAGAAGCCATGTGGGAGACACAGCAAACATGTGGAAGAAGGTGCTTTGGTCAGATGACACAAAAATGTTACTTTATGACCTAAAAGCAAAGCGCTAAATGTTTTGGAAAACTAACACTGCACATCACCTTGAACACACCATCCCCACCGTAAAAACGTGGTGGTGGCAACATCATGTTGTCGGGATGCTTTTCTTCAGCAGGAGCAGGGAAGCTGGTCAAAGTTGATGGGAAGATGGATGGAGCCAAATACAGGGCAATCTTAAAAGCGAACCCTTTTTGGGGGGCGTGTCCGGACGTGAACCAGGGAGGACGTGTGGATACTGAGCTCTCCACAGGCAGTGTAAATCCACGGCCATCTCTGCCCTATCCCACCCCGGGGGGGGGCCCAATTTCAGTGCCATCAGCCCCTGGGCCTCGTCTCCTACGGCCCTGGCTGATTAGTGGAGGTTTTTGGCCGACTGTACCTGCTCTAGGCCTGAGAGTGTTCCCGCATTGCTGAGGCCCGCCGCCATCTTGGGGCCTACGGATCCGCGGGCACTCTTCCGCATCTACCCTGTGCAATCCGGGGGTAAAACGAATGTCCCTCCACGGACCGACAGCTGCCTCACCCCTGGAAAACAACTAAGCATCGGAGGAGTCGTCCGGAGGGCCCTGCTGTCCACTTCCTTATACCGCGATCCGACGCCATCTTGCGGCCTGTCGACCTGCCTTCTTCCAACCCTGGACACAGTGGGTAGTGGGGTAGTACCTTGCCCCCTCCAATTGGGACACGCTAGGGTGAGACTGTGTGCCCGGGGGGCCCTGAACACAGGTCCTGGTGAGGAGATTTTGGCCTGAACGGAACGGATCTCACCCGGGTGGCACACGCTATCAGGAAAGCCCCCGGCTCCGGCCTACTCAAGGATGTCGGAGGCCATATTGCTACTCCGGGTACACCTCATATTTACAGTGACACTGCATCTAGGGCCCGGCCCCCTTCACTTCACTTCTGAGCCTAGGTTCTCCACTGGACATCTGTGGGTCTGTGGATCCCCCTTTCTACAGCCACTGCATTAGTCACTGCTGTACCTGACTGGTACACATGACAAATAGAATGATGGTCGTTCCAGCTGACACAGGGGATGCCATTTAAGTGAGTTCAGGATCCCGGCTGCTCTCCAAGATCCCCGAGTTGTTACCTTAGCCATATTATAGCCCCGGGGATAAGCCTGTTTATTCTCTAAGCCCCTTGGGCATCCCATGGGAAAAGTCGGCCAGCAGCAGCGATATTATAAGCCTTTATTTGGATCACGTGCAGAATCAGATATGGAACGCTATGTTACCAGGTCGCAATCTGCGACCTCGCACTCCCCCACAGTTCCGCACACTTCAATAGACCCATTACTGGGAACGGAGAATGCTGAGTACCCTCCATTAGCTCCCACCCAGGGTCCAGATTCCATCTCATCCACTCCTCAGGAGATACTTACCCCACACATTCTGGATGCCAAGTTGGACGCTAAGCTACAGCTCCTGCTTCAACAAATCACGTGCAATGTCTCGGCAGAAGTGAGCAAGTTAGCTGCAGAACTGAGAGGGGAAATCAACCAAATTGGGGAACGTACGGACACTCTTGAAAATAAATTTGATGAGTTGATAAGCTATGTTCAGGCTGTTGAGGAGGACAATCATAACCTACATATTTTGGTTTCTCAACTGCAATTGCAGCAGGAGGACCTGGAGAACAGGGAAAGGAGGCAGAACCTGCGCTTCAGAGGTATCCCGGAAACGGTAGGAGACCCTGACTTACGCACCTATCTTCTTGGTCTTTTCAATACCCTGGCCCCCACAGTGGTGGATATAGACTGGCGCCTTGATAGGGCCCACCGATCCCTGGGCCCAAAACCTCCGGCTGGAGCTAGACCCAGGGATGTTATAGTCCGATTCCATTTTTTTGAAAGTAAGGAGGCACTGACCCTGGCCATGCGCAATAAATCCCAACTTCAGTACAAAGGAGCAAAATTGCAGATCTTTAGCGACCTCTCTCCAATTACCCTTGCTAAACATAGAAATCTACGCCCAATCACCTCCCATCTACAACATCATAAGATCCCCTACTACTGGGGTTTCCCTTTTTGCCTTATTGTATCCAGAGATGGTGTTCAGGTTACCCTGCGTGATCTGCAGGAAGGCGAAGCTTCCTGAAACATCTTGGCCTCCCCCCTTTGCCAGAAGATGATTTGATCCCTCCAGCTGCCCAGGTCCGTCAACATCCCGCCACTCCTAACCGCATCTGGACCCCCGTGAGGGGCAAATCAAGGAAACAATTCTCAACACCCCAACGTCTGCGTGCCTCCAACCAACCTCCTTGATTCACTCATACGTTCCTCTCTGGATCCATAATTTGATGCTCTCTGCATCTCCGTTTCTCCTCGATTCTAAAACAGATACGAAGATTGTTGCTCTGGTTTACAAAAGTTTTCAGTCTACCCTGGTTCCTGTTCAGGGTAGAGTTCTTCTCCAACCCATGGGGTGAAAATCACTACAAATATTGTTGACAGTGTTTTCCTTCTTGGTCACCGTACCCTAATTGGCAGTAACTCCTGTTTATTTGCTGACTCTCTAATCGTCGTCAACAGGTCCTCTACTGTCAGACTTATTTTAAAGGTTACCGAGTTCATAAGGAGAGCAGCCGATCCTCCCCATCTCTCTTGCTAGAGTTTTCTGATGGAAGTTCGTGTATGTCCCTATTTGGCCTTGGCTTACTTCCAAGGTCCCCTGAGACGCAAGTGGCTCTCAGGCTTTCAAGAACTTAAGTTCTATTTTCTTTCTTTTTTTCTGTTGATTTTTATTTTTTTTATTTTTCTTATGTCCATGGTTATAAGTCAGCTTTGTAGGTTGAAAGTGCAATGTTTTTTTTTCCTAACCGAATGTCATTTCCTTACAGGGTTTATCTGTTACTATTTGGGCTCCGAAGGGATGCCCTTGTCTGCAATGTCTATTCACATCATTGCTTTTACACGCATTTTTGCTTTTATGTCTCTGTTTCCTATATTTTGTTATTTTTTAGATTCAAAGTCCTTACACAAGCCTATTTGAATGTCTTACTATGGCTTTAAAGATCATGTCGTATAATGTGAAGGGTCTGGGTTCCATCCGCAAACGCTGGATGGCCCTGAAGGATTTCAGGGCCTCAGGCGCAGATGTGGTGATGATCCAGGAAACTCACTTCAGGGCTGGTGGTTCACTCAAATTTGCCTCGAAGTTCTTCCCCACCTCCTTCCTTGCCTCTGATTCCACGGGCAAGGCGGGAGTGGCGATTTTGATCAAGAAATCCTGTCCTATCAAGGTTAAAAGCTCACATGCTGATCCACATGGGAGATTCCTCATATTGGAATGTGAATATGCGAATACTTCTTTCTCTCTTGTGAATCTCTATGCCCCCAATACAGATCAGATTGACTTTCTCAACAAACTTTTTGACTCCCCTCAATTTCGTTCTCAACCTTTTCAGATTATTGGTGGGGATTTTAACCAGGTCATGTCACCCACTAGAGATAGACAGTCTCTCCTTAGTTCTACACCTTCAAAACAGGTTATATTGCATTCCAATTCCTTCCGCAAATGTATTAGGTCCCGTCAATTTTTCGACACATGGAGGATCAGGCACCCTTCTGCTAGGCAGTTTACATTTTATTCCCCAGCTTATAGAATGTATTCACGCCTTGACCATTTTTTTATCACAGCCCCACTCATTCCTTATGTGATAGAGTCGGACATATTGCCTATCACATGGTCAGATCACGCTCCCATTGTGATAGACCTCATGCTTTCTCAGGCCTATACCAAATCCTGTCACTGGCGTCTGAATGATCCTCTCCTACAGTCCGAAGTTCCACGTTCTACCCTAGCCAAAAGCTTGGAGGAATTTTTCCAGCTTAACATGGGCTCAGTTTCCGAGTTTTCCACACTGTGGGAGGCGCACAAGGCAGTTTTCCGAGGTGTTTGCATAGCTGAAGGCGCCCGGTTAAAAAAGGATAGAAATGGCCTACTGCAGTCCCTTACATCTGCTCTGGTAACTGCGGAGCGGAGACTGCTGTGTGGTCCCACGGTGTTGAAACTCCAAAAGGTCATTTCCCTTAGGGAACAAATAAAGTCTTTATAGCTCGACAGGGCGTCTAAATCCCTACTATGGACAAAACAAAAATTCTATGAATTTTCGAATAAGCCCCATAGGATGCTGGTTCATAAATTACGACCACGCCGATTCAATTCCTTTCCCGATTTTCTTACGAAGGCCGACGGCTCTAGAGCATATTGCCCCCGCGAAATGTCAAATATTTTTGGCAAATTCTACCACAGATTGTATAATTGCCTGACTCCAGAGAACCACTTTAACTTTACTCAGGAAAAATTTGAGACTTTCTTCTCTAACATAAACCTTCCAAGACTATCCTCAGCGGACTTGGCCAGTTTGAATGTGGCTATATCAGCTGAGGAGTTGTTGGCTATAATCAAAGAGCTACCTCTGCACAAATCGCCTGGCCCTGATGGTTTGCCCTACTTTTACTACAAAACTTTTTTCAACATTTTGTCTCCTCATATGCTGACTTTATACGACTCACTGCTTAAGGGCACATCTCCACATCCACACTTCTCCCACTCTTACATCTCAGTCATCCCAAAGCCTGGTAAAGACCCCTCGATCCCAGATAATTATAGGCCCATAGCCCTTTTGAATTCGGATTATAAAATTTTCACCAAAATTCTTGCATCCAGATTGTCTAAGCTCATTCCTAAACTGATCCATAGAGACCAGGTGGGCTTTGTCCCTGGCAGGCATGCAGGGGACAACACCCGCCGTACAATAGATCTGATAGATCTTTTGGATAGGTCATCCCGTTCGGCGCTAATTTTGAGTCTAGATGCCCAAAAGGCTTTTGACAGGCTGAGTTGGCCTTATATGTTCGCTGTCCTCAAAACGTTTGGATTCACTGGTCCCTTTTTAAAAGCCCTAGAGGCCCTGTACTCCACAGTCACAGCCCAGGTTCAGATGTCTTCTTTCCTGTCGCCTGCCTTCCCCATGACAAACGGAACTCGGCAGGGGTGTCCTATATCACCGCTACTTTTCATTTTATGTCTGGAGCCCCTGGCCGAGTCCATCCGCACCCATCCAGATATCAATGGGGTGGTGATGCGGCAGGGAGAATATAAACTGTCGCTCTTTGCGGATGACATTCTGCTCACTGTAACTAATCCGTTAATATCGCTTCCTTCGTTACATAAATTACTAGCCTCCTTTGGCGCCATCTCCGGTTACAAGGTTAACACTTCCAAAACTGAAGCACTCCCTATACACATTCCAGCATTATTGTTATCTCAGCTTAAAGGGTCATATCCTTATAAATGGTGCACCACCTCCATTAAATACTTGGGTGTCCTTCTTACCCCCTCTTACTCTTCTCTCTATCAAGCCAACTTCCCACCTCTCGTCTTAGACATTAACAAATCCCTGATGGCTTGGACAAAATATCCCCTGTCTCTGTTGGGTAGGATTAACGTCCTAAAAATGTCTATATTACCCAGACTACTTTATCACTTTGAAACATTACCAGTTGCTCTGCCTTCCTCTCAACTAAAAGCGATTCAGAGGAATTTTCTAAAATTCATATGGGGCGATAGAGCACATCGTATAGCTTATTCAGTGGTATTCGCCCCAAGGTCCAGGGGAGGATTGGGTGCCCCGGACATTTTTAAATACTACCACGCCTCACACTTGAGGGCTATAGTTTTGTGGTCCTCCCTACATGCACCAAATCAATGGTCTGCCATTGAAAAGGGGGTACTATACCCGGTCCACCCATGTTCCTTGGTCTGGGACAATGTCTCATCCTTGGATTCCACTTTCAAACGCCAATGTACTGCTCCGATGGCTTTCACCTTAACCATTTGGCGTAAATGCCTTAAGACTCATCACCTTGCTTCAACATGCTCTCCCCTTGTAAATGTATTGTTTAACCCAAATTTACCAGACAGTTTGTCCCTGGGCAGGGTTTTCTCATGGCTTGATGCCCCTCTCTTTCAACTCCGGAATTTGGTACATCCTATCACGCGACATTTGCATACTTTTGAAACTCTGAGTAAGAAGTTTAATATACCCACCCAACTTTTCCATTTCTACCTGCAGGTTAGACATTTTTTCCACTCCAAGTCCCCAACTCTGATTTTTGACAAACCGACTACTTTTGAATACATATGCGCTCAGGGTCCATACCAACTACATTTAATATCTTCTATACACCGTCTCCTTCATGAGTCTACTCCACTGACTGAGACAACCCACCATTACATGAAAAGATGGTCTATTTTGTTGGATAGACCTATTACGGTCCAGATGTGGGATAGGATATGGTCCTCTACATTCAAATCTTCTCAATGTGTGTCCCAAAGGGAAACGTCCATTAAGATTCTTATGTTTTGGTATAGAACGCCTAATGTAATTCACAAATATGATCCCTCAGTCCTCGCCGCGCTGTTGGCGATGCGGGACTGAAACGGGTTCCCTATTCCATATCTTTTGGCAGTGTTCTATGATCCAACCCTTTTGGCATGATGTGAGGCTGCTGATACAGAGGGTGGTGGGTGTGCCCCTACCGCTCGATCCCTTAAATTACTTATTGGGTCTCCCCTTTCCGGGCATACCCAAGAAGGTGAATCGGCTTGTCTCCTACATTTTACTAGCTGCCAAAAGGCTTATCCCATTATGTTGGCTATCTAATATGCCTCCTCCATGGCCTAGGTTTCTCCATCTGGTGGCTGAGATTCGGAGGATGGAATACCTAACGGCCTCTGTGCATGATAAAATTCCCCAATTCGATAAAGTGTGGGAACCCTGGGATCGATCGGATTATGGGACCCTCGCATCACCTGCTACACCTTGACATATACTAGCTTGATATTTACTAGCTTCGCATTTCTTGCTGCCTACCATATACGTACTTCATAGGTACCCTTGTCTTTGACGCCTAAGGTTTCATTTTGGTTATTAATCCCTATTGTAAACCTATAAGTTGTTGTTTATATATTTTTGATCTGGTGTACCGAGCACGCCTGTGCTCTGTACTTATGGACATTGCTTGACGAATTCCTCCTACTTTTAATTTTCTTTTTCTTTCTTTGATATCATTCTGTGTTTGATATCTGTATATTGTGCATAATGTAACAATATCTTGTTTGTTCTTTAAAACCCAATAAAAATTACAATTATAAAAAAAAAAAGCGAACCCTTTTAGAGTCTGCAAAAGACTTGAGACTGGGGCGGAGGTTCACGTTCCAGCAGGATAACGACCCTAAACATACAACCAGAGCTACAATGGAATGGTTTAGATCAAAGCATATTCATGTGTTATGCCGCGTACACTCGACCATTTTTCTCGTCGGGAAAAAAAAAAAATTCTCTTTGACGAGAAAAACGACCGTGTGTGGGCTTTCCATCATTTTTCCCAACGAGAAAAACGGCAAGAATCACGACAAGAAAAATTAGAACATGCTCTAATTTTTCTCGTCGTGATTCACAGCATTTTTTTCCGCGCCAGTTTTCCCATAGGGAAACACTGCCAGGGAGCCTACAGA
The DNA here is from genome assembly GCA_029206835.1 of Rana muscosa. Taxonomy (NCBI): domain Eukaryota; kingdom Metazoa; phylum Chordata; class Amphibia; order Anura; family Ranidae; genus Rana; species Rana muscosa. Next base: position 241,774,346 of record CM055119.1, read on the forward strand.
CTAAGAGAAAAAATGTCGTGAAAACCGGCCGTGTGTAGGGGACCAAGCTGTTCCTCGTTTTTCCTGTCGATTTTCTCGACGGTGTTTTCGATCGTGTGTACACGGCATTGGAATGGCCCAGTCAAAGTCCAGACCTAAATCTAATTGAGAATCTGTGGCAAGACTTGAAAATTGCTGTTCACAAACACTCTCCATCCAATCTGACAGAGCTTGAGCTATTTTGCAAAGAAGAATGGGCAAAAAAAATTCACTTTCTAGATGTGCAAAGCTGGTAGAGACATCCCCAAAAAGACTTGCAGCTGTAACTGCAGATATTCAAATATTTATATGTAAAAAAAAACTTAAAACCATTTATCATTTTCCTTACACTTCACAATTATGTGCCACTGTGTGTTGGTCTATCACATAAAATCCCAATAAAATACATTTACATTCTTTGGTTGTAACATGACATGTGGAAAATTTAAAGGGGTATGAATACTTTTTCAAGGCACTGTATTCAATATTTTTAAAGCTCTTTCTGTGAAGAAGTCTTTCCATATGTGTAAGTTACAGATGGTTGTCAACCTTCACCACTCTATAAAAAACTCTGCAAAAAAATGGTCAGTGTTTGAAACTGAACTTCACTGAACTTCACTACCCTGCAACTTCACTTCACTACCCTGCAACTTTGACCACTGGGACTGCAGAGAGGAAGAGCCCAGCACGGTCACATGGGAGGAAGGCGGGGAAGTCGCATGCTTCTCCATACCTGGAAGAACCAAATATTTCTATTTCTCTCTGGCAGTCAAACAGAATGGTGGGGAGTGTAGGGAAGTAGGAGAGGGGACAGTATAGTCTATTCTGAGTTTGTTTTTCTTTTGTACTTGTAAATTAGCTTGAGGTTAATAAATGTACTATTATGTGTACATGTTTAAAAGCCTTGTTTTAATTATACTTTGTAATTATACATTTATAAAGTCATATTTGCTCATCACATATGCAGGCTCTGCTTGTTGCTTTGCAAGTCTACAGATCTAAAAGCAGTGTACTCCTTGTTTGACTATTCTCTTATTTCAACATTTGTTAGAGACTCTGTCATTGGGAGTGGAGGGGCAAAATGCTGTAGGTATGAAGTGCACACATACCTACATCATTTAGCCCAAAACTTCTTGTCAAGAATGAATTACAGGCTGTTCTGCCAGGCAAAGCTCATACAATTCCAAGTAGTTTCAGAACTTGCAGAAAAAGGCTCCATTTCTTTTTGCTAAAAAACAAAAACAAAAAATGTTATACTTATTTTATGCAGCAATATTGCATAGAGCGGCCGTTTGCCTCCTCTTCTGGCATTCCCTGACGATGCTCTCCTCTTTCTTCCTTTGGGTGCCCACTCAGAAAGCCATGTGCTATGTGGACACCCATGTGGGTACACTACCAAGTGAGGTTGTATGTGTCACACACACAGCACTGCTTGCCCATGTTCTCTATTCCTCCCTCGCAAGATTTGACAACAGCGGGAGCCTGTTGCTCTCAAGAAGGGTCCCCTGTCAGACCACAAAGAGAGAGTACTGCTGACGATGAGCACAGTGCTGGATAGAGAAAGGATTCAGGTTAGTGTTAAGGTGGGGGGGTAAAGGTATTGGAAGATTTTTATCTTATTGCAGAAAATGCATTAACCCCTTAGTGTTGGGTGCACGCTCTTGGCACAGTATTGTTTACATAGGCCCTCAAAATTTCCGCTCACATTTGGCGAGTGGAAATTAGCTTAGGGTGAGTGTGGAGCTGCATATGAGGGGAGGGGGGGGGGAATTGGCGCCACTGGCAGGTGGAGTTGAAAGGGAGCCAATTCTCCTCCCAGCGGTCAGCCAGGAAACTGTGGGGAAGGGAGAGAGGAAGAGGAGAGCTGGCCAGATCACACAAAGAGGGGCACTCCTTTTCTGACACAGCTTGCATCTAAAACACTGGCCTCTTTCAAAGTCCCTCCTCCTGGACCAGCTCTTATGATAGACAGCACACTGGTCCAATGCTGGGAAATTTAAGTAGTATGACGTTTATCATAAGAGCGGGACTTTAACAGTGGCCAGCGTTTCAGATCCAACCTGTGTCACAGCGGGAAGTCCTCTCTGTGATCTGGCCAGCTCTCCTCCCTGTTATCCCTGTGCAGAGATAGGCTGCATTCAAGGGCACTGATGAGGCTACATTCAAGGGCACTGATGAGGCTGCATTCATGGGCACTGATGAGGCTGCATTCAAGGGCACTGATGAGGCTGCATTCAAGGGCACTGATGAGGCTGCATTCACGGGCACTGATGAGGTTGCATTCAAGGGTTCTGATGAGGCTGCATTCACGGGCACTGATGAGGCTTCATTCATGGGCACTGATGAGGCTGCGCTGATGGGTACTGATATGCTGCACTGATGGGCACTGCTGAGGCTGTACTGATAAAGTTGTTGTTAATATTTATTTTTGTATCTTAATTCTGCATAAAACATTTAATAGTGTAATTTCATGAGATAATTTATGAGGATGTGATTAGGGGTAATATTTAGGGGCAGGCTGGGGGTTGGGTGGGGCAACTGATGGTGAGTAACTGTTAAGGCCTGGCTAGTAGCCCAGGACTTTACATTTTGAGCCCTGGTTTACATTTTGGTATGCATATATGAGGCCTCTCTGCATTAAGGCTCATCCACAGAGAGGCCCAAATATTTCAATACGGCCGGTGTGAAGAGATTAAGGTAAAAAAGATTTTGAGTTTAGAACCACTTAAAGCCCTGCCCCCTACTATTCCAGCAGGTCCAATGATGGCTCCCCTTACTGTCCAGTAGGCCCGGGTTCACAGAAGGCAGAAAAGGGCAGGCAAGCCTCAGCAAGAAGCAAGTGCAGACGTTTTGCCTGTAACATTGGCCTGAGATTTGGGTGTGACAGGATGGTGTAGTATCCTCTTACAGATAACTTTATACCCGAGATGCAGTGATGCTTCTCAGATTACTAGATGGACTGAGTGATAAATATACATATACTCTGTATACAAAATTTATAAGTGGAACTGCTCATGGATTTAGAATAGAATGCAAAATGAACTTTTGCACATGTGTTAGAATTGATAACACTGTGAAGCTTATTCCTGTCTAGACTACATTACTACATTATTCTTGTGTCAGCAATAGGATGTGCACATTAATTAGACACACTTGGCAGATATCTGGCTTTACTGGAATATAGCTGCCATTTTTGTACATCAATACAGACTCATTTAGGAATATGCAGTGCAAAAGCAAACATCTATTATATTGCAGCTTAACAATTCTTATGCCGTTGTACACACGATCGATTTTCTCAACGGTGAAAATCAACGGGAAAAACGAGGAAAGGCTTGTTCCCCTACACACGGCCGGTTTTCCTGACATTTTTTCTCTTGGTCGAGAAAAACAACCGTGTGTAGGCGCCCTATGGGAAAACTGCCGTGGAAAAAAATGCCGTGAATCACGACGAGAAAAATTAGAGCATGTTCTAATTTTTCTCGTCGTGATTCATGCCGTTTTTCTCATCGGGAAAAATTCTGAAAAGCCCACACACGGGCGTTTTTCTCGTCAAAGAGAAAAAATTTCATTTTTCCCGACGATAAAAATGGTCGTGTGTACGCGGCATTAGATGTGATGGCTGCATTCATTTTCTTTTTTAGGATTTCTTTCTGCTCATCTGGTGATCCAACCAGTAAGTCTGTTATTTTTCAAAAGAACAAGCTGTCCTGTGTATGTAATTGGGGAAAATGTGTGGAGGGGACAAGGGAGTCTCTTTTAAAGCGGTATTAAACCCAAAGCCAAAATGTAATACATTGCAACTTAGAAATCATTAGATGTGGTGGTGGCATTTGTTTTCTTTTTTTAGGCTTTTTCCCTGTTTTCACCTGGTGATCTGGCCAGTAACACACCTTTTTGTATTAGCGAGACACCACTTTGAATGAAGCAGCACAGAGGACACCTTTGAACAGCAGCATGGTCAGTCTGGGGGTAGGGGAGTGTTAAGCCCTGTACACACAATCGTATTTCCTATGGATTCTAGTCCGATGGATTTTTCCATCGGATATCCAATGAAACTGTTTTCCATCATTCTTGCCCACACACCATTAGTCAAAAAACCGACCGTTCCAAACGCGGTGACGTAAAACACTCCGATGAGCCGAGAAAAATGAAGTTGAATGCTTCTGAGCATGCGTCGACTTGATTCTGAGCATGCATGGGTTTTTTATCCGATGGACTTGCCCATAGACGATCGGAATTTGCTATCGGTTTTGGATCCATCGGAAAAATTTAAAACATGTTCTATTTTTTAAAATCGATGGAAAAAAGACCGATGGGTCCCATACACGATCGGTTTGTCCGATGAAAAAAATCCATCGGACGGTTTTCATCGGTAAAACCGATCGTGTGTACAGGGCTTCAGATGCACTAGCAGGTTTAGACACACTGACAAATTGAAGCCAAACTCCTGCTAATACTTTAAAATCAGTTACAGCAAAAGTAAAATCTGATCATTGAAAGCACCCCTGTTATTGGTAAATGGTTTGTCTCAACCCTCCAACTGCTACATCCACAGGACAAAAAGATAAATAAAAGAATCCTAGAATCCAGAGAAAAATCTAGGTAATTGATGTACCAGCCGATTCGTCAGTGCTAGACGGGATACCTGCCAAGTGAAGCAAAAGGAGCTAATTGGGGAAAATGTGTGGAGGGGACAAGGGAGTCCCCAGAGAGCAAAATATAGGCGGGTCAACAACGGCTTATTGTACAAAAATATGAAAGGCTTTATTGAGGGTGGGGGTACATATACATTAAATTTAAAGCATATTTTGAGGAAAACAATGTGTCTGAATCAACACAGTATAACTCACTATACCTAACCATTTAAGTAAAAAACATGCTGCAGCAAATAGAGATTAAAAATGCAGAGCGCTCTGACAGGCTCCAAAAATTGCAAGCTCCGTTTATCCAGGAAAAGAATGGCACTACAAAAACAGTCTATAATGTGCTGTTGGATGGATATGGGGTCTAGTAGTATTGAGGTTTGAACAGGACACACATGCACATCCAGAGTTTAGATATTGTACAATGATGAAGTTGGTCCGCTTAGGACGAAATGCTTATGAAAATGGTAAGCCAAAAAGTCCAGAGTTCAAACACACAGACCGGCAGACCTCTGTGGGTCATCAACAGCCCCTCTACACTTATGCTAATTTAGACACTTACAGGTGATACTCGAAAAATTAGAATATCGTGCAAAAATTCATTTATTTCAATAATGCAACCTAAAAGGTGAAACTAATATATGAGATAGACTCATTACATGCAAAGCAAGATAGTTCAAGCTGTGATTTGTCATAATTGTGATGATTATGGTTTACAGCTAATGAAAACCCCATATCCACAATCTCAGAAAATTAGAAGATTACATGCAATCAATAAAACAAGGATTGTAGATAGAACAATATCGGACCTCTGAAAAGTAGAAGCATGCATATTTACTCAGTACTTGGTTTGGGCCCCTTTTGCAGCAATTACTGCCTCAATGCGGCGTGGCATGGAAGCTATCAGCCTGTGGCACTGCTGAGGTGTTATGGAAGATCAGGATGCTTCAATAGCGGCCTTCAGCTCTTCTGCATTGTTCGGTACCATGTCTCTCATCTTTCTCTTGGCAATGCCCCATAGATTCTTTATGGGGTTCAGGTCAGGCAAGTTTGCTGGCCAATCAAGCACAGTAATCCCACGGTCATTGAACCAGGTTTTGGTGCTTTTGGCAGTGTGGGCAAGTGCCAAGTCCTGCTAGAAAATGAAGTCAGCATCCCCATAGAGCTCGTCTGCGGAAGGAAGTATGTGCTCCAAAATCTCCTGGTAGACGGCTGCGGTGACACTGGACTTAATGAATTACAATGGACCAACACCAGCAGATGACATGGCTTCCCAAATCAACAGACTGTGGAAACTTCACACTGGACTTCAAGCATCTTGCAGTGTGTGCCTCTCCATTCTTCCTCCATACTCTGGGTCCTTGGTTTCCAAATGAGATGCAAAATTTGCTCTCATCAGAAAAGAGGACTTTGGACCACTGAGGAACAGACCAGGTCTGTTTTTCTTTAGCCCAGGTAAGACGCTTCTGACGTTGTTTGTTGTTCAGGAGTGGCTTGACAAGAGGAATACGACATTTGAAGCCCATGTCCAGGATCCGTCTGTGTGTGGTGGCTCTTTTTCTTCAATATATTTTTATTGGTAATGCTTCCAGAACATTAACAAGAGTATCGACTATAACAAATAAAGTAGTCGATAATCGGTAATAACATAGAATAGGGATATACATCCATTTCAATTCAACATTTATCAACACTGCTTATCCTTTTATTTCGCTATACCAGGTGATAAAGTAAGGGTATATCTAACTTTGACATTGTAGAATAAAGTCTGCTCATAAATATGCTCCCGGATATGTTATCCACTCCCACAGCGCCCCATTTGGGTACACACTGCGCCAAGAGACTGGCCCCACACCCCTATTTATTAATGTTTATTGTGCGGGACTCTTATCCTACGTCTTTGAATTGTTGTTTCCGTATATCAGTTGTGGTCATGGTATGTCATGTGTGCCGTTGGCTTTGGTGTAGAACATACCAACTAAAGGATGTCGGTTTGTGTTTATATGTATGGTGATATAAAGCAGTTTTCGCACATGGTGAATCAGTAGGATGAAGGATAAAATAATAAGTGAATAAAAGAAAAGTAGAAAGAAATAGAAGGGGGGAGAGGGGATGTGGTGCACAAGGGGCGTGTGTTCCTCCCCCCTTGTCAGGAAGAAAGAGTTCTAGTTAATGGTTGTTGGGTTGTATTCAGGTGGTATCATAACTATGGTACCACTCGACCCAGGGATTCCAAGTCTGGCACTTGGATGCATATATGCCTTGAGAGGCCGCGAACATAAGTTCGTAAGAAATATGCAGGTTCGTGGTTATTATCACATCCTTGATGGTGGGAATCTCTACTTTTAGCCATCGTCTTGTGAGTTCTAATCGGGCACTACTAAGGATCTGAATAGTTACATTTCTCATATGGTGTGGTATTGTCTCGATTCCCAGAGATAGCATAGCCATACTAGGGTTATTAGGGCACCGATACTTAGTGATAATGTCGTATTTTGGGACACGCCCATAGGATATGTGAAATAGAACCTCTATGCCCGCATTTTCTCCAACATAGTGGAGATGCATCAGGGTTAAACCCTGCTAATCGTGTGGGGGTCAAATACCATCTTAAGTATATCTTTTGGTGAAGTTCCCATAGATTTACACATTTAGTGGCTTTGTAGATGGACGAAATGGCCCATTGCCACTGTTCAGTGGTGTATGACATATTAAGATCGATTTCCCAGGTTCTCATAGTAGGAGATTTGACACAAATCGATTTAAGATGTAGAAGATCATAGAATAGGGAAATACCCTTACTGGTAGACTTGGAGTTAGTCAAGTATAGGAAGATTTTCCAGTGGACTTTCGTATTAATAGGCGTTTTGGGTATCAATAGGTGGGAGATTCTTAAATAAGATAACTGTTCTCTAGGTTCTAAGTTATTGTCGATCTGTAGTGCTCTAAAAGATTTTAACGCAGGTCCTATGTAAAGATCATCAATAGAGCTGATCCCCTTATGTACCCAGTGGTTAATATTCAGGTCCGGTATTAGTAGCGCTAAACTTGTGATAGGTACAGGTATAGATTTCATAGGGATATCTGTTTCGGGTAAGTCTAGAAGTACTGTCCAAGCAAATAGGGAGGCTTCCATAGTAGGTGAGAATTTTAAGGAGCAGCGGGGCATGTGCTCATAGGTGAGTAGCAAGTCATGCAGTCTATGGGTTGGAGCCTGGAACATTTCCAGAGCTTGCCATCTTGTTACATGGCTGCCAGGGAACCAGGATTTTAGTTGAGCTAGAATTGCTGCATAGTAGTAATCTTTTAATAACACATGCCCCACTCCTCCTGCTCCTCTTGTTTTAATCAGTTTGTGGAATGCACACTTGGCTCTTTTCCCCTGCCAGAGGAATCCATTAATCATGGACTGTGCCCGGGCAAAGAAATTGTTTGGCACTGGTATGGGGAGAGCCCTAAAGATATATAGAAGCTGGGGGAGTAGCATCATCTTAAATGCCGCTAGACGCCCCGACCAGGTTGATTCTGTCTTAGATAAAGATTGCAATTTTTGAGGTAGGTTTACTAGATATTTAGTGTAGTTAGCTTCCATGGTCTTATGTGTGTCTGCGGTCAGTGTCACCCCTAGATATTTTATGCCTTCTGTGGCCCATCTGTACGGGAACTGCTTTTGGAGACTATCACACGTGAGTTGATCTATTCCTAGACCAAGGATATAAGATTTGTTGTCGTTAACCTTGTAATAGGAGACTTTGTTGAATAAGTTTAAAGCTTCGTGAGCCGCCGCCAGAGAGGAGCCCACCTTTGTCAATATCATGATGATGTCGTCAGCAAAGAGACTTATAGAGTGGCTATCTTGGCCTATGGGGAATCCTATTATTTTTGGGTGGTTTCTGATGTAAATGGCCAAAGGTTCCATTAACAGGTTGAAAATTAAAGGGGATAAAGGACATCCTTGCCTGGTCCCGTTTGTAATAGCAAATGGTATGGATATAGTGCCGGACATAAAGACCTTGGCTGAAGGCTTGGAATATAAAGCCCTAATGGCTGAAAATATATGGCCCTCAAACCCAAATGATTCCAAAACTTTGGCCAGATACAACCAGTGTATTCGATCGAAGGCCTTCTCCGCATCCAAAGTTAGGAGCAGAGAAGGCCTTCGCTGTAATTTTGCTAGATGTATGATATTAATCATGCGTCTAGTCGCATCAGAGGCTTGTCTATGTTTAGTAAAGCCAGACTGGTCAGGATGAATTAGAGTGGGCAAAATATCCAGCAGGCGAGAGGCCAAAAGTTTAGCGTACAGTTTCAAGTCAATATTTAATAATGAGATTGGTCTAAAGTTGGATGGAGTGGTGGGCTCCTTTCCTGGCTTTGTTAGGGCTACCACTAGAGCTTCCAACATCTCATTAGGGAAAGAGGCAGCTGCTGATGTGAACACCGGTGCCAAGAAGGGGGTCAATATAGTTTTAAATTCTTTATAGTATTCACTGCAAAACCCATCCGGCCCCGGTGATTTATTCATGGGTAGGGAGTCTATAGTTTTCTGAATTTCCTCTTCAGAAAATGGGTGATTAAGAGATTATAACTGTTGAGGTGACAATTTTGGTATTGATAGTTTCCCCAAGAAATCATTGATGACCTCCGGGGTCGGTTGTATAGTGGCAGTGTCATCTTTTAAGTTGTATAGGGATCCGTAATAGTGGCTGAAAGCATCCGCAATTTTTTGGGGATGGAATTCTTTCTGGTTGGTAGCTGGATGTAAAATGTACGGAATTCTAGACTTGTATCTATGGCCTTGGAGATTCTGCGCTAGGAGTTTCCCTGCCTTATTACCATTAGCGTAGTAATTCATTTTAAGTCTTTTGGTGGCTTTTTCAAAGCTATCTAAGAGATGTAGCCTAAGTTCATACCTAAGTTGCGTCAATTTTTGTGTGATATTTTGGTCAAATAATGCTTTGTTTTGGGTTTCCAATTCTGAGATCTGTTTTGTTAGTTCTACTGTTCGCTGCTGCCTCCGCCTCCTCACCCCCCGCGCTTATTTGAATAAACATACCTCTTATAAACGCCTTATGGGCGTTCCACATTACAAAGGGACATTGCACAGAATTAGCATTATCTCTAAAAAAATTATTTAGATGCTTCGCTATTTGCTGTTTAGTGGCAGTCTGTTGTAACGCAAAAGTGTTCAGACTCCACACTGGGCTAGGTCTGGGGTAGGTGGCGTTGGCAAGTGTCAATACAATTGACACTTGCGGACATCTTTGGTGTTTAGCAGAATCTGTTGGTCAACTATGGCAAGATCAATCCTAGTATATACCTTGTGGGGTGCAGAGAAAAAAGTAAAGTCTCTCTCATTACCATGTATACATCTCCAGGCATCATAAACATCATATTTCCTGAAAGAAGAACTTAATGAAGGTGGGCTGCGCAAGGGTTTGGACGTTGAGTCAATTGTTGGATCTGGGGTAAGGTTGAAGTCCCCGCACAAAATAAGTGGGCCTTTTTGGCATTTCCTGATTCTTCTCAACAATGTGTTGAAGAAATGCACCTGATGTTTGTTTGGTGAGTAGGCAGTCACTAGGGTATATGGCGCGGAGTTAATTGTGCATAGTAGAATCAGGTATCTGCCCAAGGGGTCCTGGATCTCCTGATGTAACGTAAACGCAACTGAGTCACGAACGGCTATTAGGACTCCTTTACTTTTGGAGTCCGCATTAGCTGTATATACAAACGGAAAGTTCTTGTGTGTACATTTTGGTGGTGCTCTCCTGCAAAAATGTGTCTCTTGAGCACATAGAATGTCTCCCTTGTGTAACAGTGCTTCTTGCCACAAGGACTTGCGTTTCATGGGGTGGTTGAGCCCCTTAGCGTTAATAGACACTATGTTGACAGACATAGTCTAATTATAGAGTAAGTCTTGAAACTGAGATGAAGTCTCTATCTCAACACTTGGTCTATATATAGTTGTTATGCTAAAGATGTTGTGTTGGTGATAGGACTTACTAGGTCGAATCTTTTGAGGTGTTGACGGCACCATGGAGGGTTGCAGGTGGCTGATGTCTCTGTTGGCGATTATTGCTTCCGCTGTTGTCTTTCTGGTGATTTCTCGCTGTGTGGATATGACGATAAATTTGGAGCTGTGTCGACCACGTCCCATGTGCACAACACAAAGAGTTGGGGAAAGAGAAGAGAAAAAAAAGGAAAGAGAGAGAAAAAAAAATAGGAAACAAACAATGGGAGGAGAACAAAAGGAGGTTAACAGTCAACTTTGTTACATTGATCTTAATGCAACTCCACTTGGGGGTTTTGGTACTGTGACAGCAGGAAGGTAAAGTCACCTGGTTGCATCCAGGGGGGTAGGTATATTTCTCCCAGATTCAGGCTTTATGCCGACTTATACAACTAGGGAGAGAGTTGATGAAGCCCAGCTGAGGCTAGTGGGCTCATGGATGATTCATACCTCTAGGGAGAGGGCTGGGCGTCGTGCAGGCAGGGAGTTGATGAGACCAGCTGAAGCTTGTCAGCTCGTTTAAGGCCTCTATAAAAACTCCCAGATTCATTAGGTGTTTGCTCATGCCTGGACCCAGACCTGTGTGGACTGTCTAGGGAGAGTGAACCCCTGTGCGGTGAGACAAAGCCTGTGTGGCTATTTGTTTGGACATTTACTAAACCAGGGACTTAGGGACTAGGACAGCACCAGGCTGATCCCAGTTGTTAGTTAGGAAACCTGCATGTTTAGTCAGAGGTCAAGCTGACCAGGGTTTATTTTGTTTATGTTTCTTTTTGCTTTGCTGTGTTTTTTGTCACTGTAAATAGAGAAATAAACCGCACCTTTTTGATCTTGAAAACCACAACCTCCGTCTGCTGGGCCTGTTTTTGTGTGGGGAGCCCATCCAGGGGATCACACACACCCGCTGCCGAGCTAACCCCCCCCACAGTTGGTGGAGAATGCGGGCAGTTTTTTTTTAAGCCAGCATGGAGGAGATACTGAAACAGCTGGCTCTAGCAAATGCCAATCAACAGCAGACAAATGCAGGTTTGCAAAAGAGCCTTGCAGCTCAACAACAGAGCTTTGCAGCCCAGCAGCAAGCTCATCAACAGAGCCTTGCAGCCCAGCAGCAATCTGAGGCCCGCTTCATAGACCTGTTACAGAAGCAAGAGCAGAGACTACAACAAATGGAAGCAGTAATGCAGCAATGTCCGCAGACCAGTGAGGAAAGCCGTCCCACTAATACCGCGTCCTTTGGGGTGAGTCGTTTATTGACAAAAATGACTGGAGAGGATGATCCAGAGGTATTTTTGACCACATTTGAAAGGACTGCTGAAAGAGAAAAGTGGCCTGAGGAGCAGTGGGCTGGACTGGTGGCTCCTCTGTTAACTGGTGAATCGCAGAAGGCTTACTATGACCTAGAGCCTGACCAAGCAAAAGACTATGTGATGCTAAAAGCTGAAATATTGGCAAGGCTGGGTGTCACCCTGGCTGTCCGGGCTCAGCGTGTGCATAACTGGACTTTCCAGCTTGGAAAACCCCCCAGGTCTCAAATGTATGATCTCATTCACCTGAGCAGGAAGTGGCTACAGCCAGAGACTTTGTCCGCACCAGAGATTGTGGAACGTGTTGTAATGGATCGGTTTTTGAGAGCTCTTCCTACTGCCATCCAAAAGTGGGTAAGCCATGGAGACCCAGAGACGGCCGGTGGTCTTGTGGATCGTGTAGAGAAATACTTGGCTACAGAGAACCTGACGGCCTCTTCCAGAGATTCTCGGACTTTCCACCCTAAGACCAGACCATCCCCAGGGGCGGATAAGAGGATTCCAAGGGGTGAGGGTGGAGAGAGTGAGAGGGTGGGAGCTCTACCCAAAGTTTGGCGAGAACAGCCTGGGAAGTCAGGGGCTCAAGAGGCAGCCAAAAGGATTGTTTGCTAGACGCTGCCGGCAAGCGGGACATATTGCAGCAAATTGCCCGGTTGTGGAGGAACCCATGCAATGTGACTTTCTGACGGACCGACGTCAGTCGCTGTGTGCGACAGTCGCATGCACTGCCATTCGGGGAACTGAGAAACATTTATGCAAAATGTGTATTAATGGTAGAAATGTTGTGGTATTGCTGGATTCAGGTAGCCTTGTGACCCTGATAAAGGCTGAATTAGTTAAAACAGAGGTCTCTGGGAATAGCAAGGTAGCTGTTATTTGTGTGCATGGGGACACCCGAGAGTATCCAGTGACTACAGTGTGTTTCGAGACCCCCAAAGGTACCCTCTCTCATCCAGTGGGGTTAGTATCTCAATTACCGCATGATGCCATTGTGGGAAGGGATTTTCCGAAGTTCTGGGAACTGTGGGATGATCCTGAGCCCCCCACTGGTGCCCCTATGTACCAGGAATGTGATAGCCAGAACTCCTCTGAGAGTGGTGAGGACTCTCCAGAATTTCCCTTGTCAGTATTGGCAGGGGAGACTCAAGAAACTGGAGAGGAGCCCACCTCCTCAGATGAAAACCTACCGTCTGTGGAGTTTTCTGATCTTGAGGTTCACAGGGAAAATTTTGCCACAGAACAGTTAAAAGACCCCGCCCTAATAAAGGCACGGGAAAACGTAGTGGAAATAGATGGCGAGTTAGTGAACCCAGATAATACCTGCACTTACCCATACTTCAGCGTAGAGAAGGACCTACTGTATCGGGTGGCAAAAAGGGCAGAAGAAACCGTTGAGCAGCTTGTGGTGCCCAAACCTTACAGGAAGTTGGTGTTGGAGTTGGCCCATGGGCACATTCTTGGAGGTCATCTGGGGACAGAGAAAACCCGAGAGAGGGTATTACAGAGATTCTATTGGCCTGGGGTGATGAAGGACATAGAAAATTATTGTTCCTCCTGCCCTGTGTGTCAGAGGTCGGCCCCGATGCCACATTTCCGTAGCCCGCTGGTCCCTCTACCCATCATTGAGGTCCCGTTTGAGAGAATCGCAATGGATTTGGTAGGTCCTATAATCAAGTCCGCTAGGGGGCGCCAGTACATATTGGTTATAATGGACTATGCCACCCGTTATCCAGAAGCGATCCCTCTCAGAAATACCTCGGCCAAAACCATAGCCAAAGAGCTATCTCTTGTTTTTAGCCGGGTGGGTATTTGTAAAGAACTGCTTACGGACCAAGGTACACCCTTTATGTCCCGGGTTATGAAAGAGCTGTGTAAATTGTTCAAAGTGACGCAATTGCGTACATCTGTGTATCACCCCCAAACCGATGGGCTGGTTGAAAGATTCAACAAAACCCTAAAACAAATGTTGAAGAAAGTGGTGGATAGAGATGGAAAGGATTGGGACTGTCTACTTCCTTATTTGATGTTTGCTATTAGGGAGGTGCCCCAATCCTCTACGGGATTCTCCCCCTTTGAGTTACTGTATGGGAGACACCCAAGAGGGCTGTTGGATATTGCCAAGGAAACTTGGGAAAGTGAGAGTTCTCCCCACAGGAGTGTGATTGAGCATGTCGCCCTGATGCAAGATCGAATTGCACAGGTAATGCCCATCGTGAAGGAACATTTGGCCCAAGCGCAGTTGGCACAGCAGAGAGTGTACAACCGTGGAGCCAAGACCCGTACCTTTTCCCCGGGGGATAGGATATTGGTACTTGTCCCTACGGTTGAAAGTAAATTCCTTGCCAAATGGCAAGGCCCCTACGAGATAATGGAAAAAGTGAGCGAAGTGAATTACAAGGTCAGACAACCAGGAAGGCGAAAGCCCGAACAGATCTATCACGTTAATCTGTTGAAAGCCTGGAGGGATAGAGAGTCCCTAGTCGCAGAAACTTGGTCACCAGCTCAAACTGGTTGCGTGATTCCGGAGGTTGGAATAGCAGCCACCTTGTCACAACCCCAACAACAGGAGGTTAAGGAGTTTGTGCTTCGCAACAAGGAGGTGTTCTCTGAGCTGCCGGGACAAACATCTGGGGTAGAGCATGATATTATTACCCCGCTCGGTGAAAGGGTGAAGTTAAAACCCTATCGGATCCCAGAGGCCCGACGGGAGGCAATACGGGAGGAAGTACAGAAAATGCTGAACTTAGGGGTGATAGAGGAGTCCCAAAGTGATTGGTCTAGTCCCATTGTGCTGGTGCCTAAACCGGATGGGAGCTGGCGATTTTGTAACGATTTTCGTCAGTTGAACAAAGTTACAAAATTTGACACCTACCCCATGCCACGTATAGATGAGTTGATCGACCGGCTGGGAACAGCCCGATACATGACGACTCTTGACCTCACAAAAGGGTATTGGCAAATTCCCCTGGCCAAGTCGGCCAAAGAGAAAACCGCATTTGTAACCCCAGACGGGGCGTTCCAATATAAGAGAATGCCGTTCGGGTTACAGAATGCGCCGGCCACATTCCAGCGGAAAATGGACCAGATACTGAGGCCCCATCGGAAGTATGCTGCGGCTTACCTGGATGACGTAATTGTCCATAGCACAGATTGGGCCTCACATCTGCCAAAAGTGCAAGCAGTCCTAGACTCTATCCGGGAAGCGGGGTTTACGGCTAACCCCAAGAAGTGTACCATTGGGCAGGAGGAGGCCAAATATCTTGGGTACACCATTGGGAGGGGAGTAATAAAACCCCAACTCAACAAAGTCGAGGCCATCCAGAGTTGGCCACGTCCCAACAGCAAGAAGCAGGTACGAGCCTTTCTGGGAATAGCGGGGTATTATCGGCGCTTCATTCCCCACTTTGCTTCTAAGGCTGTGCCCCTAACCAACCTGACGAAAGGGAAAGGGTCGGTCATGATTAAATGGACCCCCGAGGCTGAGGCAGCATTCCAATTCTTGAAACAAGCCTTATGTAGCCAGCCAGTGTTGTACTCACCCGACTTCTCTAAAGACTTTGTCGTACAAAGTGATGCGTCAGATGTGGGGTTAGGAGCAGTATTGTCCCAGGTCTGGAACGGGGAAGAGCACCCAGTCATTTACCTCAGCAGGAAGTTGAAGTCCCATGAGGTAAATTACGCCACGGTTGAAAAGGAGTGTTTAGCAGTGAAGTGGGCTCTAGATTCCCTTCGGTACTATCTGCTAGGTAGGCACTTTGACATGGTTACGGATCACGCTCCGTTAAAGTGGATGGCTCAAAACAAGGAGACAAATAGAAGAGTGAATAGGTGGTTCCTGGCCCTACAGGAATTCAACTTCACAGTAAAGCATCGCCCTGGCGTTCAAATGGGGAATGTGGATGCTTTGTCTCGAGTACATGAATGCCTGATTGCTGGTGTTCCAACCCCAAGGTTAAAACAAGAGGGGGGGGGTATGTGACAGCAGGAAGGTAAAGTCACCTGGTTGCATCCAGGGGGGTAGGTATATTTCTCCCAGATTCAGGCTTTATGCCGACTTATACAACTAGGGAGAGAGTTGATGAAGCCCAGCTGAGGCTAGTGGGCTCATGGATGATTCATACCTCTAGGGAGAGGGCTGGGCGTCGTGCAGGCAGGGAGTTGATGAGACCAGCTGAAGCTTGTCAGCTCGTTTAAGGCCTCTATAAAAACTCCCAGATTCATTAGGTGTTTGCTCATGCCTGGACCCAGACCTGTGTGGACTGTCTAGGGAGAGTGAACCCCTGTGCGGTGAGACAAAGCCTGTGTGGCTATTTGTTTGGACATTTACTAAACCAGGGACTTAGGGACTAGGACAGCACCAGGCTGATCCCAGTTGTTAGTTAGGAAACCTGCATGTTTAGTCAGAGGTCAAGCTGACCAGGGTTTATTTTGTTTATGTTTCTTTTTGCTTTGCTGTGTTTTTTGTCACTGTAAATAGAGAAATAAACCGCACCTTTTTGATCTTGAAAACCACAACCTCCGTCTGCTGGGCCTGTTTTTGTGTGGGGAGCCCATCCAGGGGATCACACACACCCGCTGCCGAGCTAACCCCCCCACAGTACCCAATGACAGCTTATCGCTGTTGGTCATTATTGGGGGACAAGTTCTGTACTAGCGACTCCTATGGTCAGGGACAGAGTATATTTGCAATGCCATCCTATGGTGTTTAAGAGTGGGAAGAGGCGTTTTTGGTGGTGACTGCTTTCCACTCTTGGGAGAGTCGGCGGGAGTTACTGGCTGAGGCAGGATCCTCTCGTAGGTCTGGTAAGATATCCCATTCTCTCAGGAGAGCAATGCCCCTCTCCAGGGAATTCACGGTATATGTGCGGTTATTCCTCGTGACAGTTAGTTTCGTGGGGTAGTCCCATCTATACATGATTTTATGGTTACGCAGTGCTTTTGTCACTGTGTTCAGGCTTTTGCGTTTCTGCAATGTGTATTGCGACAGATCCGCGAAAAATTGCAGGTTTTGGCACTGAGCAGGGATCTGGTCTTGCTTTCTCATTACAGACATAAGTTGCTCTTTAACATGGAAGAAGTGTAGTCTAAGGATTACATCCCTGGGTATTTGGTCAGACAGGTGAGTGGGTTTAGGTAGTCTATGGATTCTGTCAATGGTTATGTCTAAATCCGTAAGTGATGGTACGAGGGATTTGAATATGGTGGCAGTGTGAGGGGCTAGATCTGATTGCAGTACAGATTCAGGAATCCCTCTTATCTTTAGATTGTTCTTTCTGGATCTGTCCTCTAAGTCTGCCATTTTAGCTTTGATCCAGTCTGATTCTGCTTCGGCTTCTTCATGGGCATCCACTAGCTCATTTATGACAGAAGCATATTCCCCCATTTTAGTCTCTATGTGATCTACCCTGTTCCCCACCTCTTGGATATCTCTGTTGGTATGATGCAGGTAGCCTGCCATGTCTGCTTGCAGGGTACTTCTCAATGTCAAAGGCATGTCTTTTAGGACAGTGTCCATGACCGGCATGTTTTGTGTGGGAAAAGATTCGATGGAGTCTGGGAGTTCTCTGGTATCATCCCCTGAGACTGAGGCCGGGCTCCCCGCTCTAGCTAATCCCTCGGCATCCAGCCTGGGTCTGGTCTTTACTGGGCTGCTGGTGGATGGGGTAGAAGGACAGTGCCCCCCATCATCCGGGGAGTCTCTTATTTGAGTGCGGTTACCTTTTGGTGAGGAACGTTGATGCCTCGAGGTCTCCGGTGAAAAGTAGGCCTCAGCGCCATCTTGCCCCTCGGCCTTGCCGCTCGTGGGATAAAAATCCGTCAGGCGCTGCAATTTTTTATCCTGCCGTCTCTTCCCGGACATGATGGATGAGAGTCGGTGCTGTACCCGCCGTTTGTATCGGTGAATCCGCTGTGGATGGTCGGTTTGTGCCGCTATTGTCCCTGAGTTCGCCGGAGCTCCTCTAACACACGTCCATCCGGCTCGCTCGCTAGGCCACGCCCCCCTGTGTGGTGGCTCTTGATGCACTGACTCCAGCCTCAGTCCACTCCTTGTGAAAGTCCCCAAAACTTTTGAATGGCCTTTTCCTGACAATCCTCTCCATGCTGCAATCATCCCTGCTGCTTGTGCACCTTTTTCTTCTTTTTGATTGCATGTAATATTCTAATTTTCTGAGATTGTGGATTTGGGGTTTTCATGAGCTGTAAGCCATAATCATCACAATTATGACAAATCACGGCTTGAACTATCTTGCTTTGCATGTAATGAGTCTATCTCATATATTAGTTTCACCTTTTAAGTTGCATTAGTGAAATAAATGAACTTTTGCACAATATTCAAATTTTTCGAGTATCACCTGTATATACTGCAATTCGGGGTTCCAGACACTGAATGCATCCTAATCATAGTGCATACAGAACTCCTTGACAGACTCTTTATAGTGGATAGTTCACTGAGTCTTTAGCACTGACCTTGGGAGAGAACTTATACAGTAAGGAGTAGCAGTCCATCTGTCCCGGTCAGTGCTAAAGACTCCGTGAACTATCCACTATAAAGAGTCTGTCAAGGAGTTCTGTATGCTCTATGATTAGGATGCATTCAGTGTCTGGAACCCCAAATTGCAGTATATAAGTGTCTAAATTAGCATAAGTGTAGAGGGGCTGTTGATGACCCACAGAGGTCTGCGGGTCTGTGTGTTTGAACTCTGGACTTTTTGGCTTACCATTTTCATAAGCATTTTGTCCTAAGCGGACCAACTTCATCATTGTACAATATCTAAACTCTGGATGTGCATGTGTGTCCTGTTCAAACCTCAATACTACTAGACCCCATATCCATCCAACAGCACATTATAGAATGTTTTTGTAGTGCCATTCTTTTCCTGGATAAACGGAGCTTGCAATTTTTGGAGCCTGTCAGAGCGCTCTGCATTTTTAATCTCTATTTGCTGCAGCATATTTTTTACTTAAATGGTTAGGTATAGTGAGTTATACTGTGTTGATTCGGACACATTGTTTTCCTCACATATACTTTAAATTTAATGTATATGTACCCCCACCCCCAATAAAGCCTTTCATATTTTTGTACCATAAGCCGTTGTTGACCCGCCTATATTTTACTCTCTGGGGACTCCCTTGTCCCCTCCACACATTTTCCCCAATTAGCTCCTTTTGCTTCACTTGGCAGGTATCCCGTCTAGCACTGACGAATTGGCTGGTACATCAATTACCTAGATTTTTCTCTGGATTCTAGGATTCTTTTATTTATCTTTTTTTCCTGTGGGTGTAGCAGTTGGAGGGTTGAGACAAACCATTTACCAATAACAGGGGTGCTTTCAATGATCAGATTTTACTTTTGCTGTAACTGATTTTAAAGTATTAGCAGGAGTTTGGCTTCAATTTGTCAGTGTGTCTAAACCTGCTAGTGCATCTAACACTCCCCTACCCCCAGACTGACAATGCTGCTGTTCAAAGGTGTCCTCTGTGCTGCTTCATTTAAAGTGGTGTCTCGCTAATACAAAAGGTGTGTTACTGGCCAGATCACCAGGTGAAAACAGGGAAAAAGCCTAAAAAAAGAAAACTAATGCCACCACCACATCTAATGATTGCTAAGTTGTATTACATTTTGGCTTTGGGTTTAATACCGCTTTAAAAGAGACGTATGGGTTTTGAATAATACAAACCTACATACTCGCCTATGTGGATACAGCATCAATCCAAGGCTGTGTTTGTCCCCCACCGCCTTTAAGATAGAGAACTAAGCAATCACATCACAGATGATAGCTCAGTTCTCAGTCTTCAGTGAGCAGAGAGCTTCTCTACTCTGTCCCTCCAACGATCACTGGAGTGATCAGCTGTGGAGAGGGTGGAAACGGGATGGCTCAGCTTCTCAGCCAGCTGATGGTCATGCATCTGGGTGGATCCTGACATTAAAGTCCAGATCCCTCCAGAGTCTGGACCAACTGAGTGACGTCAGCCAACAGCAGACTTTAACGTGCTGTCGGCTCAATCTGGGTCACAGGCATGCAGAACTTTGGCCCTACTTCTCCTTTAAATGCCTTGGTTGACCACAAGCATTGCATAATAAACTTGTAGGGAAACCTAAACTTTTTCACTTACAGTATGAACTTTGGGCACTCACAGGCAAATGTCCAGGGTTTAAAATGTTTGCTTTGTCAGAGCACAATCCTTCTGGCATGTATCCAATGTGGACACGTGATTTATAAGAAGTAGTAATCCTTAAATATCGTAACAGCAAAGAATTACCTTCTTATGATGTATTATACATTGTTATACATTTAGGTTTCATGTACACATGACATTTTAAAACCTCTTCTGAACTCTGGAACTTGACACCTAATAAAACCGATGATTAAAAAGGTCACTTTTGCCGCTTTTACATACCGCATATGCGCGTTTAGTGGCGTTCATGTTTGCGTTTAGAACCTTTTTTTAAAAATAACCTTAGGAGACCCTCCCAAATGACCACAATGCATGAAAAACAAGTAGTTTTAACTATTTCAGCCATTGTGTGAGAGAAGAGAGAGCAGTATCATAGAAAGGAGTGTGCTATAAATATGGATCCCATATCTCTCTCTCTCTCTCTCTCTCTCTCTCTCTATGTTTTCTCCACATTTTACATGTTCTTCTTTAAAAACTCTTATAAACGCAAACGTGCATTAATGCAGGTTACCGCGTTTACAAGCATTTGGTCCTGAATGCGATTTTTTTGCTTTCAAAAAACTCCAGTAAACTCAACTGTTTCTAAAGCACTCAAGATAAGATAACATTGAGGAGAGTTCAGGGGCTTCTGAAAAAACACCCAACTGCTCCTAGACGTGAGTTTAGCAGCTGCAGTATACATGAGGCCTTAATCAGATCTTCTACAGCCTTGATATGTGTGGTTCTGCATATTACATATTGATACTAATGATTCTACTTTTAATTATGACAGGTACTGTTTCACAGGGGGGGTAGGGTTTTAAATGGGGATGTTTGTCCTTAGCTTTTAATGATTAGGATATACATATATATGCATGTGTGTTTGAGTTTTTTTGGGTGCAATGGGCTATGTTGGACACATTATTCAGACCAGAGGGTGGCCCCTCTGTGTCTGCCTGCCCACACACCAATCCTCACCATGCTGTGCTCTAGAATTTTTGGGGGAAAGTTGAAGCCGAGCAGCCGGCAGATACATTGTAGGTGAAAGGTGTCGATGCCTGGGCTTCCATCCTCAGGTGTGCTCACCATCCACTATTTGTGACTGAAGTTTCCCCCCTCCCTTCCTTCTTCCTCCTGCCTTCTCCCGAGTACACTAAGGTAAGGAGGACTCAGATGTAAGGGGTGCTCTGCAGACTCTGATGTACGAGAAGATTTGGGAACCATGATTTAAGGGGGAATGCTGGAAACTCTGATGTAATTGAGGGCTTTGGTGAGCAGAAACCCCCTTGCATAATAGTTCCCCTTTACACTAGAGTCCACAGCCTTGCCCCTTAAAAAAAAAAAAATGATCTGTGCCGCTAAAGTGTGCAGGTTTGGCTTGAAGGAAAGTTATGCAACCCTACACGGAAAGCATCTTATTGAATCAAATATTCAAACCATTGGAATTAAAATATGAACATAAAATAGAAGGGCAAGCATGCATAAATGAACTCTGGGGAAAAAAAACATTTGGGCAGTTTGATATATATATATATATATATATATATATATATGTATATATATATATATATATCCTCTAAGATGGGTGCTCCATGTGTGGATAAGGTGAAGAGCAGTGACCCACTGTCATCAGTGTACTAGAGCCTGAACTGTAAAGATGCCCATACACAGACTGAAATGTGTCCAGTTAAGCAGGCCCTGGATGAATTTCGATCAATGTGTGTGGTCCTCCCTGTTTGACAGAAGTTGACCTTTAGATAAACTTCTGTCAAATGGTCACACTGGAAAACATTTGTTGATCAGTGGCTGCAGCCAACTTATATCCCATTAGAAATTGTTAATGGCATCCAAAACGCATCTTGCAAACGCAGCGCATCTGCAGCCATCATACCGCATGATATCATACTACAATTGCGATTTGGTGCTGTTCAATTTCAAAAGTAACTCCTGCACTACTTTTTGTGCATTTGGCAACTCACTGAAATGAATAGGCTCTCAAAACTGGAAGGTGAGGGAGCACAAAAAAGTGTGCGTTCTTGTGCGAACTGGCCTCTAAAGCAGGCACTTGTTTAAAAAAACAAAATATGTGCGCACTGAAAAGAAACACTATACATTATCTATATATAAAATACAGGAACATTTGATATTTTATTCATTTTTCAAATGAGTGCTTCACATTCTATTTTATTTCTTATACATTTTTTGATCAATTAAAATGTTCAGTAACATTTGCATTTTATCATCTTTTTCAGCCTCACAACTCTTCACTTTATTGCTCTGGACAGTGCTCAGCCTTGCCATGATTATCATAGGTAACAAACAGAGAATCTATTTAAAATATATTACATTCTTTGTCAATTTCATTTTACCATTAATGCAAAAATTTACATTGTTGTTTTCATTTATCTGCAGGGTCCATGCATGTTTACAACTGTCCAGTTGAGCCCAAAATTCCAATCTACTTGATAGTAGCTGGCATCTTTCATCTGCTAGCATTTGCCCTGATCCCGCTGAAGTTGGTTGCTGAAAAAGTGGCATATGGTATAGAGAGTGTGCTGGGCCTCTTTTCTTTTGCCTGGTTTATTGCAGGTACATGTAGTTGGATATTATTATAAACATATCCTCACAATAATTTTTAACAGGAAACTACTTGCACATAAAGAGGGTTAAACACATAATCCATTATGTAACTATAAAATACTAGCTGCAGATGGGAACTGCAAATGCAGATACAAGAGATATTCTTAACCACTTACGCCCCGGACCATTTTGTAGCTAAAGGACCAGAGGTGTTTTCAGAATTTTGCACTGCGCTGCTTTAACTGTAAATTGTGCAGACATGCAATGTTGTACCCAAACGAAATTTGCGTCCTTTTCTTCCCACAAATAGAGCTTTCTTTTAATGGTATTTGATTGCCTCTGCGATTTTAATTTTTTGCGATATAAACGGAAAAAGACCGAAAATTTTGAAAAAAAAACAGGATTTTTATAACAGCTTACCTGTAAAATCCTTTTCTTGGAGTACACCACGGGACACAGAGCCAGTCATTACATAATGGGTTAAGGGTCACCAGCGGTGATTGGACACTGGCACAACCAATAGAAGACAGTTCCCCTCCATATAACCCCTCCCATCAGGGGAGTACCTCAGTTTTTGTAGCAAAGCAGTAAGGTTCCCATAAGAAGGGGGGGACCTCTGTGTCCCGTGGTGTACTCCAAGAAAAGGATTTTACAGGTAAGCTGTTATAAAAATCCTGTTTTCTTTATCGTACACCACGGGACACAGAGCCAGTCATTACATAATGGGACGTCCCAGAGCAATGCTCAATATGAAGGGTGGGAGACCCAGATCCAGCAGGCCGCTTGCGGACAAGAAGTCCTATACTGCTGCCTGCAGCACACTTTGCCCGAAGGCGGAATCCTCATGTCCTTTCACATCTATCTGATAGAATTTGGAAAATGTGTGGACTGAAGACCAAGTTGCAGCTTTACAGATCTGAGCCAATGAAGCCTGGTGGTGCACAGCCCATGAAGCACTTATCGCCCTGGTAGAGTGCGCCTTAACAGAAAAAGGAGGAGTCCTGTTCTTTAAACCATAAGCTTGAGCAATTATCTGTCTAATCCACCTGGAAATGGTGGATTTTGATGCCGCTTGGCCCTTCTTGGGACCATCTGGCAAAATAAACAAAACATCTGTTTTACGTATCTGAGCGGTTGCTTGCAGATACACCTTTACCGCTCTCACTAAATCTAGAGAGTGCAATAACTTTTCCCCCGCCGTCCGCGGGTTTGGAAAAAAAGAAGGCAGAACAATGTCTTGATTCAAGTGAAAAGCCGACACCACCTTAGGTAGAAAGGCAGGATGGGGTCGTAGTACAATTTTGTCCTTGTGACAATTTAGATAAGGCTCTTTACAAGAAAGAGCTGCTAGTTCTGATACTCTTCTAGCAGAAGCAATAGCAATCAAAAAGGCCAATTTCCTACTTAATATAATTAAAGGAATATGGCAAATGGGTTCAAAAGGTTGCTTTTGCAACACTGACAATACCAAATTCAAATCCCATGGACACAAGGGAGACCAGACTGGAGGATTTATCCTCAGTACCCCCTGAATGAATGCCCGAACTAGGGAATGAGATGCCAATGGTCTCTGAAAAAATACTGATAGAGCCAATATTTGACCCTTGATAGTACTAAGGGCTAATTTCATATCCACTCCTAACTGGCAAAAGGCAAGAATCCTGCTTATTTCATATTTCTGAGGGTTCCAACTTCTGGATTCACACCAGGAAACATATGCTTTCCAGACTCTATGATAGATGAGTCTGGAGGCTGGCTTTCTAGCATTAATGAGCGTAGAAAGAGCTGGACCAGAGACCCCTCTATTTTTCAAAATGTGGGTCTCAGCAGCCAGGCCGTCAAATTTAGCCTTTGTAAGGAAGGGTGGAATACTGGACCCTGTGACAGCAGGTCGTGTCGAAGTGGAAGCTTCCAGGGCCTTCCTATCGCCATCTTTACGATCTCGGCATACCAAGGCCTCCTGGGCCAATTTGGGGCCACTAGGATTACTGGTATTCCCTCCTCTTTGATCCTGCAAAGTAGTCTTTGCAAAAGAGGGATCGGGGGGAATGCATAGATTAGTGAGAACTGATTCCAGGGAGTTATTAGGGCATCTGTTCCGTAGGCTAGAGGATCTCTCGTCCTGGACACAAAGTTGTCCAACTTTTTTTTGAACCTGGAGGCTAGCAGGTCTACATCTGGGTTTCCCCATCTCAGACATATGGCCTGAAAGACCTCGGGGTGGAGAGACCACTCTCCTGGTAATAGCTGCTGACGACTCAGATAGTCCGCTTGGCAGTTTTCTATCCCCGGGATGAAGATTGCCGAAAGGCAAGGTACATGATCCTCTGCCCATGGCAAAATCCGGTTCACCTCCTTTTGAGCAGCCCGACTGCGGGTGCCTCCTTGGTGATTGATGTAAGCTACTGCAGTAGCATTGTCGGATTGAACCCGAACTGGGTGGCCCTGTAACCTGTATGTCCAGGTTTTGAGGGCTAGATATACTGCCCGCATCTCTAGTACATTGATGGGCAGGATCTCTTGGGTCTTGGCCCAGGTTCCCTGGGCAGAAGCCTCTTCGAATACTGCACCCCAGCCCGATAGGCTGGCATCCGTAGACACCACCTACAGGAGACCAGGAGAAAGCACTTTCCCTTCCGTAAGTTCTTGGTTTCTAGCCACCAATTGAAGCTTTGGCGCACTTGTGAGGATAGGCGTATGGGTATATCCAGAGCTTGGCTCTTCCTGTTCCAGGCGGCTAAAATATTGCCTTGAAGCAGTCTCGAATGAAACTGGGCGTAAGGGACAACCTCGAAGGAGGCTACCATCTTCCCCAATAGCCTCATGCAAAGGCGAATAGACGGTCTCTTGTTTGCTTTGACCTTGTGGATCAGGTCTTTCAGAGACTGTATCTTTGGCTCTGGCAGGAATACCCTGTTTCGGGCTGTATCTATGATCATGCCCAGGTACACTATCCTTCTTTGGGCCTGAAGAGAGGATTTTTGTAAGTTTATAATCCATCCTAAATGCTCCAGGTATCTTACTGTAGTGAGCACAGCGTGATCTAATCCCTCCTTTGACTGATCTATCACAAGTAGATCGTCTAGATAGGCTGTTACCGCTATGCCCTGTGTCCTTAGATTTGCCAACAGGGGAGCTAGCACCTTTGTGAACACTCTGGGCGCGGTAGCTACACCAAAGGGCAGGGCCACAAATTGAAAGTGGCGATGTTCTACCGCAAACCTTAGGAACCTTTGGTGAGCGGGGTGGATGGGTATATGTAAATATGCGTCCTTGATATCTATGGACGCCATGAATTCTCCGCCTTGTAAGGTGGCGACCACGGATCGGATCGTTTCCATTCGAAAATGGCGAACATTCAGAAACCGATTTAGAGATTTTAGATCCAGGATAAGTCTGACGTCTCCATTTGGCTTTGGAATCACAAAGAGGTTTGAGTAAAAACCTGAACCTTGCTCTTTTTGGGGTACCTCTGTAACCACCCCTTGAGACAGTAAGTGATTCAAACCTTTGAAGAAGGATCCTCTTTTTTGTGGATCCTTGGAGAGTCTTGAAACTCGGAACTGAGAAGATGGGATCTCTCGAAATTCCAGTCTGTACCCTGAGGATATTGTGGATACAACCCACTTGTCCTGGGTTTCTGTCCGCCAAGTCGCTGAAAACTGACAAAGCCTTCCCCCCACTCGGCCGAGCGGGGGCGCCCCTTCACTGAGAGGTTTTGGGGTCTTGCTTATTAGCTCTTGCACCCCATGGCTTTTTGTTCCTCTGAGCCTGATTTCCTTTGGCTTTTGAGGGTGGCTGAAAATGCCGTCGCCACTGGCTGGAGGCAGGTTTCCCTGGAGCTGGGGAAAGAGAGCGTTTAAAACAAGGCCTCTTGTTCTTCTTTCTCTCAGGTAAAAGAGTTGTTTTACCACTTGATATCTTTTGTATATATTTTTCTAAATCTTCCCCGAATAGGCGTTCGCCATGGAAGGGGAAACTGGCCAAAAGCTTTTTGCATGGGGCTTCCGCTGACCAATGCTTAAGCCATAGAACTCTGCGCATATGTACCAGCTGGAGTGTAAGGCGTGATGCTTGTATAATAGAATCTCTCATGGCATCCACTGTGAAGCATAAGGCTTTAGGCAAATTCTCCCAATTTTTGGCTTGCTCCGGAGGCAGCTCCTTCAGCCCCTGCTTTACCTGTTGTTTGATGACCTGACACATACCGACTGCTGCTACAGCAGGTTGGGTAACTGAGCTGGCCAAAAGAAAGGAAGATTTAAGTAAAGATTCCAACTTCTTCTCAGAAGGATCTTTAAACACTTGCACATTGTCCACCGGACACGTCAGGTTCTTATTTAGACAAGAAATAGCCGCATCTACAGAAGGCAGGCTCCATTTCTTTAAAAATCTTTCCCCCATAGGATAAAGAATGTCAAACTTTTTTGGAGGTGAGAAACGCTTATCTGGGTGTTGCCAGTCTGCGTACATTAGATCCTCTAGTAATGGATGAACCGGGAAAGAGCATGCACCCTGCAGGGATCTTAATGAACCTAGGGAGGAGACAGGTGATTCAGTTACCTCCGAAGAGGGTAACTTAAATGCAGATCGCACTGTTCCTGCATAACATTGCACCTGTGACTTCAAAATCTGGGATGCAGAGAAAGGCTCATCTGATATCCCTGATCCATCCGACTCCTCATCCTCTGCTGGTGTAGCATCATCCTCCTCCTCCTCATCCTCAGATCCTTCTGCAGGGAGGTCAACAACTGGAGGAGATCTGCTTCGCTTATTGTCCTTTTTAGAAGACTTAGCGATCAAAGTAGCAATTCTCTCTTCTAGATTATTTAGGGCTGCTGACAAAGTGTCTTCAGTGACATACGCAGGCCCAGGCTTCACTGGGGAAGCCGCCATACCTGACAGAGGTAATGGATCATCCTGTATAGCTGCGTCAGGTAATACAGGAGAGGAAGGTACCGAGTTAGCACGGCTAGGGCCTCCTGTCTCAGGCAGCGGTGCTTTTTTATCTTTTTTGTCAGAATTTCTTCCCCTGGAAGGCATACTGCTAAGAAAAAAACAAGGTACCAAAAATGCATATATTACTGTGCTAAGTTTAGCAATTTACATAAAGTATGCAACTTTACAAAAACACACAGTTCTATGCATAAAGTGAATGTCTGTCTAGGAAGTACCCAGCCCAACCACATGGAGTCTTACGTCCCTGTAATGCTGCTGTGTATCCCTGCAAAGAGAGAGAGAGAAAGAAACGAGCTTGCTTGTCCCTGCAGACGTTTTTGTCTTCAAAATTCGTGCCGTTTTCACGTGCCTGCGCACGCGTACGTGCCCGCACACGTGTCCATTTGCGGCCTCCCGCCCCCCCTCCGATAAAGCGCGCTCCCGCGAGCGCGCGCGGCTCTAGCGCTAATGGCGGTGGTTAACGGTGAAAGGGGAGCTCCCTCTCACCAGCCCCTGTATCCAACTTTACCTGCTTCTGCAGGTGTCTGGTCGGCCATCAGAGAGGAGGAGGGAGGTGCCCAAGCAAGCTCAGCAGCAGAGGGACAGACAGTGTACTTATCGGAACAGACACTGAACAGAGCGAGGTGAGTTAACACTCAGCTCTTTACTCCCCCAGTGGCGGCATAAGAGAAGACATCCACTGTATTTTCTTTGGAAAGGTCCTTAAACTTAGTTTAGGACTCTAACCTCTTACCTTTATCCTCGCCGCAGGTTTTTTCTGCTGAAATTTTCAGACAGATACCAAACTTCACCCCTCACGGCGGGCTATGTGTGCCAACCTTCAGGGATATGGGTTCTTATTTAAAGGATACCTCTCCCCTGGGCCTTGTATAAGACTCTTACCAGGACTTTTAGCAAAGTAGCGAAAGTGCTGGATCTTAGAGCCCAGTCCTCCGAAGAGAGACATTACAGGCGACGCCTCATGTATGAGGCCCGGATCCCATCCAGTTTTGGCTTAAACTCTTAGGCGTCTTGGATGGGTCCGAAAGCATAGCTCTTTTTACCCCCAGAGGGTCTCTTTGGCAGAGCTTTCCTTTAGCACCTCTTATCGCGTCCAACACCTTTAGACACTGGCGAAAAAACTGAGGTACTCCCCTGATGGGAGGGGTTATATGGAGGGGAACTGTCTTCTATTGGTTGTGCCAGTGTCCAATCACCGCTGGTGACCTTTAATCCATTATGTAATGACTTGCTCTGTGTCCCGTGGTGTACGATAAAGAAATGATATTTTCTACTTTTTGTTATAAGAAAAATCGAATAAACTCAATTTTAGTCATACATTTAGGCCAAAATGTATTCAGCCACATGTCTTTAGTAAAAAAAATTTCAATAAGCGTATATTTATTGGTTTGCGCAAAAGTTATAGCGTTTACAAACTAGGGTACATTTTCTGGAATTTACACAGCTTTAAATTTATGACTGCCTATCTCATTTCTTGAGGTGCTAAAATGGCAGGGCAGTACAAACCCCTCCCCCAAATGACCCCATTTTGGAAAGTAGACACCCCAAGGAAATTGCTGAGAAGCATGTTGAGCCCATTGAATTTTTTTTTTGTCCCAAGTGATTGAATAATGACAAAAAAAAAAATTACAAAAAGTTGTCACTAAATGATATATTGCTCACACATGCCATGGTTATATGTGGAATTGCACCCCAAAATACATTCTGCTGCTTCTCCTGAGTACAGGGATACCACATGTGTGGGACTTTATGAGAGCCTAGCCACGTACGGGGCCCCTGAAAACCAAGCACCGCCTTCAGGATTTCTAAAGGCGCAAATTTTTGATTTCACTCCTCATTACCCATCACAGGTTTGAAGGCCATAAAATGCCAAGATAGCACAAAACCCTCCTAAATGACCCCATTTTGGAAAGTAGACACCCCAAGCTATTTACTGAGAGGCATGTTGGGTTCATAGAATATTTTATATTTTGCCACAAGTTGCGGGAATATGACAAACTTTTTTTTTTTTTGCACAAAGTTGTCACTAAATGATATATTGCTCACACATGCCATGGGCATATGTGAAATTACACCCCAAAATACATTCTGCTGCTTCTCCTGAGTACGGGGATACCACATGTGTGGGACTTTTTGGGAGCTTAGCCGCGTACGGGACCCCAAAAACCAAGCACCGCCTTCAAGGTTTCTAAGGGCAAAAAATTTTGATTTCACTCCTCACTATCTATCACAGTTTTGAAGGCCATAAAATGCCAAGATAGCACAAAACCCCCCAAAATGACCCCATTTTGGAAAGTAGACATCCCAAGGAAATTGCTGAGAGGCATGTTGAGCCCATTGAATTTTTTTTTTTGTCCCAAGTGATTGAATAATGACAAAAGAAAAAAAAATGTACAAAAAGTTGTCACTAAATGATATATTGCTAAAACATGCCATGGTTATATGTGGAATTACACCCCAAAATACATTTTGCTGCTTCTCCTGAGTACGGGGATACCACATGTGTGGGACTTTTTGGGAGCCTAGCCGCTTACGGGACCCCAAAAACCAAGCACCGCCTTCAAGGTTTCTAAGGGCATACATTTTTGATTTCACTCCTCACTATCTATCACAGTTTTGAAGGCCATAAAATGCCAAGATAGCCCAAAACCCCCACAAATGACCCCATTTTGGAAAGTAGACACCCCAAGCTATTTGCTGAGAGGCATGGTGAGTATTTTACAGCTCTCATTTGTTTTTGAAAATGAAGAAAGACATTTTTTTTTTCTTTTTTCAATTTTCAAAACTTTGTGACAAAAAGCGAGATCTGCAAAATACTCAACATACCTCTCAGCAAATAGCTTGGGGTGTCTACTTTCCAAAATGGGGTCATTTGGGGGGGGGTTTGTGCCATCTGGGCATTCCATGGCCTCCGAAACTGTTATAGGCAGTGAGGAGTGAAATCAAAAATTTACACCCTTAGAAATCCTGAAGGCGGTGCTTGGTTTTCGGGGTCCTGTACGCGGCTAGGCTCCCAAAATGTCTCACACATGTGGTATCCCCGTACTCAGGAGAAGCAACAGAATGTATTTTGGGGTGTAATTCCACATATGCCATGGCATGTTTGAGCAATATATCATTTAGTGACAACTTTTTGTACTTTTTTATTTTTTTCTTTTTGTCATTATTCAATCACTTGGGACAAAAAAAAATATTCAATGGGCTCAACATGCCTCTCAGCAAATAGCTTGAGGTGTCTACTTTCCAAAATGGGGTCATTTGGGGGGTTTTGAACTGTCCTGGCATTTTATGCACAACATTAGGAAGCTTATGTCACACATCATCCACTCTTCTATCCACTTGAAGACAAAGCCCTTTCTGACACTTTTTGTTTACATGAAAATATATTTTTTTTTTGCAAGAAAATTATGTTGGACCCCCAAACATTATACATTTTTTTAAAGCAAAGGCCCTACAGATTAAAATAGTGGGTGTTGCATTTTTTTTTTACACACAGTATTTGCGCAGCGATTTTTCAAACGCATTTTTTGGGGAAAAAACACACTTTTTTTTATTTTTAATGCACTAAAACACATTATATTGCCCAAATGTTTGATGAAATAAAAAAGATGATCTTAGGCCGAGTACATGGATACCAAACACGACATGCTTTAAAATGGCGCACAAACGCGCAGCGGTGACAAACTACATTCATTTTTAAAAGCCTTTAAAAGCCATTACAGGTTACCACGTTAGATTTACAGAGGAGGTCTACTGCTAAAATTACTGCCCTCGATCTGACCTTCGCGGTGATACCTCACATGTATGGTGCAATTGCTGTTTACATATGACGCTAGACCGGCGCTTGCGTTCGCCTTTGTGCAAGAGCAGGGGGGACAGCGGTGTTTTGTTTTTGTTTTTTTATTATTTATTTTGCTTTTTTATTTTATTTTTAAACTGTTCCTTCCATATTTATTTATTTTTTTACCATTTTTATTGTTATCTCAGGGAATGTAAATATCCCCTATGATAGCAATAGGTAGTTACAGGTACTCTTTTTTTGAAAAAAATTGGGGGGTTAGACCCTAGATCTTTCCTCTGCCCTCAAAGCATCTGACCACACCAAGATCGGTGTGATAAAATGCTTTCCCAATTTCCCAATGGCGCTGTTTATATCCGGGGGGGGGGGGACATTCCCTCCCAATGCTTGTAAAAGCAGTCTAGAGGCTAATTATCTGCTAGGATTGCTTTTACATGAAAGCCGGCCGCTGGCTGAAAAGAATGATACCAAGATGATACCTAAACCTGCAGGCATCATTCTGGTATAAACATTCAAAATCCAGCAACATACCAGTACGTTGCTGGTCCTTGTTGGACATGTATTGTAATCTTTTTTTTCATGCAGCCTGTTGGCTGAACGAAAAAAAAAGATTGATCGGTGGGTATGCCCACCAGTAGAATACCTCCCTTCATCCACCCACTTCTAATGATGGGCATACATGCACCATTTATATATGCCGAAGCATGGGGGCATCCTCCCGCAAAAAAGTTATGCCGTGTACACACGGTCGGACTTTTCCACGGGCAAGCCTCCGTTGGAATTTCGACCGTATGTACGCGGCATTAGGAGCAAAATCGCTCCTCCGCCCCTGCTGCCCCCATGCTTCGCCATATATGCTCTTTTTTTAAACTGTGGTGGTGAAATCACCTCCTACAGCGTTGGAGTCACGGCTTTATGTATCGTGGGAGCAAACGCTGTTGCTGTCAAGATAAATAGATCCACGCTGCAACTGAATGGCGTACCTGCTAAGCATATGATGGTTAACATTAAAACAAAGTAACATTACTGTATAACAGTAATACCTTACCATACCATACCTGCAAAGCAAATACCAAAACAAAACCTAGTAAAAAATAAAAAAATTTTTTAACGCAACCTGTGCCTAAAATATATACATGCCGAAGCATGGGGGCATCCTCCCGCAAAAAAGTTATGCCGCGTACACACGGTCTGACTTTTCCACGTGCAAGCCTCCGTCGGAATTTCGACCGTATGTACGCGGCATTAGGAGCAAAATCGCTTCTCCGCCCCTGCTGCCCCCATGCTTCGGCATATATGCTCTTTTTTTTAACTGTGGTGGTGAAATCACCTCCTACAGCACTGGAGTCACGGCTTTATGTATCGTGGGAGCAAACGCTGTTGCTGTCAAGATAAATAATTCTGCGCTGCAGCTGAATGGCGCACCTGAAAACAAAAAATTACATACCTGAAAAGCAAGCATGATAAAACATTGCAGAATAGAATACAGTAAAAAAGAGCAGAACAATAGAGAGAAAATAGAGAGAGAGAGAACAATAAAACGACAACTATTTTTGGTTTTTTTATTTTATATTTTTTTGTGTTTTTTGTTTTTACGTATTTTTTTCTTTTTTACACTTTTTTTTGTAACTTTAACAACTGGAATGGTTCGGGTCTCTCAAAATGCAATGGCATCTTGGGAGACCCTGTGTAAGTGTGTCCTAGTCTGTGAAATGCTGTACCCTACGCTAAAACTTCACTTTTGAGTGGTAGCGTTCAAAACATTCACCAAGGCAAAGACCAGGCTTGTTGGGACAGCGTGGACAATAATAACGGGTGTCACGCCTAAATCCGCGCTTGCTACAGACACAACATCTTTTTTGGGGGGCTCGTTGGGTAGGGGTACTCTCGAGGACATACGTATAATGCCTCTCATGCAGCCGGCTTACTGCATTTGGTAGGGGATGGTGAGGTGCAGAACCGCCTGGATACAGGAGTTCTGTGACTATCTCATTCTGGAATTTTAGAAGAGATAAAGTCCCGCCTGAAGCTCTGTATAGCACATGAGCGTTCAGCAAAGCCAATTGGAATAAGGATAGAGACACTTTTTTGTACCAGCGTCTCGCCTTACGGTCAATTAGATACGGCCCAACAACTTGTCGTTGAGGTCCACCCCTCCCATATTTTTGTTATATTCGTGGACACAGAGGGATTTCTCCACAACACCAGTCGTCGTAGGAATTTGGACTGTCGTGTCTGCATGAAGGGAGGTAAGAAGGAAAACATTCTTATTATCCCTCCACTTCATAGCGAGCAAGTTATTACACTTCACGCAGGCTCTCTCCCCCAGCCTAAGACGGGCATCTACAAGCCGCTGGGGAAAGCCCCAGCGATTACGTCGCACAGTGCCACATGCTCCAATCTGATGATCAAACAAGTGACTAAACAGTGGCACGCTCGTGTAATAATTGTCCACATACAAGTGGTACCCCTTTCCGAATAAGGGTGACACCAATTTCCACACTATCTTGCCAGCGCTCCCTATGTAGTCCGGGCAGTTGTCCGGCTCAACCTGACTATCTTTTCCCTCATAAACCATAAAGCTCCATACATAGCCTGTTGCCCTGTCACAGAACTTATAGAGCTTGACCCCGTATCTGGCACGCTTGCTGGGAAGGTACTGCTTGAAAGACAAGCGGCCAGGAAATTTAATCAGGGACTCATCAACGCAGACAACTTGATCGGAAATAAACAAGGCTGCAAAACGTTTGTTGAAGTGGTTTATGAGGGGCCGAATTTTGTAGAGCCGGTCGTATTCAGGGTCTCCACGTGGACGACAAAGTTCATTGTCGTTGAAGTGCATGAACCGCAAAATCTGCTCGTATAATTTCCTGGGCATGGAGGCAGAGAACACGGGCATGTGGTCAATTGGGTGTGTGGACCAATAGGCACGCAATGACGGAAATTTATGTGTGCCCATGTTGAGGGAAAGGCCCAGAAAGGTCTTAAATTCGGAAACCGTAATTGGTTTTCAATCTTTGGCAATGGAAGGCAACTGGGGATTAGCGGCAATGAATTGACCAGCATATAAATTACTCTGGTCCACAATAGATCTATAGAGATCTTCCGTGAAAAACAGCGAATGATAATCAGTTGGCTTAAAATCAGCTGTTTCCACCTGAAAACCGGGTTGGGCAGTGAATGGGGGAAGTACGGGTTCTGCAGAAGTGGTGGGGACCCAATCAGGATAGGCGAATTCTGCAGGAAGGGCACTATGGGCACGACGGGCCCGCCTTTGTCTTCTTCTTGGTGGCAGCGGGACACTACTTGTGCTTGCCACCTCACCAGCTTGAACTGCACTTATGGGACTCGCCGCGTCACCACGTGATACTGCAGTGCTGGATGTACGCCCAGGCTTTACTAGGCCGCTGGTGCTTGCCAATTCACCAGAAGGAATAGCGGCGCTAGTACTACTCTGCTCCATGATACGAGAGACCTGCGGTTCTTGCTCCTCAACAACCTCAGAAGATCGGATCGGGTACACCTGACCTTAGCAGGGACCTCACCTTCGTCGTCAGAGCTATCTGACGTGGAGCCGCTGACTTCACTGTCTTCTACGGGAAGATCCTGAATCTGACAGATACGTGACCTCCTCTTCACTATCTGTCATGCTCAGAATCTCGTAGGCCTCTTTACTAGTGTACCTTCGATTTGCCATTTTGGGCTCTAAATTTAGGGGTACACTAGTAAGATTCACAGGTAAAAAAGCACCTTACTGTCAGCAAATGTATCAAACGCTTCAAAAAAAAAACTGTTAGCGATCGCAAGGATCAGGACTGTCTCTGTGAACGCTGCAGTTATGTGTTTTGTGTTTGGTAAGTGACAGTGATCGATCGATACTGCACTTGGCTGGGCTGGGCAGAGGGGCTAAACGCAGGTGCTAGCAGGTATCTGGGCTGATCCCGCTAACACTGCGTTTTTGGGAACCCTAAACTATTGATCTGTTCAGATACTATACCACTAAGGGAGGTGTATGCTTTGCGCGTGGGTATTAGCGCTACTGGCACTAACCTAACGCTGCCTGGGGCGACGCAGACCCTCTCTAGCGCTAAAACCTAATTGATCTCACCCGCCGGGCGATCAGGGGGTTAAACCTTTGTTGGGTTATATACGGCGGGTGCCCTGATGCTATAAAAAGCAAACTAACCAACCAGCGTCACCCGTAACCTTTATATGGTGATCACTGGTGAAAGGGTTAACTAGGGGCAATCAGGGGGTTAAAACCTTTATTAGGTTAAATATGGGGGTACCTGACGCTATATAAAAACCTGACGGTTAACCTAAAAAACTAAATAACTAACTGGCTAACCAGTGTCACCAGTGACACTTATACGGTGTACACTGGTGAAAGGGTTAACTCTAGGGGCAATCAGGGGGTTAAAATAATATATGGGGGTACCTGACGCTATAAAAACCTGCGGCGAACCTAAAAATAAATAGCTGGCTATCTAGGGCACCAGCGACACGAATACAGCGATCGGAAAAACTATTGCTTAGTGACGCTGGAGTTAGGGGGTGAAAGGGTTACCTGGGGGGCGATCAAGGGGTTAAACCTTTATTAGGGGGGGTTAGGGGGCTACCCTGGACCTAAAGGGGCCTAAACCTAACTGCCCTGCAACTTTTTACTGTCACAGATGACACTAAATGCAGTGATCAGTAAAATAAATGATCACTGCAATCAGTGACACTGTGACTGGGGGCTGGGGGGGGATCTGGGGGTGACTGGGGGGTGAAATGTGTGCCTACGTGTCAGTGGACTGTTGGTGCACTAACCTGTGTCTTCTCTCCTCGGCGCCGCGAACGAAAAGACTGACACGAGGAGAGATGACATCACTTCCTCTGCCTGTGTTTACATTTTCATTCGCCGGGAGCGATCGCGAGGGGGTGGCCGGAATCGAACAGCCGTCCCCTCATCCCGGATCGCTCCCCAATAGATAACGACCACTCACTGTATAGAAGGGGGGTCCGATCGGACCCCCCAACTATACAAAGGCAGTCACGTACACTGTACGTGATTGTGCCTGTCGGTGCCATTCTGCCAACGTATATATACAGTGAGCGGTCGTTAAGTGGTTAAAGGAGAATTAGGGCTCTGTACTACCAGCTGGTTCAGCCTCTCAGCGAGATGCTAAGACCCTGAGCCAGGCGCTCCTGCCCACTGCACAGTACAGCTCTCTGATCACTGAAGATTGAGAACAGAGCGATCAGCTGTCTTTGATTACTCAGTTCTCAGTGTAGAGGTGGAGGGGGGGGGGGGAGCAGATGCAGCATCAGATCAATGCTGCATCCACCTAGGTGAGTATAAATGTTTTGTTTTTTTTAATCCTGAACTTCTCTTTTAACACACAAATACATTTTTATCATGTTGTTTATTTATAATTTACATATTATGTATCTAAATACAAACATATTTAATAAAACAATGAAAGAACCCCAATACCCACAGCAAACAAAAAAAAATATATTTTTGTTGTACACTGAACTTAGGAAAGTTAGTTGCTGTGGGGTCAGCTCAAAAAGATTATTAGTCAGGCTATTGGAGGTGAAGATGAAATATTTAATTCTTGAGAAATATAGGCTTTTAGTAGGTTTTGTTTATATTTCCTGTGACAGTTACATTGCTTTAAGCAGTTGTATACCCTCTTGTGATACATGCACCTACAGGTAAGCCTACATTAAGGCTTATAACTAAAATGCAGCGCTAAAAACTGAATCGCACCAAGTGAAAAGTGTCATAAAGTGCTCAGTGTAAAAAATAATTAAATAAGTCCACATAAAGTCCGTTCAAAGACCATGGAATGTGATGTTCAGAACTAGACGTGTGACAATATCGTCATCTCATAAACCTTCAGACAAAGGAGTAAGGGAACTCTTACCGGAACTGATGGATCTACTTATTAGGCAGATCGTTAAAGCATATGAAATCCCAATTGAAAGTCGCATCAGCTGGCAGGAAGACTCTGGATGTACCACACGAATCACAGATGGTCATTCGTTGCAAGGGAATCTCAAAGTCGAAGAAACTCTGGATTCTCTGGATATCCCTGTGGTCTTCAAGTGATGAAAAAATTACCTCCAATCTAGGAATACTTTTCCGGACTGAAGGATGGTATGATGGAAAAAACTTCCAAGCAGCAACTCAATCACCCACAATCATGAAAGAAATGGAAAATAAAGAGGTGCTCCAATGGTACGGGTAAATGTGGGTTTATTGGAAAACTGACAAAATTTTAAAAGTGATCACAGTACAAAATATAAAAAAGGGCAATAAGTGGAGTGGTGAACCAAGCCCGACACGTTTCGTACACAAGTACTTCAACTGGGGCATCAACCAGCTCCCACAAATTGCCTGACATTTATAATAAAACACTCCAAAAATGAATAAAATCTAACCAATCAGTAAAGTTTCCAATACTGACACCTAATTCGAGGAAGGCTGCCACATGATCAAATGGGCATGGCCACCCAAACACTATAAACCAATCGGAATCACTGCTGAGAAAACTTCCTAGGTCAAATGATGACCATGAATGACTAGGCAGGAAGTGAACCCACAGCGGCCAATCAGAACTGCAAAAAAGCCAGTGAAAAACAGGAGGAGGAGAGGACTGCAGTGGTAAACACCTACATGTCCACTCATGCATCTCCATTGGTGGAACATGGGCCCTGAATGTCCAATGGAATATGTGCTGTCTGCACAGAAGGTCATTTTCTATTAACCATATTACTCCAATAGCATCCCGCAGGACATAAACCAATCAGAATCACTCCTGAGAAAACTTCCTGGGTCAAATGATGACCATAAATGACTAGGCAGGAAGTGAACCCACGGCCACCCAAACACTGTAGACAAATCGGAATCACTGCTGAGAAAACTTCCTAGGTCAAACGATGACCATAAATGACTAGGCAGGAAGTGAACCCACAGCGGCCAATCAGAACTGCAAAAAAGCCAGCGAAAATCAGGAGGAGGAGAGGACTGCGGTGGTAAACACCCACATGTCCACTCATGCATCCCCATTGGCAGTACATGGGCCCTGAATGTCCAATGGAATATGTGCTGTCTGCACAGAAGGTCATTTTCTATTACCCATATTACTCCAATAGCATCCCGCAGGACATAGGCCATACATACAAACACCCTAGCTGCAGCAAGGATACTGCGCCCAAGGTAAATAGAAACCAGCAAGAGTTATCCATCTTATTGCGACCCCTGAAGTCGCGGCGCGCATAGAAGTCTCTGGAGGTCCCCCCCTGGGGAGTTGGGAACTCACTGATGGTCATGCCGGATGGTCGTGATGGGCTCAAATGTGAGTGTCCTGTCAGGATTTCTAGTAACCTGTTGTGTAACCTCCATCTCTGAGTTCCCATTACTGGAAGGCAGAGGGAGATTAATTTTCTTTTGCCAACTGAAGACAAGATTGGACTTGTAATCAGTGGTGTCCCGGTTATACTTTTTTTGTTTTTTGAGTCTCTGTTCTTTCTCCTCTTTCTCCAAGTGATTTTTCAAACTTGTAGAAAGGGAGATGTATTCCAAGGACATTTTATACGGAGTCAATTTTTCTTTCAAGTCCTTAAAGTGGTTGTAAACCCACTTTATAAACAAAGACCTACAGGTAAGCCTAGATTAAGGCTTACCTGTAGGTGCATCAAATATCTCCTTAACCTACACGGTTAAGGAGATATTTGCATTTAAAAGCGGCGACGCTGACATCACGCGCATGCGCATGGGGTTAACCCCATTCACAAATTTGGCTAGGTCGCAGCATTCGACGACGTAGCCGAATTCGACGGCTCATGCGCGCATGCGCGGAGTCACGTCTTCGCCGCTCCGGCCAATCACAGCGCTATTGCCGCAGCGATGGATGCAGCTGAAGAGGGAGACGAGGACGGCTTCGGAGGCCCCGATCTAAGGTAAGTGATGCATAATGAGCTATTATGCTAGTCATATTAGCTCATTATGCCTTTCTCTTACAGCTAGTTTAAAAAATATATTTTTTTTATGAGGGTTTACAACCACTTTAATCTCTTTGTCGATAAGTGTCAATCTCGACTGTTTTTTATCGACCAAAAAGGCTAGGAGTTTAATACCCACTTCGTTGAAATAACGAAACCAGGATTCAATGTCGGAATCCCCCTGTTGGGGAGAAACATCCCAGCGGAGGCTGCTTGGAACAATATTTTATTTAATATACTGCTCCAAAAACGCCGTGTCCCACTGGAGATGAACTTTCGTGGTCATCAAATTTTTGAGTCTAAGGAACATGCCACTAATTTCAGTGTCAGGTCCGGTGGCAGTAAAAACACCCTCTACATTGAATGACCTAGATGTTCTGTAGTCAAACACATCCATTGTGACACAATGAAAAAAGAATGTAGTGAACAGCAGCAATATAAAAATAGTCAAATGTAAATGTGGAAATAAGAAGAATATTGCGCTAGTCCTATGACTAAACCAAAGGTGAAAAACAACAAGTGGAAATAAAACAAAAGCGGCTGCACAAAACGTGACCAAAATTCAAATACAACTTAACTAAAATGCAGCGCTAAAAACTGAATCACACCAAGTGAAAAGTGTCATAAAGTGCTCAGTGTAAAAAATAGTTAAATAAGTCCACATAAAGTCAGTTCAAAGACCGTGGATTGTGACAATATCGTGTGACAATATCGTCATCTCATAAACCTTCAGACAAAGGAGTAGGGGAGAATACTCTTACCAGAACTGATGGATCTACTTATTAGGCAGATCGTTAAAGCGTATATTGTCACATAACGGCGCATTGAGCGCGGCGGCTCTTGAATGGGAGCCTCCTGAAAAGTGCCGGAATGCGCGCATGCGCGGGGATCTTGACGTTTCTCGGGCATGCGCGGGAGTGACGTCATCGCCTTTTCGGCCAATCACAGCGCCGGAGCGGCGATACCCGGAAGTCACTCTGGGTATCATAGCGGCGACGGAGGACGTGTCCGAGGACCGCTGCGGGGGCTTCGATCTACGGTAAGTAATTGATAATGAGCTAGTATGCTAGTCATACTAGCTCATCATGCCTTTGTCTTGCAGGTTTTAAAAAAATAAATAAAATAGTTTTGGGGTATACATCCGCTTTAACCATACAATACAGGACACAGGCTTCCATTAATCAAGAGAAAAGCCACACATACAACTGCACAAAACAATGGGGATGCATGAGTGGACATGTGGGTGTTTACCACCGCAGTCCTCTCCTCCCGATTTTCGCTGGCTTTTTTTGCAGTTCTGATTGCCCGCAGTGGGTTCACTTCCTGCCTAGTCATTTATGGTCATCATTTGACCTAGGAAGTTTTCTCAGCAGTTATTCCGATTGGTTTATAGTGTTTGGGTGGCCATGCCCATTTGATCATGTGGCAGCCTTCCTCCAATTAGGTGTCAGTATTGGGAACTTTACTGATTGGTTAGATTTTATTCATGTTTGGAGTGTTTTATTATAAATGTCAGGCAATTTGTGGGAGCTGGTTGATGCCCCAGTTGAAGTACTTGTGTACGAAACGCGTCGGGCTTGATTCACCACTCCACTTATTGCCCTTTTTTATCTTTTGTACTGTGATCACTTTTAAAATTTTTGTCGGGTTTCCAATAAACTCACATTTACCCACAACATTGGAGCACCTCTTTATTTTCCCTTTCTTTCATGATTGTGGGTGATTGAGTTGCTGCTTGGAGGTTTTTTCCATCATACCATCCTTCAGTCCTGAAAAGGATTCCTAGATTGGAGGTCATTTTGTCATCACTTGAAGACCACAGGGATATTCAGTGAATCCAGAGTTTCTTTGACATTGGGATTCCCTTGCAACGAACGACCATCTGCAATTTGTGTGGTACATCCAGAGTCTTCCTGCCAGCTGATGCGACTTGCCATTGAGATTTCATATGCTTTAACGATCTGCCTAATAAGTAGATCCATCAGTTCCGGTAAGAGTATTCTCCCTTACTCCTTTGTCTGAAGGTTTATGAGATGACGATATTGTCACACGATATTGTCACATTCCACGGTCTTTGACCGGACTTTATGTGGACTTATTTAATTATTTTTTACACTGAGCACTTTATGACACTTTTCACTTGGTGCGATTCAGTTTTTAGCGCTGCATTTTAGTTATAAGTTGTATTTGAATTTTGGTCACGTTTTGTGGAGCCGCTTTTGTTTTATTTCCACTTGTTGTTTTTCACCTTTGGTTTAGTCATAGGACTAGCGCAATATTCTTCTTATTTCCACATTTACATTAAGGCTTACCTGTAGGTGCTTGCAATATCTCCTTAACCTACATAGTTAAGAAGATATTTGCAGAAAAGCGAGCACTGATGTGTACGGCGCATGCGCGCCGTAGATAACGGTGCACTGAGCGTGGCGGCTCTTGAATGGGAGCCTGCCGGAAAGTGCCGGAATGCGCGCATGCGCGGGGATCGTGACGTTCCTCGGGCATGCGCGGGAGTGACGTCATCGCCGCTCCGGCCAATCACAGCGCTGGAGCAGCGATACCCGGAAGTCACTCCGGGTATCATGGCGGCGACGGAGGACGTGTCCGAGGACCGCTGCAGGGGCTTCGATCTAAGGTAAGTAATT
The DNA here is from genome assembly GCA_029206835.1 of Rana muscosa. NCBI lineage: Eukaryota > Metazoa > Chordata > Amphibia > Anura > Ranidae > Rana > Rana muscosa. The sequence goes on from CM055119.1 coordinate 241,816,459, forward strand.
GATAATGAGCTAGTATGCTAGTCATACTAGCTCATCATGCCTTTGTCTTGCAGGTTTTAAAAAAATAAATAAAATAGTTTTGGGGTATACATCCGCTTTAACCATACAATACAGGACACAGGCTTCCATTAATCAAGAGAAAAGCCACACATACAACTGCACAAAACAAAATTCATAGTTACAAAATATGCCTACAACATGCACAAGCCAATTATCCTTTCTAAGCATTTACAATATGCAATAAGTAAACTAAACAGTTACTCAACTTAGAGATGTAATCATGATGAATGTCCTTCATGGTTCTTTTCTCAGGCCATGTACACACGACCGGTTTTCTCAGCAGAAAACCACAAGAAAACTGCCGGGAGAGTTTTCTTGCCGAGAAAATCGGCTGTGTGTATGCGGGTTTCAGTTTTCTCGTCAAGAAAACTGCCCAGATTCCCCGACGAGAAAAAAGACGACCTGCGTTCTTTTTTCTCATCGAGAATCTCGTCGGCCTGTTTCTCGCCGTGGAAACCTGCGCATGCTCGAAATGACTTTGACACATGCACAGTAGCTTCCTAGGCATAGGCATAGGTTGTAGTAAGATGGCGGCCACGGCATCGAATGTGACGAGCGCACGCTCGTCATAGTCCATGACGTCACCGCATGCGTGCCATTCAAAATAACAGCGGTTCTTTCGAATCGTACATGTGTACTCTCGGCCGAGACAAGTTTCTTGTCAAGATTCTCGTCAGAAAAAACGACGTGTTTTTCCTGACGAGAATCTCAGCTGTGTGTACGAGGCTTCAGAGTTCAACAAATTTCTCCACAGGCCTTCAGCTTCTAGCAGCCATGTCTTGCCTCTTTGTCTTCCAAAACAACTCTTTTGTCTCGCCAAAAAGTCCTAAACTCCTCCCCCCAACTTCAGCTTACATCATACACTGTCCTCTGCTTAGCTCCTAAACCAATCCGACTGGTTTATTTGCATAAAATATTAAAAGAGCAGTATATATAAAACTTAAAACGAAAAGTTCAGAATAAACTGCAGCAGCGCTACGGACAAAAGTTCAAATGTACGTCTTCTATATAGTCCAATTATATAGGTGTGGATAGTGAACGAAGAGTGTGGTTATAGCTGGTTTAAATCTTAGTTCCTGTGCTCCTTATCACCAATATGTGTTTTCACCACGTGGGGGGATTAGGGTCCCCTAATGGGGATGCACTCACCAGATATAAAACCAATAAAGGCATGTATAAACCATCCTTCTTTAGTGTGTTCTGTCTTCTTCTACTGTACAGGCACTTCTGGCGTATGTGAGGGAAAAGGAACAAACTGCATAGGGTAGTACTGTTTGGTAATTTTATTAATATTCCCCAAAACAAACAAGCCCCTTTGCATATGTGCGTACCAATAAAAGAATAAAACAGGCGTTTATAATATATGGGATAAAATGGACGCTTGCAGCGCTTTTAGACTTGCCCCTGGAGAACGCCACTTCCTGGTTCCTCCGGTGTCTTCCTGGTGTGGTCCTGGAGCGCAGATGTGTCACTTCCGGTTTGCTGGGTAATGCTGGTCACGCCCTGACGTTTCGTCACTTCCTGACTTCTTCCAAGGGCGTGACCAGTCTCCGCAGCAACCGGACTAAATATGCTCCACTGATCCCCGCCCCTCTGCAGACGTCGGAGCGTTCGTGTTGCGTCTGCGTCACCGCGCATGCGCACTTCAGCCCCCTCATCTGTGCCCTGCTGTGGGCGGAAGCTCTGTCACCATATCGTGGATGCGCTGCCGTGATTGGCGCGCATACCCGATCCGTGATCTGATAGGATGGAGCATATTTATATACAATAACAGAGCAAAGACATTACAAAAATACATAACAACAACCTGGGTAATGACCCTGTGCATGCGATTAGCTCAATAAGAGCAAGTGAGCCATGCAATTACATAAACTCGATAATTGTCATTTCCTGCTGAGAAACACAATTTATGTCAGTATATTAGACACTGTTTATTTCAATGGCACAAACATTACCGCTATGACAGGAAAGGGGAGGCGGTCATTAGTATTGCTATGTTTGGACCCCTTCTGTGTGACAGACATTTCACTGTATAATCTGTTGTGCCAAATTCTGATAGTATTGAACCATGTGTATATTGCATTAAGAAAACTAGTTTCATGCTAAGCACTGGAAGACCGTTATGTGAGGGTCTATACATCATTCCATTTTATAGAGTCTGTATGCTTTTTAGTCCGTAAATATACCATAAAAATACTATAAAATACCATAAATACTGTAAAAAGTTCTGTATGGTCCATAGATTTCTAAAATACCAAACACATGGAAAGACCCACAAAACCATACCATAAATACTTATGCACTCCACAAGAGGCCAATTGCAGGCCATGTATATACATAAAAACCTAAAAAACTAAAAAGGACACCAATAAAACTCATACTCATTTCCTAAAAATCTTACTGATGTCTTAGTGCCTAAGGGACTTAACGTTGAGCTTGACATCAATTGTTTCATAAGTAACTCTTAATTAAGGATGAATCACTTCTGCTATCACTAACTTTTGGTGATTAAACTAAATTTAACAGTGTCCACAAAGATAAGGCATCATGCTAACAGAATAATGACCAATACTTATTATTGACATTAGAGCACGTACTACATATAAATTTATATATATTTATATACTTTATATCATAGTTTTATCTATTTATGTTTTATATGCGATTTTTAGGAAATGAGTATGAGTTTTATTGGTGTCCTTTTTCGTTTTTTAGGTTTTTATGTATATACATGGCCTGCAATTGGCCTCTTGTGGAGTGCATAAGTATTTATGGTATGGTTTTGTGGGTCTTTCCATTTGTTTGGTATTTTAGAAATCTATGGACCATACAGAACTTTTTACAGTATTTATGGTATTTTATAGTATTTTTATGGTATATTTACGGACTAAAAAGCATACAGACTCTGTAAAATGGAATGATGTATAGACCCTCACATAACGGTCTTCCAGTGCTTAGCATGAAACTAGTTTTCTTAATGCAATATACACATGGTTCAATACTATCAGAATTTGGCACAACAGATTATACAGTGAAATGTCTGTCACACAGAAGGGGTCCAAACATAGCAATACTAATGACCGCCTCCCCTTTCCTGTCATAGCGGTAATGTTTGTGCCATTGAAACAAACAGTGTCTAATATACTGACATAAATTGTGTTTCTCAGCAGGAAATGACAATTATCGAGTTTATGTAATTGCATGGCTCACTTGCTCTTATTGAGCTAATCGCATGCACAGGGTCATTACCCAGGTTGTTGTTATGTATTTTTGTAATGTCTTTGCTCTGTTATTGTATATAAATATGCTCCATCCTATCAGATCACGGATCGGGTATGCGCGCCAATCACGGCAGCGCATCCACGATATGGTGACAGAGCTTCCGCCCACAGCAGGGCACAGATGAGGGGGCTGAAGTGCGCATGCGCGGTGACGCAGACGCAACACGAACGCTCCGACGTCTGCAGAGGGGCGGGGATCAGTGGAGCATATTTAGTCCGGTTGCTGCGGAGACTGGTCACGCCCTCGGAAGAAGTCAGAAAGTGACGAAACGTCAGGGCGTGACCAGCATTACCCAGCAAACTGGAAGTGACGCATCTGCGCTCCAGGACCACACCAGGAAGACGCCGGAGGAACCAGGAAGTGGCGTTCTCCAGGGGCAAGTCTAAAAGCGCTGCAAGCGTCCATTTTATCCCATATATTATAAACGCCTTTTTTATTCTTTTATTGGTACGCACATATGCAAAGGGGCTTGTTTGTTTTGGGGAATATTAATAAAATTACCAAACAGTACTACCCTATGCAGTTTGTTCCTTTTTCGTCACATACACCAGAAGTGCCTGTACAGTAGAAGAAGACAGAACACACTAAAGAAGGATGGTTTATACATGCCTTTATTGGTTTTATATCTGGTGAGTGCATCCCCATTAGGGGACCCTAATCCCCCCACGTGGTGAAAACACATATTGGTGATAAGGAGCACAGGAACTAAGATTTAAACCAGCTATAACTTGACGTAATTGTAGCCGTATTAGTGCAATTGTGACAGAGAAAATTAAGTACTGTCCGTGATACTTTTTTTATTTGCACTAACATAGAATTTTTCAGGACAAGCTTTCGGGGTATGTCCCCTTCTTCAAGGTCTGCTTGGACCTTGAAGAAGGGGACATACCCCGAAAGCTTGTCCTGAAAAATTCTATGTTAGTGCAAATAAAAAAAGTATCACGGACAGTACTTAATTTTCTCAACCAGCTATAACCACACTCTTCGTTCACTATCCACACCTATATAATTGGACTATTTAGAAGACGTACATTTGAACTTTTGTCCGTAGCGCTGCTGCAGTTTATTCTGAACTTTTCGTTTTAAGTTTTATATATACTGCTCTTTTAATATTTTATGCCTATTTTTTCAGCAGCTGCTGTTCTTTTGCAGATCATAACCATAGATTTTATTGTTTTACTATTTTATTTCTGGTGTTTTTAGCTTTGTGGTTTTTCTATTTAGCGCAGAGTGATACTAAGAAGGGGGGCGCGACTATTTAGTATCTTTTATTTTTGGTTTATTTGCATATCAATGGGGGAAGCCTGGCTTTCAAACGCAGCACATGATCTTAAAAAAAAATCGAACTATCTTTTCTAACAATTACATTTGCTATAAAATCACCTAAACTGCAGCAACAGATTTTGAGTACTTTTCAGGGGATCCTCTTGCCCTCATGGTGGATGTCAGGCACAAGGGAAATGGGGGGCATGCCAACACACAGGGCTATAATGAGGTTGTTCAGGGTTAATCTGAAAATGTTGCTTCTGGTACTTTGGACCTCATTGTCCCCACCTTTTTATAGTCTCTCTTCCTCCTCTTAACTACAAAGGAATTTTCAGCAAACCTGATGGAGAAAGTCTTTGCTGTCATAGCGACTGCAGGACACACAAAGTGTGCTGCTGAGTCCTTGTCCGAATTGCAAGCACATTATCTTCTACGGGAACGCATCTGATTCGCAGATGCATTCCGTTGTGAACATGAATTCTCTCCACCTCCTCACTACCCCCCCCTTTTCCCTGCTCAGCTGATCCGCAGATACAACGGAGATTCACTGCTGAACAGCTGCTTTTTCTCTTCGCACAGAGAACGGAGCTGGAATTCACACCGGACCAGTGTGAATCCAGCCTCAATCTCTCCCAAGCTAAAGGAAACAATTATGGTTCTGTTGGACGAGGCACAATACTGTTTGAAGTTGGAGCTATCTCCATTTTCTGGACCTAAAGTCACTAGGATGGCATCTCTTTCCAAATCCAAGAAGCTTACTAGGTTCACCTACTAATACAGGATGTTCTGTACAAAGACTGTCCATGGTCAGACAAAGTGTATACTCCTTCCAAGAGTTTTGCTCAGCAGTACCCAGTTGAGGAGCCATACCACAAAAAACAGAAAGTTCTAGTGGTGGATCCGGCTATTTCCTATCACAACAAATCTCTCACTGTTCTGATTGAGAACGTCTCAGTCCTCAAAGACCCAGTGGACAACTGGTTAGAGGCCCTCTAAAGTCTCTTTTGCTCGGTCATGCTCAGCCTTTGCAACCAAAGGTGGTTTTATTAGCTGTTTTATTAGATCCTAGCAGTCTAGGTAACACACTTGGTGTACAACCGAGGATTAATCCTGACAGTGATACTTTGATTTGGTACCCAAAAAATTTGAGCTCCTCCCAGAAGCCTAGCACTACTGGGTAGACTATTTGGTGCACTCCCTGAACCAGGATTCTCGCCTGGCTCTTATGTTAGTTCAGATGCACGGGATTCTCTGCTTGTGGAAATGATCTTCAGAGACAAAAAAGTCTGGAAAGAATTCTATTTGATGGAGAATGACTCTTTGGAGAGTCCTTAGACACATTGGAAGTCCTGGGCTGAAAAAGCACACTGTAAAGTTTGCATTTAAAGAGAAAAAGGTGGGTTTATATGCTTATAAAACACAAACTTTAATAAATCAATTAATTAAATGATATACTAATACAATATATCCAGTCTGGAAGCACAGCATCATCTGCAAGTGATAAAAACATGTACTATCAATATAAATATAAATTTATTACAAAACAACAAGAATTAATACAAACAAAATAATAATAAACTGTCCCAAATCTGGGAGTATATGGAAGGGGATATTTTTTTCTCCTTATTTCCCTTATTATAATAACAAATTTCTCACTTATCTTCTGGAAACTAATGAAGCTACCCGGCCCATGGGGGGCATTATCTGTGGACAACCAAACATAACAAATATTTAAACTGTATTTGTTGTTTGGATAGTGTGGATTTGGCCATACAGAAGAAAAGTGAGAAATTTGGAGATATAGGCCCCTTTCACACGGGCGGACCGTATGTCTGTTTTTCACCCATCCGTTTTCGGATGAAAAACGGACATACATGTATCCCTATGGGACAGCGGATGTCAGCGGATGAACATCTGCTGACACCCGATCTCACCCGTGTCCGCTACGCTCCGTTTTTCAGGATAGAAACATTTCTATTTTTCTATCCATCTGCGGAGCGGATCGGATGAACACGGGCAGACGGTCCGTGTTCATCCGATCCCCCATAGGGGAGAGCGGAGATCTGACAGGGCGGTCCCTGCACAGTGTGCGGGGACCGCCCAGTCATCAGCCGGCTCAGCGGGGATCAACGGAGCGATCCTCGCTGAGCAAGCGGAGGTTCACGGGGCGGATCATGACTGATCCGTCCCGTGTGAAAGAAGCCATACAGAAGAGAAAAAAAAAAACCTTTTCCCCTTATAATTTGGGGCAGTTTATTAATATTTTGTTTGTAATTTTTTTTTGTTTTTTTGTTTGTTTTGTAATACATTTATATGTATATTGATAGTACATGTTTTAATCACTTGCAGGTGATACTGTTCTTCCAGTTTGGATATATTGTATTAATATGTAAAGCAGCACAGATCCTGAGGAAGCAATATCATCATGAATTGTGTCAATCCTAAGCACTACTTGATGGTTACATTAATCTAGAATTTTATGTGCAGCTGTTTACAATGGATGTTATGTGTTTTAAAGTGTAATAAAGCATGTTTTTATCTGTATTTTATCTCTGAATGTTCAAGCCAGCCAAATCTGGCATCAAATCCTTCTTTCAATGAAGGGGTTCCCCCACTTCTACAAGTGGGTGGAATCTTTTGGTTCTTTCGGCTGTCTGGATTCAGGGCATTTCACATCCTTGAGTCCGGAACATGATGTCCCAAGTCTGGAATTTTGATCCCGTTCTACTCCCCACTTTATGCCCTTCAAACTACATTGCAGCAACTTCTCTCTGTGAGAGCGATTGTTCCAGTTCCCTTGGAGATACAATTTCAGAGCTTTTTTTAAAATCTGTTTACGGTTCCCGAAACCCAACAACAGCAGACATCTTATTTCAGACTTGAAGGTTCTCAATACCTTTTTGTGCATAGCTGCAACAAATTTCTCACAGCAAACGAAAAAAATTAAGGAATTAGAGATGCATATTTACATCTTCCCTTTTTTTCCCCGCAGTAGCAGTTATTGTGATTTTCAGGGGGCAAGCAGCATTTCTAGTTTGTGGCTTTATACTTTGGCCTGTCTATGACCCTCCCAGTCTATGCCAGGATGGTTGATCCAATCCTTTTGCTGTTGCACTCCCAGGGAATGCACAATATTGGATATCTGGAAGATCTTGTTGCCAATATTGAGCACACAATACAGAGGCTTCAGAGGGTGGGTCCTCAGCCTCCAGAAGTCTCTGTTGGATCCAACCCACCATTTGGAATACCTGGGTCCAGTCTTCGATATGACCAAGGCCAGAGTGTTTCTTTCCCAGAAACAGATGTTCTCATGTGCAGACCCCTGTTCCAAGAAGCTTCCTTTGGTCTGATTTTGCATGACAGCACTGGCCCTCTTGATGGCCTGCTCTGAGGCAGTGATGTTTCCTCATTGTTACTCCAGGCCTCTGTAGCTCAATGTACTGACTGCCTGGGAAAAACTCCCTTAGTCTCTGGACCATCCCATGCGCCTGTCTCTTAACACCAGGATGTCATTGTCCTTGTGACTAACCAGCCCTACGCTAGAATTGAGAAAGTTCTTTCTCCCGTTAACCTGGATGGTTCCCAGGATGGATGCCACCAAGTCAGGCTGGGGAAAAGTCCTATGGACAGAAACAGTTCAAGGAACATGGCCATCCAAGGAGTCCAGACTTCCCATCAACATTCTTGCGTTCAGAGCCATTTGCCTATCCCTGATGCGGTAGATCGACCAGCTTCAGGGATTACTGATGAGGGTTCAGTCAGATGATGCTACAGCTATTGCTTACATCATTTATAGCAGCACTAGAAGCTACATGACCCTTCCAAGAAGCGGAACTAATTCCAGCTTGGGCAGAAGGCCACATTCATTCAGCCTTGTCCACATTCCCGGAGTAGAGAATTGGCAGGCAGACTTCCTCAGTTGTCAGTGTCTGGATGTAGTCTCCTCACTCCAAAGCGTAAGTGTGAAGTATGAGAGAGCCACAATAAATGGTCCATTCAGATGTTTTAATCCTGATAAGAAGTCAGTAGGTAAAGCCATCGAGTTTTGAGGGCTCACAAATCCCCCCTTCATCAGCGCCAGAACCCCGTACACACGGGCCGAATATCAAACAAAATCAGCCGTTAAAGTAGATACTGGCCGACTTTTGGCCCGTATGTTCAGCTGCTTGTCTGACAGAAGCTGATCTCAAGTCGAATGAGCATCATCTGTGAGATGCCCCTGAGGAAGACACTTGATTAGCCCTGTGTCGTCAAATGTAGGGGAGGGGCCAGAACGGTGGAGGAGCTCAGATACATGATTGTTTGTACAAGCTGCTGACACATACAAGTTTGGAAGTCGTTTGGAGAGGAATCCTATGCTTAATGCTTTTTATAGTTTGGTGCGCTGGAAGCACCTAAAATGTGTGAGCACCCTGATGTTATGTTTTCTAAATACATTTTTAAACTAGCGATAATGCACTATCCAGCCTCTTTCTTGTTTTAAAATGGAGGACAACTTCTCTGGATTTTCCTGAGGGATCCTGCTGAGCCAGTTTTACTTAGAGCCCAGGAGTGGTTCAACTGCTTATGTGGACCAAACTTAAGTGTGCGGTCACAATGACAATGTTGGAGGTCAGCACATTCACATGGGGGGGGGGGGGAGCACGTGTGTGAAGTCACCCTCTTCTGATCAGGATTATCAACACTAGAGTAAATTTTTGGACAGTAATATGCATAATACCTCAATTTGCACCTTTTGTCTCTGTGGATTGATGAAAAATGGAAGAAAAAGTATTTTTTCGGACACTTGATATTAAGGAATAATACAAAATTACTCTCCCCCCACCGGAAACTGGGACAATATGCCTTTTGGAGAGTTGGGAATCTGAATGAAATCAAACTATATCAGAACAAACTAAATGTAAAATCATAGATCATGTACATTCCACGTCAATGGATGCGAGAATGAAAGAAATGAATTACAAATTGCTAACCAAATGGTACTATGTTCCTGTAAAACTGCATAAGATCAATCCAGAGGTATCACCTATGTGCTGGAGGGAATGTGGGTTAGAGGGCAAACATGGTCATATATGGTGGCATTGCCCCTTGATCCAATCATTTTGGAAAGAAATTCTGAAAATTATTAAAAAGATTAACGGGGTTGAGATTAGGCAATATCCTTGGCAGTGTTTGTTTCATGCTACAGGGGAGTCTAAGAAAAAATATAGAGCAACAGTGGTCCCGTTTTTGTTGACCGCAGGGAAAGCCTTAATCCCGAGATATTGGAAACTAAACAAGACCCCGACGATAAAAGATTGGCTTAGAGAGGTAGACAAGATTAGATCGATGGAAGAATTAATAAATCGACAAAATGACTCTAGACAAAGATTCTATGGAATATGGAGTGGTTGGTTTGAATTTAAACAATCAGAGAACTATTTAAAATATATAAGAGATTGAGAGGGGATGAGTAAGGGAATGGGGGGTATCCCCCCTTTTTTTTTGTGAGTGTGGAAACACTGAATTAGGATCGAAGAGGAGGGAAGCTTGGATAGAGCCCTTTTTAGACATATTTTTTTATTAATTTAATCTATTAATTTTTTAAGTACACAGGGATAAAATGAAGATTCACGGAATTTTGGATGGAATTGGGGTGATTTTGGGTGGAACGGGATGGGTTTTTTTTTGTTTTTTTTTTAGAAAGGGGAGCACGGAAATGAGGTGGAATAGGTGAGAGGTCAGTGGGCAATCTCCCTAGAGAAAATGTAAACACAATAAAAATGTAATATACCTATATGTTTTTTCTTTTTTATTGGGTATATAGGGGTAAAAAGATTATGGTAGATACCATGTAAAGGCTATGAGGGTATGGAGGGGGTGGTCTGTGGGGCTTTTTTGACCTTCCCCCTTCTCTAGCTAAGTTTAGGTATGAGATTGTTTATAAGAACTAAGAAGGGAAGGAAAGAGAGAAAAGTGGCTATATGATCCATGGACCTTTTTGGATGTTTTTAATGGGTTGGGAAAGGTTTGTAAATTTGTATGCCAAGATTTGTAATTTTACATGCCAAGATTTGTGACTCTTCTTATTGTAAGATTCTTCTAGTGCTAGAAAAAAATATGTGATATGTACTATGTCTATTGTATTGTGTTATGTAGGTTATTTAATGTTATATGTTTAGTTTTGTGAATGCTATGTAAATATATATGTTTTGCTATGTCTTTTCTAAAAATTAATACAAATAAATTAAAACAAAACATAATGTGAACAGCTTGATGTAAAGAGAGCTTGGCGTGCCATGTGTGCCTTGTTCGGTTGTCTTGGGGTTTTGTGCGGCCTGGATTCTCGGCTTCCCGGGCATGTTCGGCAGTGTTTTGTGAGATTCGGTGTCCCACGGGGCGGGCTGGGTGCGTTGGGCTTGTTTTTTGGGGAGCTTGGTGTGGCTTGGCGTACAGGGAGGGGCTTGGATGTTGGTCAGTTTCCCCCGAAGCTTCGACTCTGTCTATGTTAGCATGCTCTGAGTGTTTCGGCTCATTTGGTGGATCATGCCGGGGGTTGGTCACATTGAGCTGTGTTTTACAATCCCAAAACATGTGGCTTGGGGTAAAGGGAGCCTGATGTACCATAGTGTGCCTAGACTTTCATGGATTGTCTTGAGGCTTTGCATAGCCTGGGTTTTCGGCTTCCCGGACCTATCCTGGAGGAGTCGTGGATTTTGGTCTCCCACGGGGAAGACCGTTGGTCTTGTTTTTTTGGGGAGCTTGGTGAGGCTTGGCTAACTAAAGGGTGCCTGAACCTTAGTCGGTTGCCTTGAAACTTTGCACGGCCCAGGCTTTCAGCTTCCCCAGGCCGGTCCTAGATGTTTTATGGATTTTTGTTTTCCACAGGGCAAGTGAGTGACATTAAGCTTGTGAAGCCCCTACCACCTTTTGTGTAGTGGCTGTAGTGTGGGACAGCCAATGGGGGAATATTATGCGTGTGTGTGGCTCACCAGCCATTTACTAGGGGTTTCTTTGCCAGTGGTGCATGCTGGGAAAGTGCATACATTATGCCATGTGCTCAGTCTTCGTACAGCCTACATCCAGGCTTGTCCTGGAGATGGGGAATGCTCAAGTGTGGGAAAGGTTTGACTAGGCCTTAAGCCTAAAAGAGGCCTCACATGCTGATTGAGGAGGAGAACCAGAGACTCTGGATGGCTACTGGAGGTACCTGTTACTAGAAAGGACCTAAGGAGCAAGTCTGGTGTCCCTCCTACTTAAGATCTTATGTCTATCCCTATTCAGCTGTTTCTCTAATACCCAGTTCCAGCCTGTGGAATACTGAAAGGGACTGGTGAGTAGGGATGAGTTGAACACCCCTCAGTTCGGTTTGCGGCAGAACATGCAAACGGACCGAAAGTTTGCGCGAACATTCGAACACCGTTAAAGTCTATGGGACCCGAACGTGAAAAATCAAAAGTGCTAATTTTAAAGGCTATTTTTTAGATAATAAAAAAAAAGAAAAATACAAAAATTATTTCACTGTGAGCTTGCCTGTTACACAAAAATTATTATTATTTTAAATTTTTTTGTTCATTGTTACATTTTTTAGCAATATTGATTTTCATTATTTATGGCACTATCTATGCATTTGTAAGGTTCAGTATCACACAGCGCTGCATTTTTTTGTTTTTTGTATATATGTTTTCACAGATTATGGAACTGTGATCAATGCTTAGCAGCTGTGAATTTGCACTTTTTTTTCACAGGAATTGTTATACCACACCTGACGCTAGATTATAGCCTCAGGTTATTTTATGTATAAAAAGAAACTAGAACTCACGCTAAGGCCCCTTTCACGCGGAGGGTCCGTTCAGGTCCGCCTGTCAGTTTTTTAGGCGGACCTGAACGGATCCTCCATGTAGCCCTATGAAGCCACGCATGTCAGCGGTGACATTTCCGCTGACATCCGACCCGCTCTGCTCCGCCAAAGTGTGACGGAGGAAAACCCTATTTTTCCATCCGTCGGCGGAGCGGATCGGATGACAACGGACTCTACGGTCCGTCGTCATCCGATCCCCCCATAGGGGAGAGCGGCGCTCTGACAGGGCGGTCCCTGCACAGTGTGCGGGGACCGCCCAGTCATCCGCCGGCTCAGCGGGGATCAACGGAGCGATCCCCGCTGAGCAAGCAGAGCTTCACAGGGCGGATCTTCACGGATGCGCCCCGTGTGAAAGAGCCCTTAGGATAATAATGTGAAAAATAATTAATTAATTACTTAATTAAACACGCAGCTGCTGCAGCACTAGGCACTAACGCCTTAGATAGAAAGGAAAATAAATATATAAAAAGCAGCGCTAGCGGAAAATTTATTAAAGTGCAACAACAGTTGTGACACCTATAAGTTAATCCTGGAGATGTTGTCACCCTCCAAAATTGACTATAAACTGGTGAAAAAAATATATGATGATCATATAATGAATATTAGTAGCACATGTCTGCGCTTACAAAGAAAATTCAAATGGTATATGCAATAGTGATAAATAATAAGATATATCATCGGCACATAAATTGTATCAAAAAAACTGGTTGCAATTATGATATTTCCTCTTTGAGACCCCACCAGCCAAAAAGAAACAGCAGCCAACCAAGATTGTTGATAACGACCCGTATACAACAGGCTGATATGAGTTCAGCAGTTCATCAAAAAAGAGAGTGAATGAGGAAAGAGTAAAATGAAAAAAATGAAAACATCACCCAGCAACTAGCTGCATCCGGTAGGTGCGATGTAATTCAGCAGTTGGACTCAGTAACAGCAATGATTGAGATGTCATGTGAGGGAAAAGGGAAAAAACAACCTGTGAAGTACCGCTGAGGAACAATAAAACATAACGCTGTTCTTTGAAAGACTCACAAGACTTCTATGAAAAACGAGCGTCAGTGTGTTCCGGGTTACACACAGCGTGCGTTCCACGGGAACCGGAGGCGAACGTCACTGGTTCAGAAGTTGGCCGTAAATTACGTCAACACGTTTCGCCCCTCCTCCAGGGCATTGTACCTACCAGACGCAGCTAGTTGCTGGGTGATGTTTTCATTTTTTTCATTTTACTCTTTCCTCATTCACTCTCTTTTTTGATGAACTGCTGAACTCATATCAGCCTGTTGTATATGGGTCGTTATCAACAAATCTTGGTTGGCTGCTGTTTCTTTTTGGCTGGTGGGGTCTCAAAGAGGAAATATCATAATTGCAACCAGTTTTTTTGATACAATTTATGTGCCGATGATATATCTTATTATTTATCACTATTGCATATACCATTTGAATTTTCTTTGTAAGCGCAGACATGTGCTACTAATATTGATTATATGATCATCATATATTTTTTTTCACCAGTTTATATTCAATTTTGGAGGGTGACAACATCTCCAGGATTGACTTATAGGTGTCACAATTGTTGTTGCACGTTAATTAATTTTCAGGTTATTTTATACCTGACGTTGATTGCAGTCTCAGATTGCTCTAGAGTAGCTCGCAAGATTTATATATATATTGGTTGTAAACCCTTACACACCACTTTTACCTACAGGTAAGCCTATAATAATGCCCTGTACACACAATCGGATTTCCGATGGAATACAATCCAAAGGAATTTTCCGTCGGAATTCCGATGAAGCTGACTTCCATCAGTCTTGCATACACACTGTCAGACTAAATTCCGACCGTTCAAAACGCGGTGACGTAAAACACTCCGACGAGCCGAGAAAAATGAAGTTCAATGCTTCCGAGCATGCGTCAACTTGATTCTGAGCATGCGTGGATTTTTCTCCGATGGAATTCCACACAGACGATCGGAATTTCCCATCGGAAAAATGCAAAACATGTTCTATTTTTTTACACCGATGGAGAAAAGTCCAATGGGGCCTACACACGATCGTTTTTTCCGATTGAAAAAAGTCCATCTGACTTTTTTCATTGGAAAAACTGATCGTGTATACAGGCTTACCTGTAGGTACTGTGAATACTTAACTTGCACCGTTTAGGAGATATTTACTGTATCAGCATGTGCCGACATCATCGGCGCATGCGCACTAAAGAAACGGCTCGCTCGCTATGCATACTAGCTCTCTATGCTTTTGTCTTGCAGGTGTTTTTTTTTGTGGGTTTACAACCACTTTAACGTGTGTACCAGGCATAAGAAACAGAACAACATAAAACAATGTCAATAGATAAAACTAGAAGTACCCAGGTGCTAAGTATATTACGTCGATGAACATTATCAGGTGTGAAAGATCATCAATAAGCAGCACAGCCTGCGAAGCAGTATACACATATATACATAGATACATACACACATAGTCAGGTCCATAAATATTGGGACAACTGCACAATTATAATCTTTTTGGCTCTATACACCACCACAATGGATTTGAAATTAAACAAACAAGATGTGCTTTAACTGCAGACTTTCAGCTTTAATTTGAGGGTATTTACATCCAAATCAGGTGAACGGTGTAGGAATTACAACAGTTTGTATGTGTGCCTCCCACTTTTTAAGGGACCAAAAGTAATGGGACAATTGGCTGCTCAGCTGTTCCATGGCCAGGTGTGTGTTATTCCCTCATTATCCCATTTACAAGGAGCAGATAAAAGGTCCAGAGTTCATTTCAAGTGTGCTATTTGCATTTGGAATCTGTTGCTGTCAACTCTCAATATGAGATCCAAAGAGCTGTCACTATCAGTGAAGCAAGTCATTATTAGGCTGAAAAAAAACAAAACAAACCCATCAGAGAGATAGCAAAAACATTAGGTGTGGCCAAATCAACTGTTTGGAACATCCTTAAAAAGAAAGAACGCACCGGTGAGCTCAGCAACACCAAAAGACCCAGAAGACCACGGAAAACAGCTGTGGTGGATGACCAAAGAATTCTTTCCCTGGTGAAGAAAACACCCTTCACAACAGTTGGCCAGATCAAGAACACTCTCCAGGAGGTAGGTGTATGTGTGTCAAAGTCAACAATCAAGAGAAGACTTCACCAGAGTGAATACAGAGGGTTCACCACAAGATGTAAACCATTGGTGAGCCTCAAAAACAGGAAGGCCAGATTAGAGTTTGCCAAACAACATCTAAAAAAGCCTTCACAGTTCTGGAACAACATCCTATGGACAGATGAGACCAAGATCAACTTGTACCAGAGTTATGGGAAGAGAAGAGTATGGAGAAGGAAAGGAACTGCTCATGATCCAAAGCATACCACCTCATCAGTGAAGCATGGTGGTGGTAGTGTCATGGCGTGGGCATGTATGGCTGCCAATGGAACTGGTTCTCTTGTATTTATTGATGATGTGACTGCTGACAAAAGCAGCAGGATGAATTCTGAAGTGTTTCGGGCAATATTATCTGCTCATATTCAGCCAAATGCTTCAGAACTCATTGAACGGCGCTTCATAGTGCAGATGGACAATGACCCGAAGCATACTGCAAAAGCAACCAAAATGTTGTTAAGGGAAAGAAGTGGAATGTTATGCAATGGCCAAGTCCAAAACCTGACCTGAATCCGATCGAGCATGCATTTCACTTGCTGAAGACAACACTGAAGGGAAAATGCCCCAAGAACAAGCAAGAACTGAAGACAGTTGCAATAGAGGCTTGGCAGAGCATCACCAGGGAAGAAACCCAGCGTCTGGTGATGTCTATGCGTTCCAGACTGTAATTGACTTCAAAGGATTTGCAACCAAGTATTAAAAAGTGAAAGTTTGATTTATGATTGTTAATCTGTCCCATTACTTTTGGTCCCTTAAAAAATGGGAGGCACATATACAAACTGTTGTAATTCCTACACCGTTCACCTGATTTGGATGTAAATACCCTCAAATTAAAGCTGAAAGTCTGCAGTTAACGGACATCTTGTTAGTTTCATTTCAAATCCATTGTGTCGATGTCCCAATATTTATGGACCTGACTGTATAAATGAATGAGCACACACATCCTATCATACACTTAGATACACACACACACTGAGACATTCTCTGATTCCTGGAATATGCTCTGTGTCCACTTTCCAACAGACCCAACCTGCCATGTTGCTTAAAGTAATTGGCTTTGACAGCTTGCCTGTTGAAGCCCAAGCCCTAAGGTATCAGGGCTTCTTTGACTCTGGTATTTCTACACTGCTGGAAGGTTTATTATCACAGATTGAAGGATTATTTTGCATGGTGCAAGGCATGGAAGTTTCACCCTAGAAATACTCCCTGGGGCACATCCTCTTCTTTCTCGAATCTGGGCTGCATCAGCACTTGGCCTTGAGCACCCTGAATTTTCAGCCTTAGCTTTTCTCTTTTAGAGACCTCTGACTGTTCATTTGCTGGTAATGGCCATTATTCAGGTGGTGGCGAACAAAGCACCCCTTGTTCATTCACCAGTCTCACCATAGGATCTTAATCTGGACCTGTCGGCTCTACAGAAGGCTCCCTTTGAGCCCATTCAGTATATCCTTTTGGCCAACTTTACTTAAAATGTGGATTTCCTTGTTCTTTTGGACAAGGTGTCTTTGAGGTCTCAGGAGCCTTGTTTCTCCCAGAGGTGGTTTCTCTCTTCCACCTTAATTAGGACAATGTCCTTCCTTCTCTTTTTCCAACTACAAAGCTTCCCAAAGAGATTTCTCTACACCGTTTAGATGTGTACCTCTTGACCACTGTTTCTATTAGAAACTTGGATTGCCTTGTTGTTCAGTCTGCGGGCTCCCATAAGGTGTCCTGTATACCGCTACACTATTTGTGGATGGATTCGGCAGGTTATCACCAAGACTTATTCCCTGAAATATAGGAATCCTCCATTTCCTTTTAAGGCTCACTTGCCATGTTCAGTCGGTACCTCATGGGCTTTTCAGGACAGTTATGTGTTTTTGAAGTTTTGTTATTACCAAATTCTTATCTATGATAATTGGGTAATATGCAACGACCACACCCCTTCCATCCAAACGTTCTGGGGGGTGCCAACTCACTTTAATCGTTAATGTTTAAAAATAGAGATGTGCAACTTGTAATTTCCAAGGGGTCCCATCTATGTGAGGGTATGGTCAGTGATTCTATCAAACCTCAGAAACAGAAGAATTTTTTTTTTCTGTAAGTTGTATCCCTTTTATATACTGTATGTGTGTAATTGTATTGTGTCTTCAGTGCCTATAGGTCCTGTCGTAAGCTACTGCTTATCTGTGTAAGATTGCATCATGTGACTGCGCTTTCATATTTTCTGTATTGCAGGGGCTGGCTGACATAGAGATGGCCAGTCTGACTGCGTGAAGATTAGTACCAACATGTGAAAGTTATCATAATGTATTTACCACAAGCAGGGATAGGTCTCATTGAGAAATGGGGATCTGGGTGTGTGTCTCCATAAGGTGACTGCATAACGGTTCCTGCTCACAGGATAGCTTGGGAAGCATGTGGGAATCTCCTAGCTGCTACACAACCATTAGAGCACACCCAATTTGTATGCTAGATTTGCATCTGCCTATGTGTGCCCAGCAAGCTAGATTTTGGTTTTGTCTCCCACTAGTGGTGGTTGGCAGTAAGAAATTGTAAATGTGTAGGTTTGCACAAACTTTATAAGTGGCATCCCCTGGTTTAGCTAACCTGTAAAAGCTAGTGAGGGCAGTGTGTGCTAAAAGTCTGTGTGCCAGTCTGCTTTAGCAAAGAGTCTACTGACTAGGGATGAGCCGAACACCCCCCGGTTCGGTTCACACCAGAACATGCGAACAGGCAAAAAATTTGTTCGAACATGCGAACACCATTAAAGTCTATGGGACACGAACATGAAAAATCAAAAGTGCTAATTTTAACCACTTAACGACCGCTCACTGTATATATACGTCGGCACAATGGCACCGACAGGCACAATCACGTACAGTGTACGTGATTGCCTTTGTACAGTTGGGGGATCCAATCGGACTCCCCTTCTGTACAGTGAGCAGTCGGTATTCGTTGGGGAGCGATCTGACATGAGGGGATGGCCGTTCGATTCCGGCCACCCCCCCGCGATCGCTCCCGGCGAATGGAAATGCCCCCTCTGTCTGTGTAATGTACACACAGGCAGAGGAAGCAGGAGGAAGTAATGTCATCTCTTGTGCGGCGCTCACATATACCGAGCGCCGTACAAGAGAAGACATCAAGGTTAGTGCACAAACACTACACTAACACCAGCACACATAGGCACATAAATCGCCCCCCAGGCCCCCCCAGATCACCCCCCAGCCCCCAGTCACAGTGTCACTGATTGCAGTGACCATTTATTTACTGATCACAGCAATCAGTGACATTTGTGACTGTAAAAGTGTCACTACAGTTTAGTTTTAGGTCCAGTGTAGCCCCCTAACCCCCCCTAATAAAGGTTTAACCCCTTGATCACCCCCCAGGTAACCCTTTCACCCCCTATCACCACTGTCGCTAAGCGATCATTTTTCTGATCGATGTCTTAGCGTCGGTGATACAGATCCGTAGCCAGTATTTTTTTTTTAGGTTCGCCGCAGGTTTTTATAGCGTCAGGTACCCCCATAAATTATCTAATAAAGGTTTAACCCCCTTGATCGTCCCCCAGGTAACCCTTTCACCCCCTATCACCACTGTCGCTAAGCGATCATTTTTCTGATCGCTGTCTTAGCGTCGGTGATGCAGATCAGTAGCCAGTAATTTTTTTTTAGGTTCGCCGCAGGTTTTTATAGCGTCAGGTACCCCCATAAATTATCTAATAAAGGTTTAACCCCCTTGATCGCCCCCCAGGTAACCCTTTCACCCCCTATCACCACTGTCGCTAAGCGATCATTTTTCTGATCGCTGTCTTAGCGTCGGTGATGCAGATCGGTAGCCAGTAATTTTTTTTAGGTTCGCCGCAGGTTTTTATAGCGTCAGCTACCCCCATAAATTATCTAATAAAGGTTTAACCCCCTTGATCGCCCCCCAGGTAACCCTTTCACCCCCTATCACCACTGTCGCTAAGCGATCATTTTTCTGATCGCTGTCTTAGCGTCGGTGATGCAGATCGGTAGCCAGTAATTTGTTTTAGGTTCGCCACAGGTTTTTATAGCGTCAGGTACCCCCATATATTATCTAATAAAGGTTTTAACCCCCTAATTGCCCCTAGTTAACCCTTTCACCAGTGATCATCATATAAGTGTTACGGGTGACGCTGGTTAGTTAGTTTGCTTTTTATAGTGTCAGGGCACCCGCCGTATATAACCCAATAAAGGTTTAACCCCCTGATCGCCCGGCGGGTGATATCAATTAGGTTTTAGCGTCAGAGAGGGTCTGCGTCACACCCCGGGCAGCGTCAGGTTAGTGCCAGTAACGCTAACACCCACGCGTGAAGCATACACCTCCCTTAGTGGTATAGTATCTGAACAGATCAATATCTGATCTGATCAGATCTATACTAGCGTCCCCAGAAGTTTAGGGTTCCCAAAAACGCAGTGTTAGCGGGATCAGCCCAGATACCTGCTAGCACCTGCGTTTTGCCCCTCCGTCCAGCCCAGGCCACCCAAGTGCAGTATCGATCGATCACTGTCACTTACAAAACACAACACACATAACTGCAGCGTTCGCAGAGACAGGCCTGATCCCTGCGACTCCAGTGCTGTAGGAGGTGATTTCACCACCACAGTTAAAAAAAAAAGCAAATATGCCGAAGCATTAGGGCAGCAGGGGCGGAGGAGTGATTTTTCTCCTAATGCCGCGTACATACGGTCGAAATTCCGACGGAGGCTTGCCCGTGGAAAAGTCCGACCATGTGTGTGCGGCATTACTTTTTTGCGGGAGGATGCCCCCATGCTTCGGCATATATAAATGGTGCATGTATGCCCATCATTAGAAGTGGGTGGATGAAGGGCGGTATTCTAATGGTGGGCATACCTACCGATCAATCTCTTTTTTCGTTCAGCCACCTGGCTGCATGAAAAAAAAAGATTACAATACATGTCCAACAAGGACCAGCAACGTACTGGTATGTTGCTGGACTTTGAATGGTTATACCAGATTGATGCCTGCGGGTTTAGGTATCATCTTGGTGTCATTCTTTTCAGTCAGCGGCCGGCTTTCATGTAAAAGCAATCCTAATGGCTAATTAGCCTCTGGACTGCTTTTACAAGCAGTGGGAGGGAATGTCCCCCCCCCGGATATAAAAAGCGCCATTGGGAAATTGGGAAAGCATTTTATCACACCGATCTTGGTGTGGTCAGATGCTTTGAGGGCAGAGGAAAGATCTAGGGTCTAGACCCCAGTTTCAAAAAAAGAGTACCTGTCACTACCTATTGCTATCATAGGGGATATTTACATTCCCTGAGATAACAATAAAAATGATTAAAAAAAAGCACCCCTGTCCTGCCCTGCTCTTGCCCAATGGCGAACGCAAGCGTCGGTCTGGCGTCATATGTAAACAGCAATTGCACCATGCATGTGAGGTATCACCGCGAAGGTCAGATCGAGGGCAGTCATTTTAGCAGTAGACCTCCTCTGTAAATCTAACGGGGTAACCTGTAAAGGCTTTTAAAGGCTTTCAAAAATGTATGTAGTTTGTCGCCAATGCGCGTTTGTGCGAAACTTCAAAGCATGTCGTGTTTGGTATCTATGTACTCGGCCTAAAATCATCTTTTTTATTTCATCAAACATTTGGGCAATATAGTGCATTAAAATTAAAAAAAGTGTATTTTTTCCCCAAAAAATGCGTTTGAAAAATCGCTGCGCAAATACTGTGTAGAAAAAAAAATGCAACACCTACCATTTTATTCTGTAGGGCCTTTGCTTTAAAAATATATATAATGTTTTGGGGGTTCAACATAATTTTCTTGCAAAAAAAAATATGTTTTCATGTAAACAAAAAGTGTCAAAAAGGGCTTTGTCTTCAAGTGGTTAGAAGAGTGGATGTAAGCTTCCTAATGTTGTGTATAAAATGCCAGAACAGTTCAAAACCCCCCCAAATGACCCCATTTTGGAAAGTAGACACCCCAAGCTATATACTGAGAGGCATGTCGAGTCCATGGAATATTTTATATGTTGACACAAGTTGCGGAAAAAAGACAATTTTTTTTTTTTTGCACAAAGTTGTCACTAAATGATATATTGCTCAAACATGCCATGGGCATATGTGGAATTACACCCCAAAATACATTCTGTTGCTTCTCCTGAGTACGGGGATACCACATGTGTGAGACTTTTTGGGAGCCTAGCCGCGTACGGGACCCCAAAAACCAATCACCGCCTTCAGGCTTTCTAAGGGTGTAAATTTTTGATTTCACTTCTCACTGCCTATCACAGTTTCGAAGGCCATGGAATGCCCAGATGGCACAAAACCCCTCCAAATGACCCCATTTTGGAAAGTAGACACCCCAAGCTATTTGCTGAGAGGTATTGTGAGTATTTTGCAGATCTCGCTTTTTGTCACAAAGTTTTGAAATTTGAAAAAAAAAAAAGAAAAAAAAAAATATTTTCTTTCTTCATTTTCAAAAACAAATGAGAGCTGTAAAATACTCACCATGCCTCTCAGCAAACAGCTTGGGGTGTCTACTTTCCAAAATGGGGTCATTTGGGGGGTGTTTTGTGCTATTTTGGCATTTTATGGCCTTCGAAACTGTGATAGGTAGTGAGGAGTCAAATCAAAAATTTGTGCCTAGAAATCCTGAAGGCGGTGCTTGGTTTTCGGGGTCCCGTACGCGGCTAGGCTCCTAAAAAGTCCCACACATGTGGTATCCCCGTACTCAGGAGAAGCAGCAAAATGTATTTTGGGGTGCAATTCCACATATAACCATGGCATGTGTGAGCAATATATCATTTAGTGACAACTTTTTGTAATTTTTTTTTTTTTTGTCATTATTCAATCACTTGGGACAAAAAATAAATATTCAATGGGCTCAACAGGCCTCTCAGCAATTTCCTTGGGGTGTCTACTTTCTAAAATGGGGTCATTTGGGGGGGGGGTTTGTGCTATTTTGGCATTTTATGGCCTTCAAAACTGTGATAGGTAGTGAGGAGTGAAATCAAAAATTTGCGCCCTTAGAAATCCTGAAGGCGGTGCTTGGTTTCCGGGGTCCCGTACGTGGCTAGGCTCCTAAAAAGTCCCACACATGTGGTATCCCCGTACTCAGGAGAAGCAGCAGAATGTATTTTGGGGTGCAATTCCACATATAACCATGGCATGTGTGAGCAATATATCATTTAGTGACAACTTTTTGTAATTTTTTATTTTTTTGTCATTATTCAATCACTTGGGACAAAAAAAAAATATTCAATGGGCTCAACATGCCTCTCAGCAATTTCCTTGGGGTGTCTACTTTCCAAAATGGGGTCATTTGGGGGGGTTTTGTACTGCCCTGCCATTTTAGCACCTCAAGAAATGAGATAGGCTGTCATAAATTTAAAGCTGTGTAAATTCCAGAAAATGTACCCTAGTTTGTAAACGCTATAACTTTTGCGCAAACCAATAAATATACGCTTATTGACATTTTTTTTACTAAAGACATGTGGCTGAATACATTTTGGCCTAAATGTATGACTAAAATTGAGTTTATTCGATTTTTCTTATAACAAAAAGTAGAAAATATCATTTTTTTTCAAAATTTTCGGTCTTTTTCCGTTTATATCGCAAAAAATAAAAATCGCAGAGGCAATCAAATACCATTAAAAGAAAGCTCTATTTGTGGGAAGAAAAGGACGCAAATTTCGTTTGGGTACAACATTGCATGTCCGCACAATTTACAGTTAAAGCAGCGCAGTGCAAAATTCTGAATTCACCTCTGGTCCTTTAGCTACCAAATGGTCCGGGGCTTAAGTGGTTAAAGGTTAATAAGCAGGGATGAGCCGAACACCCCCCTGTTCGGTTCGCACCAGAACCTGCGAACAGACAGAATGTTCGCGTGAACTTTAGAACCCTATTAAATACAATGGACTCGAACATTCGAAATCTAAAGTGCTAATTATAAAGGCTAATATGCAATTTATTGTCCTAAAAAGTGTTTGGGGACCCGGGTCCTGCCCCAGGGGACATGTATCAATGCAAAAAAAAGTTAAAAAAATAGAAGTTTTTACAGGAGCGGTGATTTTAATAATGCTTAAAGTGAAACAATAAAAGTGAAATATTCCTTTAAATTTCGTACCTGGGGGGTGTGTATGATATGCATGTAAAGTGGCGCATGTTTCCCGTGCTTAGAACTGTCCCTGCACAAAGTGTCATTTCTGAAGGAAAAAAAGTAATTTAAAACTCACTCGCGGCTATTAATGAATTGTCGGCTTATCAATACATAGAAAAGTCATTGATAAAAAAAAAAAAAAAAGCGTGGGGGTTCCTCAAAATTCAATTACCAGGCCCTTCAGGTCTGGAATGGATATTAAGGGGAACCCCGCCGCAAATTTTAAAAAAAAGTGGCGTGGGGTTCTCCCTAAATATCCATACCAGGCCCTTCAGATCTGGCATGGATTTTAAGGGGAACTCCACCCCAAATAAAAAAAAATGGTGTGGAGTCCCCCCAAAAATCCATACCAGACCCTTATCCGAGCACGCAACCTGGCTGGCAGCAGGGGAAGAGGGGGGGACGAGAGAGCGCCCCCCCCTCCCTCCTGAACCATACCAGGCCACATGCCCTCAACATGGGGAGGATGTCCCCATGTTGATGGGGACAAGGGCCTCATCCCCACAACCCTTGCCCGGTGGTTGTGGGGGTCTGCGGGCGGGGGGCTTATCGGAATCTGGAAGACCCCTTTAACAAAGGGGACCCCCAGATCCCGCCCCCCCCTATGTGAATTGGTAGGGGGTACATTGAACCCCTACCATTTCACGAAGAAAGTGTAAAAAAAATGTAAATAAAAACACACAAACACCTTGGAAAAGTCCTTTATTAAAAAATAAAAAATAAATAAAAAAACAAAACATTCCAGCGATGAAATCCAGTGTCCCGCGGCGATCCCGATGTCCAGCGCTGTCCGTCATTGGTTGTGCCTGAGCGGACCTGATGGGGAACTTCCTCTGCAGTGTTTTAAATGTATAGACCCGCCTATTCTAAAGCTCCCCATCGGGTCCGCTAAGCAGACCAGATGCGGAACATGAGAAGGGGCGGGTCTATTCACGTATTACACAGTGAAGGAAGTTCCCATCAGGTCCGCCCCCTCGTAGAGTGGACCTGATGGGAAACTTCCTTCACTGTGTAATACATGAATAGACCCGCCCCTTCTCACGTTCCGCATCTGGTCTGCTGAGCGGACCCGATGGGGAGCTTTAGAATAGGCGGGTCTATACATTTAAAACACTGCGGAGGAAGTTCCCCATCAGGTCCGCTCAGGCACAACCAATGACGGACAGCGCTGGACATCGGGATCGCCGCGGGACACTGGATTTCAACGCTGGAATGTTTTTTTTTTATTATAATTTTTTTTTTTAATAAAGGACTTTTCCAAGGTGTCGGTGTGTTTTTTTACATTTTTTGACACTTTCTTCGTGAAATGGTAGGGGTACAATCTACCCCTTACCAATTCACATAGGGGGGGCCGGGATCTGGGGGTCCCTTTTGTTAAAGGGGTCTTCCAGATTCCGATAAGCCCCCCGCCCGCAGACCTCCACAACCACCGGGCAAGGGTTGTGGGGATGAGGCCCTTGTCCCCATCAACATGGGGACATCCTCCCCATGTTGAGGGCATGTGGCCTGGTATGGTTCAGGAGGGAGGGGGGGGCGCTCTCTCGTCCCCCCCTCTTCCCCTGCGGCCGGCCAGGTTGCGTGCTCGTATAAGGGTCTGGTATTGATTTTTGGGGGGACTCCACGCCATTGTTTTTTAAATTTGGGGTGGAGTTCCCCTTAAAATCCATGCCAGATCTGAAGGGCCTGGTATGGATATTTAGGGGGAACCCCACGCCATTTTTTTTTAATTTGCGGTGGGGTTCCCCTTAATATCCATTCCAGACCTGAAGGGCCTGGTAATTGAATTTGGGGGAACCCCCACGCTTTTTTTTTTCTTTTTTATCAATGACTTTTCTATGTATTGATAAAAGCCGACAATTCATTAATAGCCGCGAGTGAGTTTTAAATGACTTTTTTTCCTTCAGAAATGACACTTTGTGCAGGGACAGTTCTAAGCACGGGAAACATGCGCCACTTTACATGCATATCATACACACCCCCCAGGTACGAAATTTAAAGGAATATTTCACTTTTATTGTTTCACTTTAAGCATTATTAAAAGCACTGCTCCTAAAAAAACGGCAGTTTTTTAACTTTTTTTTGCATTGATACATGTCCCCTGGGGCAGGACCCGGGTCCCCAAACACTTTTTAGGACAATAACTTGCATATAAGCCTTTATAATTAGCACTTTAGATTTCTCCCATAGACTTTTCGAATTTGCCGCGAACACCCCAAATTGTTCGTTGTTCGGCGAACGGGCGAACAGGCAATGTTCGAGTCGAACATGAGTTTGACTCAAACTCGACGCTCATCCCTATTAATAAGCAAGTTATTGTCATAAAAAGTGTTTGGAGACCCGGGTCCTGCCCCAGGGGACATGTATCAATGCAAAAGAAAGTTTTAAAAACTGCAGTTTTTTCGGGAGCAGTGATTTTAATAATGCTTAAAGTGAAACAATAAAAGTGAAATATTCCTTTAAATTTCATACCTGGGGGATGTGTATAGTATGCCTGTAAAGTAGTGCATGTTTCCCGTGCTTAGAACTGTCCCTGTACTTTCTAAAGGAAAAAAAAACGGCTATTCATGAATTGTCGGGTCCCGGCAATACAGATCAAAGTCATTCAAAAAACGGCAGGGGTTCCCCCCCCAGTCCATTACCAGGCCCTTTGGGTCTTGTATGAATATTAACCACTTAAGCCCCGGACCATTTGGTAGCTAGAGGACCAGAGGTGAATTCAGAATTTTGCACTGCGCTGCTTTAACTGTAAACTGTGCGGACATGCAATGTTGTACCCAAACGAAATTTGCGTCCTTTTCTTCCCACAAATAGAGCTTTCTTTTAATGGTATTTGATTGCCTCTGCGATTTTTATTTTTTGCGATATAAATGGAAAAAGACCGAAAATTTAGAAAAAAAATGATATTTTCTACTTTTTGTTATAAGAAAAATCTAATAAACTCAATTGTAGTCATACATTTAGGCCAAAATGTATTCAGCCACATGTCTTTAGTAAAAAAAATTACAATAAGCGTATATTTATTGGTTTGCGCAAAAGTTATAGCGTCTACAAACTAGGGTACATTTTCTGGAATTTACACAGCTTTTAATTTATGACTGCCTATCTCATTTCTTGAGGTGCTAAAATGGCAGGGCAGTACAAAACCCCCCAAAATGACCCAATTTTGGAAAGTAGACACCCCAAGGAAATTGCTGAGAGGCATGTTGAGCCCATTGAATATTTTTATTTTTTGTCCCAAGTGATTGAATAATGACAAAAAAAAAAAAAAAAATTACAAAAAGTTGTCACTAAATGATATATTGCTCACACATGCCATGGTTATATGTGGAATTGCACCCCAAAATACATTCTGCTGCTTCTCCTGAGTACGGGGATACCACATGTGTGGGACTTTTTAGGAGCCTAGCCACGCACGGGACCCCGGAAACCAAGCACCGCCTTCAGGATTTCTAAGGGCGCAAATTTTTGATTTCACTCCTCACTACCTATCACAGTTTCGAAGGCCATAAAATGCCAAAATAGCACAAAACCCCCCCAAATGACCCCATTTTGGAAAGTAGACACCCCAAGCTATTTACTGAGAGGCATTATTAGTCCATGGAATATTTTATATTTTGCCACAAGTTGCGGGAATATGACAAACTTTGTTTTTTTTGCACAAAGTTGTCACTAAATGATATATTGCTCACACATGCCATGGGCATATGTGAAATTACACCCCAAAATACATTCTGCTGCTTCTCCTGAGTACGGGGATACCACATGTGTGGGACTTTTTGGGAGCCTAGTCGCATACAGGACCCCAAAAACCAAGCACCGCCTTCAGGATTTCTAAGGGCATAAATTTTTGATTTCACTCCTCACTACCTATCACTACCTATCACAGTTTTGAAGGCCATAAAATGCCAAGATGGCACAAAACCCCCCCAAATGACCCCATTTTGGAAAGTAGACACCCCAAGCTATTTGCTGAGAGGCATGTTGAGCCCATTGAATATTTTTTTTTTGTCCCAAATGATTGAATAATGATAAAAAGAAAAAAAAAAGAAAAAATGTACAAAAAATTGTCACTAAATGATATATTGCTCACACATGCCATGGTTATATGTGGAATTGCACCCCAAAATACATTCTGCTGCTTCTCCTGAGTAAGGGGATACCACATGTGTGGGAATTTTTGGGAGCCTAGCCGGGTACGGGGCCCCAAAAACCAAGCACCGCCTTCAGGATTTCTAAGGGCGTAAATTTTTGATTTCACTCCTCACTACCTATCACAGTTTCGAAGGCCATAAAATGCCAAAATAGCACAAAACCCCCCCCAAATTACCCCATTTTGGAAAGTAGACACCCCAAGCTATTTACTGAGAGGCATGTTCAGTCCATGGAATATTTTATATTTTGCCACAAGTTGCGGGAATATGACAAACTTTGTTTTTTTTGCACAAAGATGTCACTAAATGATATATTGCTCACACATGCCATGGGCATATGTGAAATTACACCCCAAAATACATTCTGCTGCTTCTCCTGAGTACGGGGATACCACATGTGTGGGACTTTTTGGGAGCCTAGCCGCGAACGGGACCCCAAAACTCAAGCACCGCCTTCAAGGTTTCTAAGGGCATAAATTTTTGATTTCACTCCTCACTACCTATCACAGTTTTGAAGGCCATAAAATGCCAAGATAGCACAAAACCCCCCAAAATGACCCCATTTTGGAAAGTAGACACCCCAAGGAAATTGCTGAGAGGCATGTTGAGCCCATTGAATATTTTTTTTTTTGTCCCAAGTGATTGAATAATGACAAGAAAAAAAGAAAAAAAAATGTACAAAAAGTTGTCACTAAATGATATACTGCTCAAACATGCCATGGTTATATGCGGAGTTGCACCCCAAAATACATTTGGCTGCTTCTCCTGAGTACGGGGATACCACATGTGTGGGACTTTTTGAGAGCCTAGCCGCTTACGGGCCCCCGAAAACCAAGCACCGCCTTCAGGATTTCTAAGGGCACAAATTTTTGATTTCACTCCTCACTACCTATCACAGTTTTGAAGGCCATAAAATGCCAAGATAGCCCAAAACCCCCACAAATGACCCCATTTTGGAAAGTAGACACCCCAAGCTATTTGCCGAGAGGCATGGTGAGTATTTTACAGCTCTCATTTGTTTTTGAAAATGAAGAAAGACATATTTTTTTTTTTTTTTTTTTTTTCTTTTTTCAATTTTTAAAACATTGTGACAAAAAGCGAGATCTACAAAATACTCAACATACCTCTCAGCAAATAGCTTGGGGTGTCTACTTTCCAAAATGGGGTCATGTGGGGGGGTTTTGTGCCATCTGGGCATTCCATGGCCTCCGAAACTGTGATAGGCAGTGAGGAGTGAAATCAAAAATTTACACCCATAGAAATCCTGAAGGCGGTGCTTGGTTTTCGGGGTCCTGTACGCGGCTAGGCTCCCAAAATGTCTCACACATGTGGTATCCCCGTACTCAGGAGAAGCAACAGAATGTATTTTGGGGTGCAATTCCACATATAACCATGGCATGTTTGAGCAATATATAATTTAGTGACAACTTTTTGTACATTTTTTTTTTTTTCTTTTTGTCATTATTCAATCACTTCAGACAAAAAAAAAAAATATTCAATGGGCTCAACATGCCTCTCAGCAAATAGCTTGAGGTGTCTACTTTCCAAAATGGGGTCATTTGGGGGGGTTTTGAACTGTCCTGGCATTTTATGCACAACATTAGGAAGCTTATGTCACACATCATCCACTCTTCTAACCACTTGAAGACAAAGCCCTTTCTGACACTTTTTGTTTACATGAAAACATTTTTTTTTTGCAAGAAAATTATGTTGAACCCCCAAACATTATATATTTTTTTAAAGCAAAGGCCCTACAGATTAAAATAGTGGGTGTTGCATTTTTTTTTTTCCACACAGTATTTGCGCAGCGATTTTTCAAACGCATTTTTTGGGGGAAAACACACTTTTTTTATTTTTAATGCACTAAAAAACACTATATTGCCCAAATGTTTGATGAAATAAAAAAGATGATCTTAGGCCGAGTACATGGATACCAAACACGACATGCTTTAAAATTGCGCACAAACGCGTAGCGGCGAGAAACTACATTCATTTTTAAAAGCATTTAAAAGCCTTTACAGGTTACCATGTTAGATTTACAGAGGAGGTCTACTGCTAAAATTACTGCCCTCGATCTGACCTTCGCGGTGATACCTCACATGCATGATGCAATTGCTGTTTACATATGACGCTAGACCGACGCTTGCGTTCGCCTTTGCGCAAGAGCAGGGGGGACAGCGGTGCTTTTTTTTTTTTTTTTTTTTTATTATTATTTATTTTGCTTTTTTATTGTATTTTTAAACTGTTCCTTCCATATTTTTTTTTTTTTTTATCATTTTTATTGTTATCTCAGGGAATGTAAATATCCCCTATGATAGCAATAAGTAGTGACAGGTACTCTTTTTTTGAAAAAAAAATGGGGGTTAGACCCTAGATCTTTCCTCTGCCCTCAAAGCATCTGACCACACCAAGATCGGTGTGATAAAATGCTTTCCCAATTTCCCAATGGCGCTGTTTATATCCGGGGTGGGGGCATTCCCTCCCACTGCTTGTAAAAGCAGTCTAGAGGCTAATTATCTGCTAGAATTGCTTTTACATGAAAGCCGGCCACTGGCTGAAAAGAATGATACCAAGATGATACCTAAACCTGGAGGCATCATTCTGGTATAAACATTCAAAGTCCAGCAACATACCAGTACGTTGCTGGTCCTTGTTGGACATGTATTGTAATCTTTTTTTTCATGCAGCCTGTTGGCTGAACGAAAAAAAGAGATTGATCGGTGAGTATGCCCACCATTAGAATACCTCCCTTCATCCACCCACTTCTAATGATGGGCATATATGCCGAAGCATGGGGGCATCCTCCCGCAAAAAAGTTATGCCGCGTACACACGGTCGGACTTTTCCACGGGCAAGCCTTCGTCGGAATTTCGACCGTATGTACGCGGCATAAAAGGTTATGCCGCGTACACACGGTCAAACTTTTCCACGGGCAAGCCTCCGTCGGAATTTCGACCGTATATACGCGGCATTAGGAGCAAAATCGCTCCTCCGCCCCTGCTGCCCCCATGCTTCGGCATATATGCTCTTTTTTTAACTGTGGTGGTGAAATCACCTCCTACAGCGTTGGAGTCACGGCTTTATGTATCGTGGGAGCAAACGCTGTTGCTGTCAAGATAAATAAATCCGCGATGCAACTGAATGGCGTACCTGCTAAGCAAATGATGGTTAACATTAAAACAAAGTAACATTACAGTACAACAGTAAGACCTTACCATACCATACCTGCAAAGCAAATACCAAAACAAAACCTAGTAAAAAATAGAACATTTTTTTAACGCAACCTGTGGCTAAAATATATATATGCCGAAGCATGGGGGCATCCTCCCGCAAAAAAGTTATGCCGCATACACACGGTCGGACTTTTCCACGGGCAAGCCTTCGTCGGAATTTCGACCGTATGTACGCGGCATAAAAGGTTATACCGTGTACACACGGTCGAACTTTTCCACGGGCAAGCCTCCGTCGGAATTTCGACCGTATATACGCGGCATTAGGAGCAAAATCGCTCCTCCGCCCCTGCTGCCCCCATGCTTCGGCATATATGCTCTTTTTTTAACTGTGGTGGTGAAATCACCTCCTACAGCGTTGGAGTCACGGCTTTATGTATCGTGGGAGCAAACGCTGTTGCTGTCAAGATAAATAAATCCGCGATGCAACTGAATGGCGTACCTGCTAAGCAAATGATGGTTAACATTAAAACAAAGTAACATTACAGTACAACAGTAAGACCTTACCATACCATACCTGCAAAGCAAATACCAAAACAAAACCTAGTAAAAAATAAAACATTTTTTTAACGCAACCTGTGCCTAAAATA
Source organism: Rana muscosa (assembly GCA_029206835.1). NCBI lineage: Eukaryota > Metazoa > Chordata > Amphibia > Anura > Ranidae > Rana > Rana muscosa. The sequence goes on from CM055119.1 coordinate 241,848,166, forward strand.
TATATATGCCGAAGCATGGGGGCATCCTCCCGCAAAAAAGTTATGCCGCGTACACACGGTCGGACTTTTCCACGGGCAAGCCTCCGTCGGAATTTCGACCGTATATACGCGGCATTAGGAGCAAAATCGCTCCTCCGCCCCTGCTGCCCCCATGCTTCGGCATATATGCTCTTTTTTTTTAACTGTGGTGGTGAAATCACCTCCTACAGCACTGGAGTCACGGCTTTATGTATCGTGGGAGCAAACGCTGTTGCTGTCAAGATAAATAATTCCGCGCTGCAGTTGAATGGCGCACCTGAAAACAAAAAATTACATACCTGAAAAGCAAGCATGATAAAACATTGCAGAATGAAATACAGTAAAAAAGAGCATAACAATAGAGAGAAAATAGAGAGAGAGAGAGAGAGAACAATAAAACGACACTTATTTTTGGTTTTTTTCTTTTATATTTTTTTTGTGTTTTGTTTTTTACGTTTTTTTTTTTCTTTTTTACACTTTTTTTTTAAACTTTAACAACTGTAATGGTTCGGGTCTCTCAAAATGTAATGGCATCTTGGGAGACCCTGTGTAAGTGTGTCCTAGTCTGTGAAATGCTGTACCCTACGCTAAAACTTCACTTTTGAGTGGTAGCGTTCAAAACATTCACCAAGGCAAAGACCAGGTTTGTCAGGACAGAGTGGACAATAATAACGGGTGTCACGCCTAAATCCGCGCTTGCTACAGACACGACATCTTTTTTGGGGGGCTCGTTGGGTAGGGGTACTCGGGAGGAGATGCGTATAATGCCTCTCATGCAGCCGGCTTACTGCATTTGGTAGGGGATGGTGAGGTGCAGAACCGCCTGGATACAGGAGTTCTGTGACAATCTCATTCTGGAATTTTAGAAGAGATAACGTCCCGCCTGAAGCTCTGTATAGCACATGAGCGTTCAGCAAAGCCAATTGGAATAAGGATAGAGACACTTTTTTGTACCAGCGTCTCGCCTTACGGTCAATTAGATACGGCGCCATCAACTGGTCGTTGAGGTCCACCCCTCCCATATTTTTGTTATATTCGTGGACACAGAGGGGTTTCTCCACAACACCAGTCGCCGTAGGAATTTGGACTGTCGTGTCTGCATGAAGGGAGGTAAGAAGGAAAACATTCTTATTGTCCCTCCACTTCATAGCGAGCAAGTTATTACACTTTACGCAGGCTCTCTCCCCCAGCCTAAGACGGGCATCTACAAGCCGCTGGGGAAAGCCCCGGCGATTAGGTCGCACGGTGCCACATGCTCCAATCTGATGATCAAACAAGTGACTAAACAGTGGCACGCTCGTGTAATAATTGTCCACATACAAGTGGTACCCCTTTCCGAATAAGGGTGACACCAAGTTCCACACTATCTTGCCAGCGCTCCCTATGTAATCCGGGCAGTTGACCGACTCAATCTGACTATCTTTTCCCTCATAAACCGTAAAGTTCACTACATAGCCTGTTGCCCTGTCACAGAACTTGTAGAGCTTGACCCCGTATCTGGCACGCTTGCTGGGAAGGTACTGCTTGAAAGACAAGCGGCCAGAAAATTTAATCAGGGACTCATCAACGCAGACAACTTGATCGGGAGTAAACAAGGCTGCAAAACGTTCGTTGAAGTGGTTTATGAGGGGCCAAATTTTATAGAGCCGGTCGTATTCAGGGTCCCCACGTGGACGACAAAGTTCATTGTCGTTGAAGTGCATGAACCGCAAAATCTGCTCGTATCGTGCCCTGGACATGGAGGCAGAGAACACGGGCATGTGGTCAATTGGGTGCGTGGACCAATAAGCAGGCAATGACGGGAATTTATGTGTGCCCATGTTGAGGGAAAGGCCCAGAAAGGTCTTAAATTCGGAAACCGTAATTGGTTTCCAATCTTTGGCAATGGAAGGCAACTGGGGATTAGCGGCGATGAATTGACCAGCATATAAATTACTCTGGTCCACAATAGATCTATAGAGATCTTCCGTGAAAAACAGCAAATAATAATCGATTGGCATAAAATCAGCTGTTTCCACCTGAATACCGGGTTGGGCAGTGAATGGGGGAAGTACAGGTTCTGCAGAAGTGGTGGGGACCCAATCAGGATAGGCGAATTCTGCAGGAAGAGCACTATGGGTACGACGGGCCTGCCTTTGTCTTCTTGGTGGCAGCGGGACACTACTTGTGCTTGCCACCTCGCCAGCTTGAACTGCACTTATGGGACTCGCCACGTCACCACGTGATACTGCAGTGCTGGATGTACGCCCAGGCTGTACTAGGCCGCTGGTGCTTGCCAATTCACCAGAACGAATAGCGGCGCTAGTACTCCTCTGCTCCATGATACGAGAGCCCTGCGGTTCTTGCTCCTCAACAACCTCAGAAGATCGGGATCGGGTACGCCTGACCTTAGCAGGGACCTCAACTTCGTCGTCGGAGCTATCTGACGAGGGGCCGCTGACGTCACTGTCTTCTACGGGAAGATATTCTGAGCCTGAATCTGACAGATACGTGACCTCCTCTTCACTATCTGTCATGCTCAGAATCTCGTAGGCCTCTTTACTAGTGTACCTTCGTCTTGCCATTTTGGGCTCTAAATTTAGGGGTACACTAGTAAGATTCACAGGAAAAAAAGCACCCGACTGTCGTCAGCAAATATATCAAACGCTACAAAAAAAACTGTTAGCGGTCGCAGGGATCAGGACTGTCTCTGCGAACGCTGCAGTTATGTGTGTTGTGTTTGGTAAGTGACAGTGATCGATCGATACTGCACTTAAGTGGGCTGGGCTGGGCGGAGGGGCTAAATGCAGGTGCTAGCAGGTATCTGGGCTGATCCCGCTAACACTGCGTTTTTGGGAACCCTAAACCGCTGGGGACGCTAGTATAGATCTGATCAGGTACTATACCACTAAGGGAGGTGTATGCTTTGCGCGTGGGTGTTAGCGTTACTGGCACTAACCTAACGCTGCCTGGGGCGACGCAGACCCTCTCTGGCGCTAAAACCTAATTGATCTCACCCGCCGGGCGATCAGGGGGTTAAACCTTTATTGGGTGATATATGGCGGGTGCCCTGATGCTATAAAAAGCAAACTAACCAACCAGTGTCACCCGTAACCTTTATATGGTGATCACTGGTGAAAGGGTTAACTAGGGGCAATCAGGGGGTTAAAACCTTTATTAGGTTAAATATGGGGGTACCCGACGCTATATAAAAACCTGACGGGTTACCTAAATAACTAAATAATTAACTGGGTAACCAGTGTCACCAGTGACGCTTATACGGTGATCACTGGTGAAAGGGTTAACTCTAGGGGCAATCAGGGGGTTTAAATAATATATGGGGGTACCTGACGCTCTAAAAACCTGCGGTGAAACTAAAAATAAATAACTGGCTATCTAGGGCACCACCGGCACTAAATACAGCGATCGAAAATACGATCGCTTAGTGACGCTGGCGTTAGGGGGTGAAAGGGTTACCTGGGGGGCGATCAAGGGGTTAAACCTTTGTTAGGGGGCTACCCTGGACCTAAAGGGGCCTAATCCTAACTGCCCTGCAACTTTTTACTATCACAGATGACACTAAAAGCAGTGATCAGTAAAATAAATGATCACTGCAATCAGTGACACTGTGATTGGGGGCTGGGGGGTGACCTGGGGGTGATCTGGGGGTGACTGGGGGGTGAAATGTGTGCCTATGTGTACCTACGTGTCAGTGGACTGTTGGTGCACTAACCTGCTTCCTCTCTCCTCGGCGCCGGAATCGAAAAGACCGCCGCGAGGGAGATGACATCACTTCCTACTGCCTGTGTTTACATCACATGGCAGAGGAAGCATTTTCATTGGCCGGGAGCGATCGCGAGGGGGTGGCCGAAATCGAATGGTCACCCCCTCATCTCTGAACGCTCCCCAACGATAAACGGCCGCTCACTGTATACGATCGGACCCCCCAACTGTACAAAGGCGATCACGTACACTCTACGTGATTGTGCCTGTCGGTGCCATTCTGCCGACGTATATATACAGTGAGCGGTCGTTAAGTGGTTAAGGGGAACGCCAAACCCAAAAAAAAAAGCGTGGGGATCTCCCCCAAATTCCATATCAGACCCTTCTGGCCTGGTATGGATATTAAGGGGAACCCCGCGCCATATTTTTTTTTTTTAAATAGCGTGGGGTTCCCCTAAAAATCCATACCAGAATCTTCAGGTCTGGTATGGATTTTAAGGGGAAGCCCGCACCAAAATTTAAAAAAAAATGGCGTGGGGTCCCCCCCAAAAATCCATACCAGACCTTATCTGAGCATGCAACCTGGCAAGCCGCAAAAAAAGAGGGGGGACGAGAGAGCGCCCCCCCTCCTGAACTGTACCAGGCCACATGCCCTCAACATGGGGAGGATGTCCCCATGTTGATGGGGACAAGGGCCTCATCCCCACAACCCTTGCCCGAGATTCCGACCCCTCCTATGTGAATTGGTAACAGGTACATTGTACCCCTACCATTTCACAAAAGAAAGAGTCAAAAATTTGAAAAACCACATAGACACAGTTGGGATAAGTCCGTTATTAAAAAAAAAAAACACTCCAGCGATGTAATCCATTCTTGATGTCCCACGGTGATCCATTCTCCATGTCCCACAGTGATCCATTCTCCAGCGATGCTCCAGTCTCCACTCCACATAAAACCCCCATGATGCGTAAGAGGGGGCGGGGTCACCTGTCCCCGTCATTGGGTAACCCCCAGCTTGCCCAATGATGGGACAGATGACCCCGCCCAGTGATGTCATTGGGCGGGGTCACCCGTCCCCGTCATTGGGCAAGCTGGGGTTACCCAATGATGTGGACGGGTGACCTAGCCCCGTGACGTCACGGGGCGGGGTCACCCGTCCCCTCATTGGGCAAGCCGGGGGTTACCCAATGACGGGGACGGGTGACCCTGCCCCCTCTTACGCATCATGGGGGTTTCATGTGGAGTGGAGACTGGAGCATCGCTGGAGAATAGCTCACCGCTGGACATGGAGAATGGATCACCATGGGACATCGAGAATGGATTACATCGCTGGACTGTTTTTTTTTTTTTTTTTTTTTTTTTTTTTTTTAATAAAGGACTTATCCCAACTGTGTCTGTGTGGTTTTAATTATTTTTGACACTTTCCTTTGTGAAATGGTAGGGGTACAATGTACCCCGTTACCAATTCACATAGGGGGGCCGAATCTGTGGTCCCCTTTGTTAAAGGGGGCTTCCAGATTCTGATTAGCCCCTCGTCCGCAGACCCCCACAACCACCGGGCAAGGGTTGTGGGAATGAGGCCCTTGTCCCCATCAACATGGGGACATCCTCCCCATGTTGAGGGAATGTGGCCTGGTACGGTTCGGGAGGGGGGGCGCTCTCTCGTCCCCCCCTCTTTTCCTGCGGCCTGCCAGGTTGCGTGCTCGGATAAGGGTCAGGTATGGATTTTTTTTTTGTGCTGGGTTCCCCTTAATATCCATACCAGACCTGAAGGGCCTGATATAGAATTTCTGGGGACCCCCACATTTTTTGGGGGGTTTGGGGTTCCCCCTAATATTCATACCAGACCCAAAGGGCCTGGAAATGGACTGGGGGGGGACCCCTGTTTTTTTTTTTAATGACTTTGATCTGTATTGCCGGGACCCGACAATCCATGAATAGCCGCGAGTAGTTTTAAATACCTTTTTTCCTTTAGAAATTACATTTTGTGCAGGAACAGTTCTAAGCACGGGAAACATGCGCTACTTTACAGGCGTACTATACACACACCCCAGGTACGAAATTTAAAGGAATAGTTCACTTTTATTGTTTCACTTTAAGCATTATTAAAATTACTGCTCCCGAAAAAAATGCAGTTTTTAAAACTTTTTTTTGCATTGATACATGTCCCCTGGGGCAGGACCCAGGTCCCCAAACACTTTTTATGACAATAACTTGCATATTAACCTTTAAAATTAGCACTTTTGATTTCTCCCATAGACTTTTAAAGGGTTTTCCATGGCTTTTTTTTGAATTTGCTGCGAACACCCCAAATTGTTCGTTGTTCGCCGAACGGGCGAACAGTCAATGTTCGAGTCGAACTCATGTTAGATTCGAACATAAAGCTCACCCCTAGTGCTGACCAAGTACACAAGTTGCTACCTCTGTCTGGATTGGGAAACTTGGGGTCCTTACAATAATTTGCTTGTAAGTTGGAGACATCTTATAAGGACGTTAATCCACTGCATAGTTTGGTGTCGCCTGCAAAGATTGAAATGGTACTTTTAATCCCAGACCCAATATCATTTATAAAGATAATAAAATGTAAGGGTCCCAACACTGAACCTTGGGGTACACCACTAATAACTTTAGACCATTGAGAGTAAGAATCATTAACCACTACTCTCTGAATTCTGTCTTTTAGCCAGTTGTATATCTATTTACAAATTGATCTTTTCTAACATGTAGACTATTCCTTACACATTAGCCATGTGTGGGGAACTGTGTCAAACGCTTTTGCAAAATCCAAGTTTACCACATCCACCAGCACCCCTTTGTCTAAGGTTTTACTTACCTCCTCATAAAAAGAAATCAGATTTGTCTCACAACTTCTGTCTTTCATGAATCCATGCTTTTTTCCAGCACAAACTCATTTATTTGATCTTTTAATAGACATGTGCACTGCCAAAAAATTCGTTAGTTTTCGTTTTCGTTTCATTCGTTTTTTTTTTTTTTCGTTTTTCGGGTCATTCGTTATGATCGCAATTCGTAAATTCGTAAATTTGTACATTCGTAAATTTGTACATTCGTAAATTCGTACATTCGTAAATTTATACATTCGTAAATTTATACATTCGTAAATTCGTACATTCGTAAATTTATACATTCGTAAATTTATACATTCGTAATTTCGGAAATTTGGAAATTCGATATTTTCGAAAACCCCGAAAATTTGAAAATCTGAAAAAATAACTATTAAATTATAGGTATTGTAATTTCCTTTCAAATTTGGCTGTTAGCGAACGTAACGAATACAAATTTATCTGAAGTTACGCATAACCTGAAATAACAAATGCCGCATCTAAACAAATGGAACGGAACAAATTAATAATAATAATAATAAAACGTTTTTATTATTATTATTGTTATTTATTATTATTATTAATTCATTACGTTCCATTCGTTTAGATACGGCATTCATTATGTCAGAAAACAATTCGTAACTTCGTTAAGTTCACTAACAGCCAAATTTGAAAGGAAATTACAATACCTATAATTGAATAGTTAGTAATAGTTAAGTTATTAGTTAATTATTATTTCAGATTTCCGAATTTACTAATTTACGATTGTACCAATGTACAAATTTACGAATGTACGAATATTCATAAATTCGTAAATTCAAATTTACGAATTTCCGGATAGTTGTACATTCGTAAATTCGTGCATTGGTAAATTCGTATATTCGTAAATTCGTACATTGGTAAATTCGTATATTCGTAAATTCGTACATTCGTAAATTTGAATTTACGAATATTCGTTAAAATTCGTTAAATGAGTTTTCGTTAATTCGGATATTTCCGAACTAACGAATTTGTCGAAATTCGTTAAAAAACGAATTCGGAACGAAACGAATTGCACATGTCTATCTTTTAATAAACTCTCCAGTATCTTCCCAACTATAGAATTATATAGTTATTTGGTAAAGGCTTTGACCTTTTTAAATATAGGCACCATATTGGCCCTACGCCAATCCAGTGGTAATATTCCAGTCCCTCACGAGTCTTTAAAAATTAGAAACAATGGCTTTGAAATTACAGAGCTAAATTCTTTTAGGATCCGTGAGTGGATGCCATCTGGTCCAGGTGCTTTATCCACCTTTATTCTGTCTAAATATTTTGATCATTCCGGGGTGTGTCAATACCATCCCCATTATGGACTTGAGCTCCTCCATGCTCCTTTGTATACACAAAGCTGAAGAAATTATTTAATACATCTGCCTTTTCTTTGTCCCCAGTCAACCACTCCAGATTATTTTGTAGCGGCCATACATTCTCAGACCTGACCTTTTTACTATTGATATATTTAAATAACTTTTTGGGGGGTTTCCTACTATCTTTTGCAATCTGTCTTTTTTGTTTTGAATTTTCATGTCCTTTTTTACATATTTTGTTATATTCTTTGTAACATTTAACCACTTAAGCCCCGGACCATTTGGTAGCTAGAGGACAAGAGGTGATTTCAGAATTTTGCACTGCGCTGCTTTAACTGTAAATTGTGCGGACATGCAATGTTGTACCCAAACAAAATTTGCGTCCTTTTCTTCCCACAAATAGAGCTTTCTTTTAATGGTATTTGATTGCCTCTGCGATTTTGATTTTTTGCGATATAAACGGAAAAAGACCGAAAATTTTGAAAAAAAATGATATTTTCTAATTTTTGTTATAAGAAAAATCGAATAAACTCAATTTTAGTCATACATTTAGGCCAAAATGTATTCAGCCACATGTCTTTAGTAAAAAAAATGTCAATAAGCGTATATTTATTGGTTTGCGCAAAAGTTATAGCGTTTACAAACTAGGGTACATTTTCTGGAATTTACACAGCTTTAAATTTATGACTGCCTATCTCATTTCTTGAGGTGCTAAAATGGCAGGGCAGTACAAAACCCCCCAAATGACCCCATTTTGGAAAGTAGACACCCCAAGGAAATTGCTGAGAGGCCTGTTGAGCCCATTGAATATTTTTTTTTTGTCCCAAGTGATTGAATAATGACAAAAAAAATAAATTAAAAAAAATTACAAAAAGTTGTCACTAAATGATATATTGCTCACACATGCCATGGTTATATGTGGAATTGCACCCCAAAATACATTTTGCTGCTTCTCCTGAGTACGGGGATACCACATGTGTGGGACTTTTTAGGAGCCTAGCCGCGTACGGGACCCCGAAAACCAAGCACCGCCTTCAGGATTTCTGATTTGACTCCTCACTACCTATCACAGTTTCGAAGGCCATAAAATGCCAAAATAGCACAAAAGCCCCCCAAATGACCCCATTTTGGAAAGTAGACACCCCAAGCTGTTTGCTGAGAGGCATGGTGAGTATTTTACAGCTCTCATTTGTTTTTGAAAATGAAGAAAGAACATTTTTTTTTTTTTCAATTTTCAAAACTTTGTGACAAAAAGCGAGATCTGCAAAATACTCACAATACCTCTCAGCAAATAGCTTGGGGTGTCTACTTTCCAAAATGGGGTCATTTGGGGGGGTTTGTGCCATCTGGGCATTCCATGGCCTCCGAAACTGTGATAGGCAGTGAGAAGTGAAATCAAAAATTTACACCCTTAGAAAGCCTGAAGGCGGTGATTGGATTTTGGGGTCCCGTACGCGGCTAGGCTCCCAAAATGTCTCACACATGTGGTATCCCCGTACTCAGGAGAAGCAACAGAATGTATTTTGGGGTGTAATTCCACATATGCCCATGGCATGTTTGAGCAATATATCATTTAGTGACAACTTTGTGCAAAAAAAAATAAAATTGTCTTTTTTCCGCAACTTGTGTCAACATATAAAATATTCCATGGACTCGACATGCCTCTCAGTATATAGCTTGGGGTGTCTACTTTCCAAAATGGGGTCATTTGGGGGGGTTTTGAACTGTTCTGACATTTTATACACAACATTAGGAAGCTTACATCCACTCTTCTAACCACTTGAAGACAAAGCCCTTTTTGACACTTTTTGTTTACATGAAAACATTTTTTTTTTTGCAAGAAGATTATGTTGAACCCCCAAACATTACATATATTTTTAAAGCAAAGGCCCTACAGAATAAAATGGTGGGTGTTGCATTTTTTTTTTCTACACAGTATTTGCGCAGCGATTTTTCAAACGCATTTTTTGGGGAAAAAATACACTTTTTTTTCATTTTAATGCACTAAAACACACTATATTGCCCAAATGTTTGATGAAATAAAAAAGATGATCTTAGGCCGAGTACATAGATACCAAGCACGACATGCTTTAAAATTTCGCACAAACGCGCATTGGCGACAAACTACATACATTTTTAAAAGCCTTTAAAAGCCTTTACAGGTTACCCCGTTAGATTTACAGAGGAGGTCTACTGCTAAAATTACTGCTCTCGATCTGACCTTCGCGGTGATACCTCACATGCATGGTGCAATTGCTGTTTACATATGACGCCAGACCGACGCTTGCGTTCGCCATTGGGCAAGAGCAGGGCAGGACAGGGGTGCTTTTTTTTTTTTTTTTTTTTATTAATTTTGCTTTTTTATTTTATTTTTAAATTGTTCCTTCCATATTTTTTTTTTTTTTTTATCATTTTTATTGTTATCTCAGGGAATGTAAATATCCCCTATGATAGTAATAGGTAGTGACAGGTACTCTTTCTTTTAAAAAACTGGGGTCTAGACCCTAGATATTTCCTCTGCCCTCAAAGCATCTGACCACACCAAGATCGGTGTGATAAAATGCTTTCCCAATTTCCCAATGGCGCTTTTTATATCCGGGGGGCGGACATTCCCTCCCACTGCTTGTAAAAGCAGTCCAGAGGCTAATTAGCTACTAGGATTGCTTTTACATGAAAGCCGGCCGCTGGCTGAAAAGAATGATACCAAGATGATACCTAAACCCGCAGGCATCAATCTGGTATAACCATTCAAAGTCCAGCAACATACCAGTACGTTGCTGGTCCTTGTTGGACATGTATTGTAATCTTTTTTTTTCATGCAGCCAGTTGGCTGAATGAAAAAAGAGATTGATCGGGTGGGTATGCCCACCATTAGAATACCGCCCTTCATCCACCCACTTCTAATGATGGGCATACATGCACCATTTATATATGCCGAAGCATGGGGGCATCCTCCCGCAAAAAAGTTATGCTGCACACACATGGTCGGACTTTTCCACGGGCAAGCCTCCGTCGGAATTTCGACCGTATGTACGCGGCATTAGGAGCAAAATCACTCCTCCGCCCCTGCTGCCCCAATGCTTCGGCATATTTGCTTCTTTTTTTTAACTGTGGTGGTGAAACGCTGCAGTTATGTGTGTTGTGTTTTGTAAGTGACAGTGATCGATCGATACTGCACTTGGGTGGCCTGGGCTGGACGGAGGGGCAAAACGCAGGTGCTAGCAGGTATCTGGGCTGATCCCGCTAACACTGCGTTTTTGGGAACCCTAAACTGCTGGGGACGCTAGTATAGATCTGATCTGATCAGATATTGATCTGTTCAGATACTATACCACTAAGGAGGGTGTATGCTTCACGCGTGGGTGTTAGCGTTACTGGCACTAACCTGACGCTGCCTGGGGTGTGACGCAGACCCTCTCTGACGCTAAAACCTAATTGATATCACCCGCCGGGCGATCAGGGGGTTAAACCTTTATTGGGTTATATACGGCGGGTGCCCTGACACTATAAAAAGCAAACTAACTAACCAGCGTCACCCGTAACACTTATATGATGATCACTGGTGAAAGGGTTAACTAGGGGCAATTAGGGGGTTAAAACCTTTATTAGATAATATATGGGGGTACCTGACGCTATAAAAACCTGCGGCAAACCTAAAAAAAATTACTGGTTACCGATCTGCATCACCGACGCTAAGACAGCGATCAGAAAAATGATCGCTTAGCGACAGTGGTGATAGGGGGTGAAAGGGTTACCTGGGGGGCGATCAAGGGGGTTAAACCTTTATTAGATCATTTATGGGGGTACCTGACGCTATAAAAACCTGCGGCGAACCTAAAAATAATTACTGGCTAACGATCTGCATCACCGACGCTAAGACAGCGATCAGAAAAATTATCGCTTAGCGACAGTGGTGATAGGGGGTGAAAGGGTTACCTGGGGGGCGATCAAGGGGGTTAAACCTTTATTAGATAATTTATGGGGGTACCTGACGCTATAAAAACCTGCGGCGAACCTAAAAAAAACTACTGGCTACCGATCTGCATCACCGACTCTAAGACAGCGATCAGAAAAATGATCGCTTAGCGACAGTGGTGATAGGGGGTGAAAGGGTTACCTGGGGGGCGATCAAGGGGGTTAAACCTTTATTAGATAATTTATGGGGGTACCTGACGCTATAAAAACCTGCGGCGAACCTAAAAAAAATTACTGGCTACCGATCTGCATCACCGACGCTAAGACAGCGATCAGAAAAATGATCGCTTAGCGACAGTGGTGATAGGGGGTGAAAGGGTTACCTGGGGGCGATCAAGGGGGTTAAACCTTTATTAGATAATTTATGGGGGTACCTGACGCTATAAAAACCTGCGGCGAACCTAAAAAAAAATACTGGCTACCGATCTGCATCACCGACGCTAAGACAGCGATCAGAAAAATGATCGCTTAGCGACAGTGGTGATAGGGGGTGAAAGGGTTACCTGGGGGGCGATCAAAGGGGTTAAACCTTTATTAGATAATTTATGGGGGTACCCGACGCTATAAAAACCTGCGGCGAACCTAAAAAAAATTACTGGCTACCGATCTGCATCACCGACGCCAAGACAGCGATCAGAAAAATGATCGCTTAGCGACGGCGGTGCTAGGGGGTGAAAGGGTTATCTGGGGGGTGATCAAGGGGTTAAACCTTTATTAGGGGGGGTTAGGGGGCTACACTGGACCTAAAACTAAACTGTAGTGACACTTTTACAGTCACAAATGTCACTGATTGCAGTGATCAGTAAATAAATGGTCACTGCAATCAGTGACACTGTGACTGGGGGCTGGGGGGGGGGGCTGGGGGGGGGTGATTTATGTGCCTATGTGTGCTGGTGTTAGTGTAGTGTTTGTGCACTAACCTTGATGTCTTCTCTTGTACGGCGCTCGGTATATGTGAGCGCCGCACAAGAGATGACATCACTTCCTCCTGCTTCCTCTGCCTGTGTTTACATTACACAGGCAGAGGGGGCATTCTCATTCGCCGGGAGCGATCGCTAGGGGGGTGGCCGGAATCGAAAGGTTGCCCCCCCATCTCGGATCGCTCCCAGATTAATTCCGACTGCTCACTGTACAGAAGGGGGGTCCGATTGGACCCCCCAACTGTACAAAGGCGATCACGTACACTCTACGTGATTGTGCCTGTCGGTGCCATTGTGCCGACGTATATATACAGTGAGCGGTCGTTAAGTGGTTAATCAATGATAGTGTTCCTTCATTTTTTATATTTCTTATAAAGCTCTTTTCTTATTATTTATAGCTTTTTTAACTTTGACCATGAGCCGCATAGGTTTTATTTTTAGCCTTTTAAAATTCTTGCCCATGGGAATATACTTTGCAGTGAGTTCGCACACAGTCTTTTGAAGGATCACCATTTCTGTTCTGTGTTCATCTATGCCAATATTTCCCTCCCAGTCTAATGCCTTGTGCACACGATCGGATTTCTGTTGGAATTTTCCGTCGGAATTCTGATGAAGCTGACTTCCATCAGTCTTGCATAAACACTGTCAGACTAAATTCTGACCGTCCAAAACGCGGTGACGTAAAACACTCCGAAGAGCCAAGAAAAATTAAGTTCAATGCATCCGAGCATGCGTCGACTTGATTCTGAGCATGCAATGGAATTCCACACAGACGATCGGAATTTCCCATCGGATTTTTTTTCCGATGGGGCCCACACACAATCGGAATTTCCGTTGAAACAAGTCCATCGGATTTTATTCCATCGAAAATCCGATCGTGTGTACAAGGCATTAGTCTAGGAGAGCAGCCCTCATCCTTAGAAAATGTGCTCTCTTAAAGTTAAGTTTTGTTATTTCTCGTATGTGTTTTGTTGCTTACAGCTAACATTAAATTAAATTGTGTTATGTTCACTGCTACCCAGATGTTCTTTTATATGAATATTGGTTATAAGCTCAGCATGATTTTGAAAATTTGGGTAATTTTAAGTTGAGTCCATTGAGTCCCTGATCCCTCTGGCTGACAGTAAGAGCGAAGCACTTTATGCTGACACTGAGCCATACGATTGCTTATGAACCACCACAGTGTCTGTACATATGGAATTTTTTTATTCATTTTAATAAACGCTGAAAACTGAACTAGACTATGTGGAGCCTTTTTCTTCTCATGTCCCTGAATGTTGGAAGGTTTCTGTGAAGCACAGAGTAAACAGACCATTGGATATCTTTGTCTTACAATTCTCATCATTGTGGTGAGTTTGAACCCCTAAGGGGTGTGCGGAGCACAGGTGTGAAGCTAATACAGTGAAAGGTGTACTCGTCACTTGCAAAGTTTCCCTGTTTACCATATATTTCCACTAAAGACTCTATCCTGATACCAATCACTGATCTTTGTGTCTTTTTCTGTTTTCATATATATGGTGATGTGCATATATCAATCGGTCAGTTTTTATTAACTGGGTAATAGCGCTGCTTTGATGCATATATACTGTTCTTGATACACAGTTTTCTATACATCACTTGTTTTCCATTTACATAGTTACATAGTTAGTCTGGTTGAAAAAATACACAAGTCCATCGAGTTCAACCAACATAAAAAAAAAATAAAAAATCTACAATCCTATATACACAATCCTATACCCACAGTTGATCCAGAGGAAGGCAAAAAACACAGCAAAGCATGACCTAATTTGCTCCAGCAGGGGAAAAAAAAACCCTTCCCGATCCCCCAAGAGGCAATCGGATATTCCCTGGATCAACTTTATGTATAAAAGTTAGTATTCATTTATATTATGTAATAATATTGTGTAATTATATTGTGATTTGAAAATTACTGTCACTTGGCTAAAATAAAGATCCTTAATTATCAGAGGGTAATCTACTGCTAGTATCTCCACTACTGTGATTTCCTTTGCCTATATTATAGGAGAGGTCACTCTGTATTAAAGGAGACATAATAAGACAGTAAGAGATATCTTGCAAACATTTATGTATATGTGTTGAGAAGTGATGGGGGGCACATTACTAATGCCACTGGTGCCAGTTTATTAGGAGAAATCAGCAGATACCATACATGATAGACTGTGTCCCATTCTCGTCACAAATCTTCACCTATAGGCACCTTTAGAGACTTGTGCCTTGTACACACAATAGGAATTTCCGATGGAAAAAGTCCGACTGACTTTTTCCATCGGAAATTCCTACCGTGTGTGCCCCATCGGAGAAATTCCGATGAATTCCATCAGAGTTTAAATATAGAACATGTTCTATTTTACTCGGATGGAATTCCGTTGGAATTCCGATGTGCTTTTGGTCGGAGAATAGTCCGACCGTGTGTACGGGGTACTAGGAGTGTTTTGTGAACTGCATCTTTTCTGATATTTCTCGATTTGAAAACTGGCATCTTTTTTACCTTGTTTTTTCTTTTAGGTAGTGTCTGGGTTTTTGGAATCTATCAAGACAATCCAAGACGCTGCAATGATTTAGTATATAAATTTGCGTTTGGAATCCTGATCTTTGAGTATATCTTTCTGGCGTTCATTGTTGCAGTCATGTGTCTTTGTACATGTTGTGCAGGTCTCCTGGTGAGTAAGCCGTTATGTAAACATACTGTATATATCACCACATACCTAGCAATTGCCCAATATAAGTGAAAAATCAATAGAATTTAATATTAAAGAGAAGCTCCCCAAAAAAGTCAGCATCTACAAATACTGTAGTTGCTTACTTTACATATAAGGACACTCACCTGCAGACCCCTTTATCTTCATATGTCACCAATAACTTAGATCCTCTATTGGTCCGCCTTCAGGAGCAGACCAAGCAGTGGATGGATCTGCCTCTGGATCTTATGGGGAGGGCCAACGTCCTCAAAATGATCTACCTACCGAGATTACTCTATAGCCTTGCCAATTCCCCTTGTAAAATACCAAAATCTATTTTTAAACGCATAGATTCAATATGTAAAAACAAGGAGAGGGGCGCCTCTGAGATAGATATCAAAACAACATTTATTGGTAGCAATATTCACTCACATTGAAGATGAACCAGTTGCATTCAGCTGGGCAGAGGAGTAGATGAACTACAAGTCACAGAGGGTCCATGGAGCTGTCATCACAGAGAATCCTGTCAGGGAAGCTGGTGATGGTAAGCAAGCAGGAGGATTTCCTTCTGGACAGATCTTTATATTGCCACAGCAAAAACAGAGTTTATTAAAAAGGCAGAGTGAGTAAAAACAGAGTGGTTTTCATTCAGTCTAAGGTTCCAAACACAGTGGACAGGAGGGGAGACATCTAAGCCGGATGGCTGGCAGTATTGTGCTGAGGTCGCAGGTGCTCACTGCACTTCCTGGTGGATGGAGGAGCCCGACCATGTGATCTGATTTAGAACGAGGCTTGAGCAGCACTTAGGCAGCACAACAGTACACAGCGCCGAGCTATGACGTCATAAACATGCGACGCGTTTCTGAGCGGGCTCATTGTAGATGTTTAGAGCAACGGCACTCCTTTTTCAAGCATTAGGCCTACAGAGGCCGGGTCCCCGATCGCCCCGGAACCTCCCTACTTGCCACTTCCCTTTCCTCTTTCCGTTATATTGTCACAAAAGTATCCAGGCACATCTGGCTGAAATCTCCCAACAACCCCCTGTGGTTTAACACTAATCTGCAGGAACTACACTCCCTTCCCGATCCCAATCGCTGGTACTCCAGGGGGGTTAAATATTTATGCCCCCTGTACAATGCTCAGGGCTTTAAATCTTTTTCTCAGCTACGTTTAGCTTTTGATCTACTAAGATCGTACCTATTTTATTACTACCAGCTCAGGCACGCTATTTGTGCCCAGTTTGGCTCCCTGGATGATCCCACTGACCTGCCCCCGTTGGAAAAACTGCTCAGACAGTCAGATCCCACTAAACTTGTCTCCACCTATTATGCAGCCCTAATGACTGACTTTAACTCCAGGTTTCACAAAGCTCAGGTAAAATGGACCTTTCTGAACATCTCCCTGGTAGACGAGGACTGGTCAGAATTTAGTGATACGTATAAAACCTCTGTTATTGCTTCCCGGGACCGCATCATACAGGTCAAAATTTTTCATCAAACCCACCTCACACCGGCTAGGTTACACAAGATGGGTCTCCTGCCCTCGTCTGCCTGTTTCCGCGGCTGTGGCCAAGAGGCCGATTTCTTACACTGCTTCTGGTCATGCCCGGTAGTCCGGAACTTCTGGGAAGAAGTAGGTGCTTTCATCTCATCAGCACTAGGCCTCCCAAACATAATCCACCCTAAGAACTGCCTATTAGGCATTTTTGGTGGATTACACCTATCATCACATGCCAAGAGACTGCTCCGTATACTCTTCTGCTATGTTAAAAAAGCAATTTTACTGTCCTGGAAGGGCGCACAGACCTCTCTGAAATCCCTCTGGTTAAAACTTATTAATGACGCTATCCCACTGTATAAACTTACTTTTGAATCCTGGAAACGGAACAAAACCTTCCACAAAATTTGGGGTAGATGGTTGGTTAGTCCGCTAACCCTCTCCCAGCACTGATTGTACTACTCTTGCTTGACCATTGATGGGCCGTGCCTCAGGGATCTCTAATGTCTGGACCTCCGCTTTTGCTATATCCCGGTATTATACCTGAGTCTTTTACCATTGTGCCTACTTTATATTTTGCACTGATGTCAGTTTATTTTTCTATGTTTGAGTGTATGGCATAATGTTTATGACCAATCTGGTGGTATTGTTGTTGTTTTTTGTATGTTTCTTTCTGTTTGTTGGTTTGTCTTAAACCTAATAAAAATATCTTTAAAAAAAAAAAGGACACTCACCTGTTCAGGGGTCTAGCGCTGTCCTCACCCGAGGTGAATCTTTAAGCCACTTCGGGTCCAGACGTCAACATCTTAAGTAAGAGAAATGCAGTAAAGCCTTACGGCTTCACAACCAGTTTCCCAGTGCGCATGCGCAAGCCACGCTGCACTTTTTGAATGATTCCACAGTCTTCTGGAACCTGTAATGTGTCTCAGAAGTCTGTGGGGAAAGGGGAGGAGGCTGAACTTCCACTTGGATCGCCGCAGCAATCCGACCGGACGTGAGAGCTGCTCCCCCCCTCCAATAAAGTGGCAACTGTTTAAGAGGAGGGAGGGTGGATGCAAACAAGTGAAACTTCCTCTCCCTGAACTTCTACTAAGGGTCGGTTCACACTGGAATGCACATTTTCCCGTGCCATTCGGTTTTGACAACCCATTCATTTGTCTGGCTTGCAAAACGCGGGGGGAATGCAAAAAACGTAGGGCAATCACTACTTTTTCAGATTGCACTGCACCAAACTGCATGGTGCTGCAGTACAATGAGGTTTGGTAGCTGAAAATGCAGATGCGTTTGGGGTGCCATTAACAAATAATGCAGCCCGCTGGTTGATCGAAAAAAAACAACGACTGATTCCTCCATTAACACGGTGTTGATGCAGAGATCTCTCCCGCTGATCAGATGGTTTTCCAGCATGACTTTTCAACAGTATATGTGGAATAACGTCTTTACAGGATGTCTCCAATTTACAAGCTACACTGTCTAATTTGGTGACTAAGTGGCAGATGAGGTTTAATATTGATAAATGTAAAGTTATGCACTTGGGGGCTAAGAATATGCATGCACCATACATACTGGGGGGAGTACAACTGGGGGGATCCATAGTGGAGAAGGATCTGGGGGTTTTGGTAGATCATAAGCTCAATAATACCATGCAATGCCAAGCTGCGGTTTCAAAAGCGAGCAAAGTGCTTTCTTGTATTAAGAGAGGTATGGACTCCAGAGAGAGAGATATCATTTTGCCCCTGTACAAATCATTAGTAAGACCTCATCTGGAATATGCAGTTCAGTTTTGGGCACCAGTTCTCAAAAAGGATATCGGGGAACTGGAGAAAGTGAAGGGAAGGGCAACCAAACTAATAAGAGGCATGGAGGAACTCGGCTATGAGGAAAGATTAGAGGAACTGAATTTATTCTCTCTTGAGAAGAGGAGATTAAGGGGGATATGTTCAACATGTACAATATAAGGCCTGGATTATTTCCTAAATGTACATAATATACCTGGGTACTGGTATTTATAAGTAAAGTTGATCCATCGAAAATCCTCTCGAGGGGTCAGGAAGGATTTTTTTTCCCTGCTGTACCAAATTAGATCATGCTTTGCTGGGGGTTTCCGCCTTCCTCTGGATCAACTATAGGTATAGGATTGGGTATATGGGATTGTATGATATTTTTTTTTTATTTTTTTTTATTTTTTTTGAACTAGATGGACTTGTGTCTTTTTTTTCAACCTGACTAACTATGTAACATAAGCCAGTTGTTAGACCGACTTCTGTTGAACAGAGAGGAGTACACACATACTGAAGTTGGCCAGTTCCTACTGAAGCGGCTAACTTTTCAGAACTTGTGTGTATACCCACCTTTTAGATTGATTGTTTTCATTTACAATGTATTATGCACCAAATTGCAATGATTCTGAGCCATGCCATGACTTTTTCTGAAGAAGAAAACCAAAGAATTTCAAAACTCAACTTACTGACCACCCTGCGACCAACCGAATTGGCCTGTCTAACAGTATGCGTTAAAAACAGGGGTTGTACGCATTTGCAAATACATGCGTGAAATGCAGGCCCCGGTAAGGCACCCTGTTACCTGCAGTCCCTAGCTCCTGACTTTTAAGAGTCTCCACAATGGGAGCACATGCATTCTGATGGAAAGATGGAGGGCATGTGACTGGAGGGAGCCCACCCCTCCTAGAGGCGCAGGAGCAAACTGAACACCCAGCACATTGCACTATGGCAGCAAAGGTGTCAGTGCATTGCCTGACCAATATATAAACAATGCAACAAATGGTCACTGCTCCCACCTATAACTGGTCTTTACAGCAAGTAGCCCTGGAAGGGCGAACGGATGCCAAATAAAACGAAAGAATTTCCAAGCTCAACTTACCAACCAGCCTGCAACCAACCTAATTTACCTGTATAACATTATGCGTTAAAAACAGGGGTTTAGTTGCACACATTTGCAAATACATGCATAAGCTGCAGGCCCCAGCAAGGCACCCTGTTATCTGCAGCCCCTACATTACCTGCATTAATTGCAAAAAGACAACATTTTGAAAAAAAAACATTTTCTTTGTTTCTGTTACAAAACTTTGTAAATAAGTACGTTTTCTCCTTCACTGATGGCCACTGATGAGGCTGCACTGACGGGCACTGATGAGGTGGCACTGATGATGGGCACTAATATGCGGCACTGATAGGTGGCACTGATATGCAGCCCTGATGGGCACTCATAGGAGGAACTGAATAGCAGCACTCATGGGCATCACTGATATGGAGGCACTGGTAGGCATTAGTGATGGGCACTGATTGGCATGAATTGTGGGCACTGATTGGTATCCCTGGTGGCCATGGGTGGCCTATCTGGTGGTCACAAGTTGTGGGCATCCCTGGTGGTCCTGATGGTGTCCCTGGTGGTTCTGGGTGGGCATCCTCGAGGGGGGCTGCGCTAATAATCAATCAGCACAGACCCCCCTGTCAGAGGAGCAGGCGATCGGTTCTCCTCTACTCGCAGCTGACAGACGCGAGTTTGTTTACATCGTGATCAGCTCTGATTGGACACAGCTGATCACTTGGTAAAGAGTCTCCGTCAGAGACTCTTTACCTAGATTGGAGTTGCGGCGTGTCAGACTGACACGCAGCACCACCGATCGACACGCTGCGTGCCCCGCAGGTGCGCGCCGGCTCTTTATCCTGATCACGCCATACAACGTCCGGTCAGGATAACTAAACCACTTTGCTCACGTCATATTGCTATATGGCGGGCAAGAAGTGGTTAAGCTTTTAGGGGAAGTTTTCCTTATTTTCTGACTGTCCTATGAGGCTGCATGACCACTAACCGCCTGCCTGGGGAGTGCTGATTGGCCCTGTGCTGATCACATGCACCTTCCTAAAAAAAAAACTCTCTAGCAATACACACCAAACTGAGCATGTGCAGAGTGCCTCCGAGGGCTCTGTACTATCAGCAGATGGATTGGGGACAGTTAAAGAATGGGAGTCTCAGATGTAACGGAACGTCCCACACTCCGCTTGAATGCTTCTGTCATATACCACTTCCTCCGGTCTAAACATAGATATTAGGTATTATAGCCACATATTACAAAAAAAGAACTAGGCAGGACTCGTTTTTCTGCAAAGCTGGAACATGAACTGTTTATTTTAACACAGGTACAGAGATATACACTCAGAGGACAATCCCCCCTCCTTTGCACAATGACACAGGGCAGGGTAGACTACATTCAGTAACAGACACACATACTTTTCTCCCAAGGCAGGCAAACACAATAGAACAATGGGATACAGGCACTTAACAAACACATAGCAACCCCCACCCCACGTCAAACCATCTAGCAATGGTTTATGATGAAAGGTGAACTTTATCTTCATATATTCTTGAGGGATATTGTTCAGAAATATTAATGTCCCAAGTGAAAAAGCCCCTTCATTCCTTCAACACAAACCACACATATAAGACCCTGGATAACTGGTAAGAGGAAATGCTGAGTCCGGTGTGGTTGTACGGTGAGTCTGATTAGTGGAGATCAGACCGGGGTTATCGGTCACCCTGTGCCCCTAATAGACACAGGGTTGCTTACACGTAGGATGGGCCAGGGGAGCTAGATAGGGAGTTTCCAGAGTTCGCCAAGGTAAGCTGGGTTCCACAAGCCCCCTGCCCAAAGTGACTTCCGTCACATCAGAGAAGGCAGGATCAAACAGCCTTTTTACAAAGTGGTATATTAACCCCTTAGGTTCCACAGTGAGTATAACAAGCATGCTTTGCTGCATATACAGACTGATTTTAAGGTTATGGGATTAGTAACACTGTAATTAATTTTACCATCTCTCATATTTCTGCATTATTGTATAGATTGAAACTAGTCTCTCTTTTCAGGTGGCAGGTGCAGATACAGAAACTCCTGGCAGGATCCACTCTCCAGAAGATGAAGAAGCTCTGAAGTAAAACAAGAAGGGAGGTTGCCAAGAACATTGTTTGTTTTTCCTTCATTTTAAGTTATACACATTCATTCTAAATGGTAAAACATTTTTTTGAATAGGCATATTCATCCAGCAGGTCAAAAAGAGTTTTAAGAAGTAGTTTTTTTTGAGAATCTGAAGTTACATTTGTATTGGAGGTGAATACAGAAATCATCAAAACAATAATATTTTTTTTTCACCGTTGTATCTGCCCTTATGTCAAATATAGCAATGCTGCTTTAGAATTTTTTAATGTCAAATTTCTACGTATCAATTGATTCCCATTGCCCTCTTCCTATAAGCCGGTAAACAAATGAGGTTTCGTGGGCAAACATATGTAATCCATGCTTACTGCCACCATGCTGATGTGTGTGTTTGGATTGATTCACAGAAGAAACTACAGCCCTGTGGATCTGGAGGAAGAGGCTGACCTAAACCCCCTACAGCTCTGCAACTTTCCTTCAATTGCCATATCTAACCACATAGTTACTTGTTCCCACTGTGCTGAGATCTTCCCTGTGGTGCCTGCTTGGTGCAACTCCATTCATTAAAAAAAAACTAGCGGATGCTTTGAATTTTGAGACACTTTATGTATTGGGAGAGTCTCCCTCACTTGCACTTCCCAGGTTTGGGAGTTAAAGTGATTGTAAAGTCTTGTTTTAAAAAAATAAAAATAAATAACAAACATGTTACTTGCCTCCTCTGTGCAGTTGGTTTTGCACAGAGCAGCCTGGATCCTCCTCTTCTCGGATCCCTCTTTGCTGCTCCTAGCCCCTCCCTCCTTTCGAGTGCCCCCACAGTCAGCAGCTTCCTATGGGGTCACTGGAGCCAAGTCACAGCTCCGTGTGTCCATTCAGACACGGAGCCCTGACCTGGCCCCACCCCCTCTCTCTCCCCTGATTGGCTGACTGACTGATTGACAGCTGTGGGAGCAAATGGCGCCACTGCTTTGTCTCAGCCAATCAGGAGGAGTGTCCAAGATGGCTTAGACATTTGTGGACATCGCTGGAGAGAGATGAGGCTCAGGTAAGTATTAGGGGGGTGCTGGGGAGGCTGCTACACACAAAAGGTTTTTTATCTTAATGCATAGAATGCATTAAGAACCTTCTGCCTTTACAACTCCTTTAACCTCTAGCCAATTGCATAGAGCTTTAATTACTGGTCAGCTGTATTTAGAGCCATCAAGAAATATACAAAGTTGATGTGAAATTTTCCTGTCCTTGGAAATCCTCTTATAAAATCAGTATACTGGTGTAAAGCAGATGTATGAATCTGTGCCACACAGCTTGACTTACTGTGTTGTATATAGTTTATAAAGGTTTAGGAGCACATAGAAAGAATTATATAACAGGCTTTACAGCTACTAATCTAAGAGATATTTTTTTTATTTCTTTGACTAAAAGCAAAAGATGAAAAAAGTCTGATCTAAATAACTGAGAGCAGAGATGTATCAGGACACATGGCTTTATTTTTCTTTAAATATATGTACTATATATCCATTGAAAATATATCTATGTATATGTATTACAAGTTTTCGAAGAATATGTATAAAAACGATTAAACTGAAATAAAACCCACATGGACATGTTTGCTTTTTGCATATAACTTGTTGATATATGTAGCTAGGTAGTTTTATTTTGTAGTTTCTACAACTAAATGGTTATGATAGTTTTATAATGGTGGGCTACAAAGGACAGCTGGATAAACACCTTAGTTATTAATTATAACTTAAAATTTTCTAGTTTTATTAGCTATTCAGTCACCCAAGAAGACTGAGTGTTACTCCTAACATGGAGCAGGATCACCATCCATTTAAAGATGGCACCATTTTTCCTGTGGTCTGACACAAGTCTTGTTGCGGGAATCACTACTGCGTATGTGTGGCCTCCTCTTCAGTGGATTTACTGCAGATGCACAGGCCACTTTCTTTCCCTTGGCATGTATCTATCTGACAGCACCATATTCCCCTGGCTACCACATTACAGCACAGTGGTCTGTGGTTCAGAAGTCTATATTACTGGGCACAGAAGGCTTTACCCTTGTATTTCCATAGCAGAAAAGATCATGACCATCCCTCTGGGGAAAATTTGCATGGCACATAGCTGATCAAAAGCGCAAGAGCAAGGGGTCAGATGACCTTGCTAGGTCAACTCAGTACATGGCTTCAGATAGGGGTGATTGTCTTTAACCACAGGGCCCTAGTACCCACTGTTCAGACAGATGCACGAAGTCTGACTTCCTGACAACCCTTTGGGCACTCTGCTGGCCCTATGGCCAAACAGCCTTTCTGATTTCATGGGCACAATCTTTCCTTTCAGAGGCTGTAGATATCAGGGGTCATAAGTGAACCCCTGCAGTCCAGTCTTTTTACCTGAGTTGGTTTCTGGATTTGCTTTTGCTGCAAATATGCTGCCTTAGGAGGAAATAAATAAGAAAGATTCACCCTCTCTCTAAGATAAATTCGACCAGCTGAGATCTCAAGCATTCCCTGCATTAAGGCAGAAAATACCCCACTAACAATCTCTCTCCTCCCTCTATAAACTCTTACCTGAGCCTGTCAGAGATCCAGCACTGTCCCAGCTACATTCTTCTCTCCCCTCTCTTCTTATCACAGGATCTTGGGCAGCAGTGGGGCACAAGTCCTGTGATGAGGGAGTGGGGGGGCGCGGCTGAGCCGTGCTGTTTGTCTTTGGACAGCACGGAGCGAGCCTGCCGGTGGGCCCCCATAGGAAACGACTTTCTATGGGGGCCAACACAGAGCAGGTAAGCATAAAATGTTTAATATTTTAATTAAAAAAATGAACTTAATAACACTTTAAGCCTACAAGTGCTACTTCTTATGTCCTGCTCCAAAACATCCCAAGGAAATTTCTGTCCACTGTCTTGACAAAGTACATGCTTTGGGAGTCTGCCTCTTTGTTTTTGCTTAATGGGCTTTTTCAGCATCAGGAATCAGTTTCTCCGATTTGCAAGGCTGTCACCTAGTATTCTGTTCATATGTCAAGTTTTGCCAGGTGGATGTTCAGGCATCTTCTGATTCCAGTTTCGGGTGTAAGGTGCTACAGCTGCATTGTTGGCTGCGTTGCTCCCCTTCTCTCCCCTTTCTCCACGGCCGGACTACTTTTTTAACATCCCTTGGTTAAAGACTAAAGATCCAGTATCTTTTACAATGAAATTTTTTGATTTATGACTTGTCAGTAAAATCAGTTTTTTGGAGTACAATACAGACATGTCCTTCTCCTCTGTTGTAGTGATCTCCCTAGGCCCTTCTGTCTTGTATATCCTGGACTGACCTGTATTGGCTTTGGCATCTGATCTGCCTGGTTGTCTGCATTGGCTTTGGCTTCTTCTGATGTGTATTTGTATATGCTTTCTGTTGTTCTTGGTTATATATGTCTGTTACTGTGTGCTAAGTACTGGCACTCTGTCCACTACTGACATGCTCCCATTTGCATCTTCTATGTGCTCAGGTTTGTGTTTATTTTCCACACTGGACTTTCAGTATACTGCTGTCATTTCTATTCACCCCAATTATTATCAAAACTACTAGATAAAGCCAGCAGTTTTTCCGTGACAGTTGTTCATGATGAACGTGAAGCCTAAATGCCTTGACTAAGATAGTGGATGCCTCAGAAGGATAATCAATGAAAGCATTGTCTGATGGGTTTCTATAATACTCTGCCTGTGTACACAAAAAATATATCTTATACAAAATGTGCTTTAAAGTTATCTATAGGCAGGGAAAGGCAGTTCCCCCAGGCAAAATGTAAACACTTGCATAAACGCATGCATTTGGCTCAAAATATATACAGTATTTATTTATTGTCCATTGACGGACATGAGAATTCAAACACAGTTGGCTTATACTGAAATAAGTTGGGACACTGGCAAATTTTAAAACTGTAAGCCACCCCTGTATAACCTCTTCTCTATCCAGCATGCCTCAGCTAGTGTTCTAGGAGGCCGATAGCCTTTTTGTTCAGCTCAGCTGAAAGAAAGCCTGTTTTTTTTTTTACTAGCTTTTTTATTTGTGGAATTCTATTCTTAGTTACTTTAATCACAATTCCTCACTTGCACCACTGCTTGAGCTGGTCTCTATATATCAGCTGTCTGGATCAGCATTTTCTGAGCCCAGCTGTAGGAACTATACCCGGACCTCACTGTACTAGATGTGCAAGGCTAGCCTGGAATGTGACCTTCAGGCAATTATCTATGCATTGTGGCACTTTCCAGGACCAGAAAGTTCTGTGTCAGTTAGCCGTGGTGCTCTTTCCAGGTCCAATACTATGGCATAGTCCCAGGTGTCTGTTAAGACTAATTTGGTGTCTAATGCTTTTAAGGCAGAGGGACTGGAATCTGCCTCACTGTTACACTGCTGGACACCTTTTCATAGTTTGTGCCACCTCTAGTTTTATAGTGTTAAGTGTTTAGTGCTCACATCCTCTGGGTAGAGCAATGTGTGTATGTGCTCCATGCTTTTTTTTGCCTTTCAAGGAGGAAGCACCATCCCATTCCTGTTTCTGAAGTACCATGGCAACCTCCAATCTATTACACTGCCAATCTACAGATACCTGGTCACTATTTCTTGCCAAATAATCCTTATCAGCATCAGTTGCCTAGGATTGTGAGTGCCTGAGGCTTTCCCTCACTTTGGGCCTATTTGCATACCGCCATGCAGGCGCAAATGTCTTCTCTAAGAAAAGACAGTCCCGCTGCAACAGGTGACTTCGGCCCATACTTCTATAGTGATTTTGGGGTAGTTTTCCCTGTATACCCTGGAGCATCTGCCTGCCCTATAATGTTGTATCCAAGGAGTAACTGCCTCCAAGATCAACAATACCACAGCTGGCCAGAGTGTGATCCTGCCTCAATGCAGAAAGTCTGCCCTTCCATCCTGCTTTTTCATCTAGTTACTTTGTAGGTCTTCAAATCTTAGCTCTCACTCGGACTGCAGGGCTTAAAACAAAGGATCAGCTAACAATTCTGAAAAGCCTTCAGCATGAAGGTGTGTCCCAGCTTCCACCAGTGGGGGGGGGGGGGGTTTGCACATCAAGGCTGGTTATTTAGTAGTTTATGTCTTTGACATTTGGGTGTTTAGCATACCTCTACCACCTTTTTTTATTTCCCCCTTATTGTCTTTCTGGTGCTATTGCACTAAGCAGTCCAATTTCCCATGTATTCCTAACCTCCTAGTGCTCTGAGACCCTTTGTCATTGTTAGCTACTTAAGTAGTACCCCATCTAGGCTCCCACTCCCCTTTCTAAAAGAATCTTATATTTGTGGGTACTGTTAAATCCCTTATGATACCTGGTACCCCTCAGCATCCCTCTTCTCTGAAGGGATGCTTTCTGCTTTTTCCTACCTTAACACAGACCTGGCCGCTTAGTGTCCTTTAGAGAGATCAGCTAATTCTTGGAGCAATGTATTCTGTGGCTTACCTAGTGCCTTTTCCTGTCATCTCTATTGTACAATCAATGCTCAGAAGGCCTTTTCTGAAGAGGATCCGTTTTTTGGACCCTTGTACTTAGAACCCTTCAGAGGGCCTAACCCTTGCAAGCTTTGACCAGGTAGTGATCTATCAATGATAGCTTTTGGTCATCAGTGCACAAGGCTACTCCGCTTAAATCCTCATTAAAACAAAAAATCGACAGCCTGTGTGTCAGTCTACTCTTCCTTTTAAAGCAGAGTTCCACCCCAAAATGGAACTTGCACTTTTTAGGTTCCCCCCCCCCTCCGGGGTCACATTTGGCAACTTTCAGGAGGGAGCAGATACCTGTCTAATACAGGTATTTACTCCCACTTCTGGTGATAGATCGCTGCATAAATGGGAAAACTTTGTTGTACTAATTTGAGTCCATGCAAACCCAGCTCAATCTCATCATTATTATTATTATGTCAACAATTACATAAACATCTTTTTTTTTGCAGCCATGCATTACATTGTAACATCAAAAGGAGAAAAAAAGCTTACCAGTAAGATGATAATGTTTGCTTTAAGCTTTACCATTATCCTAAGTTACCTAAAAATCACATTTAAGTGTTATTCTTCTAAACAGAAGACTTTGTCAGTTACATTTTGGGGTAAATATCTCGGGCTTTGCACATTACATACTGTAAAAAGATGCTTTTGGAAAAATACAAAAATGCTTTTTTTTTCCTAAATACATGAATCCAAATCTGTCTTGAAGAAAATGATGTATAAAATACGTTGGAGTAGACTACAAATGTCTTGGAACTCAATGCTGTTTTAGATGGGGTGAAGGCTCAATGGTTAACATGTTCAATTTATATCAGATTTTGATGGCTGGGTTGATATCTAGTTTAAGGAACATAGTTTGGTCCAGTACCCACCTTAACCTGTCACAGATAATGAAGGAGCAGTTTGCTGTATGTTAATTGCATTTAGGCTAGGTTTACACTAATAACGGATGCGGCTGACAGCAGGGGTCCGGTGCGTCCCTGTTCTCCGTTTCAGGGATGAATCCGGCCTGAATTTTTGCCTGAATTTGGACCTGAAACTGAGCAAAAGATGCACAGGACTCCTGTGCAATCCGCTCCGCAGATGTGTGAACAGGCTCCATTGAGAGCCTGTCATTCAAATTGGATGCGGCTAAACCCGCATCCAATTTGCACTAGTGTGAATCCCGCCTTAATGTGTTTTTTAATAAATGTTTTGTTTGATAAAATGCCAGTTTTTGTATCTGCCTGGAGTTCAGGTGTGACAGAACTAAACTGTAAAGCAAGGCAATATTTGCATGTTTTTATTGTTTTAATAAAAACACTAATCTGTGTAACCATTTGTATTGAATTGTTCTTATTTTATGTTTATTAAAAACAAATTTATGCTAATGTGATATCCTATTGTGTCTTAATACTAAATTGTATTACTGTTCTACTGTTTCTGCAACCCAGAAAAACCTAGACGTTGCTTGGTGGCCGTTAATAGATTGTACATACTTTGTTTCCCATTGCTGAGTGTTCACCTTTAATTAAGGACAGGTAATATAAATTGCCAACACTGTAAGCAATTTCTGCACACACGCATCTTCAGGTAAAGTTTACTGATGTCACATTTAAAAGTGTGAATTATAAGCTCTTACACACTGTGTGCACAATTATCAGGCAAGTTGTATTTTTGAGGATTCATTTAATTATTGAACAACTACAGTGCTCTCTGTCAATCCAAAACGTTAATAAACCTCAAAAGGTTTTGGCTTTTTTAGGAGAATATCTGTGTGCACAATTACTGGGCAACTATTAATGTGCAGAATTAATATGCAACTAAATGAAACATTTTAATTTTTCCATCTCACTTGTTTACTTTTATCTGTTAAAGTGAGAATAATAAACAAACAACTCGAAATTTACAAATAAAAATTTCTGACATTTAAATAAATAAATCAGTGACCAATATAGCCCCCGTTCTTTTCAATAACAATCATAAGTCTTCCATTCATGATGTCGGTCAGTTTCTTGATCTGTTGGCGATCAACTTTTTGTGCAGCAGCAACCACAGCCTCCCAGACACTGTTCAGAGAGGTGTACTGTTTTCCTTCAACGCAAATCTCCCGTTTAGGAAGGGCCCACTGAAGGGTGAAAAAGAGTTAACAAGACTGAGACATTAAATAGCTGACAGACGAATATCTTTATTTTAGGGTCTTGTTTGTCCCAATGGTCACAGAATAGATAAGGTCTGGTAAAAACTGGTTGTGAACCTTTGACTTCAGACAAAGTCAACCGTCAGCATTACTAGTTTAAATGATGTCTGAGATGTTATGTCTCATGTGATGAACTTTTTCCTTCCTCCCTCCCTCCTTTTAAGTTTTGCAATCTTCTTTGTCTTTATTTTGTATGAAGGTACAACCCTTACCATTAAAACTAAGCATTCTTTGAAACCATTCTATGTTGTGTGTGCATTGAATGCTTCCAGAGCTCTGACAGAATTACCATTGATTGTCCAGAAACTGAGCAAAATTAGCCCTAACAGCGCTAGTGGCAGCGAGTTTAATACAATGATCATCTGAGGTAAGTGGAATGTGTCTGCTTTGTTGATGCTGTTTTTCTTGCCTTGGCTTGGACAATACCGCATCCTTGCATAGTGCAAAATTGTAGAGGTTAATTGTAAACTGCCATGCTTTTGGAAAGTACAGTAAAGTAATAATCTTTGGGAGACTGGTTTAAAAATAGTAAAATAGAGGCTCTTAAGGAAGGAGCCAGACGGACAATCAGGTGGATTCTACCAACCTTTTGCTTCTCTTTCTATCACTGTATAGAGTATAAGAATATTGTTTAGAGCTTATATTATTGTTGTACATTGCAAAAGGGTCTTGTATAGGGTTGAGCGGACCCAAACTGTAAAGTTCGGGTCCGTACCGAACTTTTGGGTTTTTGGGTCCCGGACCCGAACCCGAACAATTGACTGTATGTTCGGGTTCGAGTCCGGTGTTCGGCAATATGCATGTAAAGTCGCGCTTGTTTCCCGTGCTTAGAACTGTCCCTGCACAAAGTGTCATTTCTGAAGGAAAAAAAGTCATTTAAAACTCACTCGTGGCTATAATGAATTGTCAGCTCCCGGCAATACATAGAAAAGTCATTGATAAAAAAAAAAAAGCGTGGGGGTTCCCCCAAATTCAATTACCAGACCCTTCAGGTCTGGTATGGATATTAAGGGGAACCATGCTGCGAATTTTAAAAAAAAAATGCGTGCAGTTCCCCCCAAATATCCATACCAGGCCCTTCAGGTTTGGTATGGATATTAGGGGAACCATGCCGCAAATTTTAAAAAAAATGTGTGCGGTTCCCCCCCAAATATCCATACCAGGCCCTTCAGGTCTGGTATGGATTTTAAGGGGAACTCCACCCCAAATGAAAAAAAAATGGCGTGGAGTTCCCCCCAAAAATCCATACCAGACCCTTATCTGAGCACGCAACCTGGCAGGCTGCAGGAAAAGAGGGGGGACGAGAGAGCGCCCCCCCTCCTGAACCGTACCAGGCCACATGCCCTCAACATGGGGAGGATGTCCCCATGTTGATGGGGACAAGGGCCTCATCCCCACAACCCTTGCCTGGTGGTTGTGGGGGTCTGCAAGCAGGGGGCTTATCGGAATCTGGAAGACCCCTTTAACAAAGGGGACCCCCAGATTCCGCCCCCCCCTATGTGAATTGGTAATGGGGTATATTGTACCCCTACCATTTCACAAAGAAAGTGTAAAAAAATGTAAAAAGAAAATACACAGACACCATTGAGAAAGTCCTTTATTAAAAAAAAAAAAAAAACATTCCAGCGATGAAATCCAGTGTCCCACGGCGATCCGATGTCCGGCGCTGTCCACACAAAATGTCATTGGCTAAGCCTGAGCGGACCTGATGGGGAACTTCCTCCGCAGTGTAATAAATGAATAAACCCGCCCCTTCTAAAGTTCCCCATCAGGTCCGCTCAGCCAATGACGTAGGTGTAAGGCTGAGGACCTTGAGAAGGGGCGGGTCTATTCATGTATTAAACTGCGGAGGAAGTTCCCCATCAGGTCCGCTCATCCAATGACGTAGGCGGGGTCTGACATACGAGGGGGCGGACCTGATGGGGAACTTCCTCCACAGTTTAATACATGAATAGACCCGCCCCTTCTCACGTTCCGCATCAGGTTCTCAGCCTTACACCTACGTCATTGGCTGAGCGGACCTGATGGGGAACTTTAGAAGGGGCGGGTCTATTCACTTATTACACTGCGGAGGAAGTTCCCCATCAGGTCCGCTCAGGCTCAGCCAATGACATTTCGTGTGGACAGCGCCGGACATCGGATCGCTGTGGGACACTGGATTTCATCGCTGGAATGTTTTCTTTTATTTTTTATTTTTTAATTTTTAATAAAGGACTTTCCCAACGGTGTCTGTGTATTTTTTTTACATTTTTTTACACTTTCTTTGTGAAATGGTAGGGGTACTATGTACCCCATTACCAATTTACATAGGGGGGGCCGGGATCTGGGGGTCCCCTGCCCGCAGACCCCCACAACCACCGGGCAAGGGTTGTGGGGATGAGGCCCTTGTCCCCATCAACATGGGGACATCCTCCCCATGTTGAGGGCATGTGGCCTGGTACGGTTCAGGAGGGGGGCTCTCTCTCGTCCCCCCTCTTTTCCTGTGGCCTGCCAGGTTGCGTGCTCAGATAAAGGGTCTGGTATGGATTTTTGGGGGAACTCCACGCCATTTTTTTTTATTTGGGGTGGAGTTCCCCTTAAATTCCATACCAGACCTGAAGGGCCTGGTAATCAAATTTGGGGGAACCCCCACGCATTTTTTTTATTTTTTTTATCAATGACTTTTCTATGTATTGCCGGGAGCCGACAATTCATTATAGCCGGGAGTGAGTTTTAAATGACTTTTTTTCCTTCAGAAATTACACTTTGTGCAGGGACAGTTCTAAGCATGGGAAACAAGCGCGAATAGTCCTCAGAAGTTCGGGTCCCCATTGACTTCAATGGGGTTCAGGTTCAGGGTCAAGTTCGGTCCCGAACTCGAACTTTTTTCCGAAGTTCGGTCGAACCCGAACATCCAGGTGTCCCAACAACTCTAGTCTTGTAAGGTGAAACAACGACCCTTGGTAAGTTTGTATAAGTTGTTTGTAACCAAATTAAGAATGTGTAAGGGAGAAAGTAAAGAATACCCCCCACCTAATCCCAGGGAGACATGTAAAGACTATGTGGCCAGAGTATGTGGAACGGATTATTTTTTGATAAATCTTTTCATAGACAATCTGGCTGGATGGACTGAAAGTATGTGCAGTAGCTCACCCTTCCCCAACACAGGCGCAAATGACCAATTCCATATGGATATGGTCAGGGGACTCTGTTTGGGGAATAAGAAAGCTTTCGCATGGTACACAGGAGACCCCGAGTGGGACATTTAGTACATGAAGGAGGTAGGAGAAAACTGACTTTGTCACTGGAACTGTATTCTTACATCATTCATTCAGGATAATACCTGCATGCCCGGTAAATCTTTTAGGAGGAGATTTAATAGGAGTCTTAGAAATTGACATTTTCTTGACTCGAAGAGGGGGAGAAGCTATAGAATCACCACTGTTCTTTCAAACTGAAGTCCCTCCCCCTTTTCCACAGGACCACCCCCTCTGGGCTAAAGACAGCCTTGATGTAGGCTACATTTTATGCACCCCTTACAAGGCCAGACTAAAACGACAAGTATCCCCAGTCTACCACAAGCAGTACCATCTTTCCAAAGAAAAGGAGGAAGGCATCAGACCCATTATTGAGCAATTCCTGAAACAAGGAATTTTAAGACCCATCATATCGCCTTATAACACCCCCATAAACCCAGTCAAAAAGAGTGATGAATCATACAGGATTGTGCAGGATCTCCGAGCCATAAATAACCTTGTGATTCCAATTTACCCTATTGTACCTGATGTACCATCTCTCATTACCTCCATACCTGCCTCGGCAGTGTGTTTTTCAGTTATTGATTTAAGTAATGCCTTTTTTTCCATCCCTTTTGACAAAGAGACAAAACTACTATTAGCTTTTTCCTATAGAGGGCACCAGATAACTTGGAATTATCTTCCACAAGGATATATAGACTCACCTCCAGTCTACTCAATAGTTTTCCAGGCCACCTTAAGTCTTGGGCGCCTAGTCGTGGTTCTGTCATTCTTCAGTACATCGATAACCTACTGTTGTGTAGGCCCTCCCAGGAAGCCTGTCAGAAAGATTATGTTTTACTGTTTGAACATTTAGCACAGACAGGTCACAAAGTGTCTAAGAAAAAGTTGCAATGGTGTCAGGAAAATTTTGAATATCTTGGTTTTACTCTGTCCCATGGTGAAAGGAGAATCAGTCACAAGAGGGTGGCGGCTCTCGTGGGTCTGCCCTGACCACATACCAAGAAGGAAGTGTTAACCTTCTTAGGTATGATTGGTTACTGCCGCCAATGAATACCTGATTGCTCCTACTATAACAACTTGCTGAGACAAGCTGCTCTACCTGACAGTCCTGTCCTTGTAAAATGGAATGATGAAATGGTTAATGCTTTTGTGTATTTTAAAACTGCTATTGGGATTGCCTGAATATTGTAAAGTGTTTCATTTGCTTGCAAGGGACAACTGAAAAACCATGGCTGGGGTCCTTGCACAAGAGCATGGAGGAAAGCTGAGACCTGTAGCCTTTTTTTCTAGAGCAGTCCCAGTTCCGGTACAAGGCATGCCGGCGTGTCTGAGGGCTTTGGCCTCTTGTGCCATGGCTGTAGAAATGGCTACATCATTTACATTAGGCCACCCTACGGAACTACACACTACACACCAGATTGTGTATCTGCTAAAAATCTTAATACCCAACACATGTCTGCACAATGACTAAGTGGGTGTGAAGTCATCCTCATGAGCAACCCCTCCCTGCAGATCAGGTTCAGCACCCCCACGCCAGGCCCTGCCCCTGTCTTGAATGCCCTGCTTGGGATAAAAGGTGAAACAGATTAATTAGTCCCCCTCCCATGATTGTATAGACATTACATCAGGACACATCACCTCAAGCTGAACTACTTTCAAGCCCCATGGAGGGAGCACACACTGTGTTTGTGGATGGGTCTTGCTCTCGCCCCAATGATCACACCTACTACGCAGGCTATGCAGTGGTAAAGCTACCTGACATAGTAATAGAGGCACAACCCATCCCCTATCAATCATCCCAAGCAACAGAGCTCACTAGAGCATGTCAGCTTTTTAAAGGACAAGAAGTGAACATTTACACAGATTCCAAATATGCTTTTGGAGTCGCACACGACTTTGGAGTAATTTGTCAGAGGTGTGGTTACATTACTGCTGATGGAAATTCCATCTCCCATTCTTCCCTAGTCACCAACCTCCTTGATGCTATTACACTACCTAGTAAGATAGCAATTACTTTGGAGTAATTTGTCAGAGGTGTGGTTACATTACTGCCGATGGAAAATCCATCTCCCATTCTTCCCTAGTCACCAACCTCCTTGATGCTATTACACTACCTAGTAAGATAGCAATCATTCACTGTAAAGCTCACACACACAGTACTGATGACATTTCAAAGGAAAATTCACTGGCCAACGCAGCTGCTAAACAAGCTGCTTTGACGGTGCCAGCTTTTATCCAAATGCCCCCCCCCCTTACACCCCCAACTTTGCCCTGGGAACATGTTTTGCAGGACAGGCTATGGCTTCACCAGAAGATCTGGCCTATAGGCATACACAGGGTCTGACGATGAGTCCTGAGACTGGACTTATTGCCAAAGAGGGGAAACTAGGCATACCAAAAGCAATTGCACCTTTATTCATCTCATAGTACCATGGCATAGGACATAAAGAATGGAAAGCTACAACTGAAATGTTAACACAAGACTTCTGTCATTCTACATTTATTACCAATATGTAAATCATTTGTGTCCAGATGCATTGAATGTATCAGAAATAACCCAAACACACCAAACAAGCCCAAATATGAACATCTACTGTATCCTACCTCTCCTTTTACACATCTACAAATTGATTTCACTCACATGCCAAAATTGGGCAAAAGACAGGGATATTTGTTAGTGATAGTGGACATGTTCTCCAGGTGGGTAGAAGTTTTTGTATGGGAAGATGCAAGGACAGTTGTAAAAATCCCCAAAACCTCTTCCTGACTAAATTTTGCAGTCCAGGGAAACAACATGCATGTAAACGTAGGTCCTCCAGGGGTCTTAAGTCCCCAAAACCTCTTCCTGACAAATTTTTGCAGTCCAGGGAACCAACATGCATGTAAAACTTAGGTTCACACAGAGAGTAACGAACCCTCTACAGGGGTACCCCTTTTGTTTTTTGTTTTTAAAAAAATAAAAATAAATTCCACCCAGAGTTATCTCATCCTGTACAATGCACCTTAAAGCACCCACAGTTGAGAAAACCCAACCTGCTATCACAAAGATCTACCTGGTGGACAGCGATACCCCAACAACAACCACCTCTATCCTATCGCTAGCAAAATACAGCACAACACAATGCAGAACTAATAATAGGTGTGTGCTAACCTGATATAAATTGCGCAATATTGTGTTGAGCTCAGTGCCTCACCAGCATGGAGTTAGGCAAGATCGGAGTTGAGGTGATGCTGTCCCCGTACGGGCTACCAACTGAAGTAGAATAACAAAGTTTTGAACCAGGCAGGACTTCAACAATGCAGGTTTATTAACAGCTGGTAACATACAGGTTTATGTTCAAAGAATTACTAGATACAAGTCTAATTTATACAGTTTCTTACAATGCAAGCATAATAGATATATGTATTCTTATCCTCTAAACCAAATTGAAACAATTGTGAACTGTTCTCACCTTGAACCAGAATGGGTCTTTTCTGCCAATTCTTGGAAACCCGTTACCTGATGGGGACCAGTTGGTCGACCGGCTCGACCAAGTTTGTGAGGGAAATTCACCTGAGACCACACTCTGGAACAAGTTAAGAAGTTTTCTTCATTTGACTCGTACGAGGAGACAAGGTACAACAAAAGGACAGATTTTTGCCTACTGGTTATAACCGCTTGCCACCCGTGCAATAGGGCTGCATAGACAAACAGCTAGCCTGATAGACGCCTATCTGAACAGATAATTGCCCACTGGTTCTGCTCTCTATGACTCGTGCAATAGGGCAGCATACATAGAGGTCAGCCTTGTGAGCTCCTATCTGACTTGTCTGACTAATGATTGTAAAACTGGCATTTATATACCCTCACAAGCCTTATCTCAGCCATCTCTCCTGGATGTGATTGGTTGCTAAGATCTACGTCAATGTAACACCTGTCCTACAACCAGACAATTTAATTATTCCTAGAATTCCTATATGTTCATTAAAAGTGATTTATAACTGGTTTTGTCTAATTAAAAACACCTGTGTAGAGACAGTCTGGCACCCAGCTGTGTTAGCCACAACTTCAAGGATATCAGATGTATGACTTTCGGAGAATGAACTTTCAATAACCCCACCTTATCTGTTATGTCTCACCAGTTTTATGTGTATGTATTTATATATTTGGTTCCATAAAAGGTACTGTATTATTCATATTATATATATATATATATATATATATATATATATATATATAGATATATCTATATATATCTATATATATATATATATATATATATACATACATATACTGTATATATATACACACACACATGCGTAGCTAATTACTTTATTCAATATTGTCTAATTATTAATATATCTATACAACGTATTTTAAGTTTTAATGAGGCACAAATAGACCCTGTCAAACTTGAAAAATGTTCTGTACATAACTTTCCCAAACCGCCTAATTTTTTTAAACCACCTGTATCACTATCTTTGGTGCTTATCTCATCAGCTATATTTCAACTATTGTCAGAATGTTCCTTTGTCTAATTAGTTGAACTTAGAATGAACTGTCTTCAGTGCACTTTCACCTAGTTATGACTGTCTTAAGAATACCAGCTAAAGTTCAGTACTTAAAAATAAAGACATTCTGTATTTTAATAGAATAATAGAATAACAGTATACATTAATAAAGATTTAATAACTATTGCTTTACTATTGAATAATAATATTGATAAGACCACTACTTAATAATAATAATTATGAATAATAATTATATTATCAATAAAACATATGCAAATCAATATGAATAATATGAAAGAATAATATGAAATACATTGGCTAATATGAGATTCTACAACACCTCTGACGGTCATAGAGATGACTGGTGACCATACGGTCACCGAAAATATCTATCGTCGTGAGCCGACGCCGGCCAATTCGTTCTCCGGGCCCCGATGGCACAGGTGAGCCCGGAGAAGCACCGGATGGCGGCTGGAGGGGGTGTCCCCTCCCGCCGCATATAAGAACGATCTAGCGCCGGAACTGCCACTATGATCATTCTTATCGTGCACAGAATTGCCGGCAGAAAAGAATAATATCTGAATGATGCCTGTAGCTGCAGGCATCATTCAGATATCACCGCACAAAGTCGAGGACGTCATATGACATCCTTGGTGTAGAAGTGGTAATAACCCATAGTAAATGTTTGAATTTCAGTTTGACAAAGAAATGTTGCTTTACACATCTTAGCAATAGAGGAACATGTTACAGGATGTAGCAGGTTGTAACATTTCCAGAACAGTGTACTGTATACTGTGATACAGTGTGGAGTCATTACATCCAACACACTGCATAGCATGGACAGGTGTGCCAAATGAATTGTACACAACATTGTATATATAAAGTAGTGTGGAATAATCCTATAAAACATGGCATGTATAGTAATGTGGAGTTTGTTTTGAGTCACTGCTAAACGGAGTGAGCTAAGCTACTGTAGCACCCTGCTCCTGTTGACCAGGCGCTATTATCTAAATTTAGTGGGATGTCTGAACTGTAGTTAGTTCAGATTCTATGTTTTGGCTAAATTGGCCTATGTTCCAGCCTTGGCTGAGTTGGGTGTATTTCCCGCGGTTACCAGCAGGTGTCGCTGCCACCTCTGGTTCGTGTTGGAAGGTACAACAAACCGAAGCGTATTGGGTGTTCTTTCCCAGAGGCAATCTAGCGGGAGGTTGATACCGCTGGGCATGCTGGGAGAGGGTACTTAAAGGGCGGACGCCATTTTTGGGGAGGCTCTCTCAACTCGTGGCCACCCTGGCCGGAGGTATGTGACAATTCCTCTTCTGTCTCGGGGCCTGCTGGCCCAAGGTTTCGTTACTGGAGGTAGGCCCAGAAGCTATCTGGGGCCTACTGGTTC
This sequence comes from Rana muscosa, assembly GCA_029206835.1. Lineage (NCBI taxonomy): Eukaryota > Metazoa > Chordata > Amphibia > Anura > Ranidae > Rana > Rana muscosa. The sequence goes on from CM055119.1 coordinate 241,886,914, forward strand.
GAGGGTGATCCTGTGCTGTCTGTCCTGCGGGAAGAAGCCGAGCAGTTGAAGGAACCAGGGGAGGACTCGTCTTGGAGAATACGCAGCGGAAGGCTGGTATCTCGAGAGGAGCCTGGGGCCTCAATTGGAGGATGCATCCAAACCAATCTGCCTATATGTTCATTAAAAGTGATTTATAACTGGTTTTGTCCAATTAAAAACACCTGTGTAGAGACAGTCTGGCACCGGGGTCGGCTTAAAGGACTTTCTCATGCTGTGCATTCATGCTTGAACTTTGAAATTCTGATTACCAATTCTGTGGCAGAGACTTTTAATTTTTTGTCCGTGCTTCATCCTGGCTGCTAGGCCGGTGAGAGGGGCCTATCCGGGTGAGCAAGATCCAGTGGCAGCAAGTATACCTGTCTCCAGGATCGTAAGTGCCTCAGTGATCTGCATCAGGTACCTGAACTTCCCCTAATCCTCCATCCCTCATTCTGCCAACGTTGTGGTAAATAAAAAGCATTGGAAAAGACTCAGTGACTGGCAACCGTGTTTTATGCAACTTTAACCCTAGACTTTGAGCCAACACAGAGAACAGTGGGGTAACGGCAGACCAAAACTAACCATCAGCTCCTACGGGGGTAGTGCTACACTACTAAAGAAGGACTTCAGTGTTACCTATGAAGCTAAATGATTCCAAATTAACTTAAATCTCATTTACTGCTGATGAAAGAGGAACCCCTCTTTTCCTCTAGGGGTTAATACATGGTTTGCTGGAATTGGTTTTCAGGGTTCACATACTTGCACGCTCAGTGACTCCAGCAGTGATCTGGCACTCAGCAGCCTCATGCTGGCTCCCAAGCCACCACTATCTTTCCTGACATCATGGGGTGCTGACTATCTCTTCCAGATTCAAGCAGGTGGCCCCCTGATGACATAGTGTAAGTAGAGTTGCCACCTGTCCGAGATTCACCCGGACAGTCCGGGTTTTAAATCATGTGTCCGGGTTTCAAGCAGACTGAAACCCGGACACATTATTAAGACTGGGCTATGGCTCCCCAAGTAACCAAGATGCCAGTGTTAATTTTGGCAGCAAATTTCATTTTAGTTTTAGTCTTAGTCTTAGGACTAAAATGGCATTTTAGTTTTAGTCCCATTTTAGTCTTCTGCAATTGTTTTAAGTTTTAGTCGTATTTAGTCGACTAAGTCTCCAGGACATTTTAGTCATTTTAGTCATCTAAAATCGAATGGGTGTAGTTAAATTGTAATGCAGTGTTTCTCTACAATTTCCAAACTCATTATATACTGCTGGAGTGAAAGATATAATATGTTATTATTTATGGTATTGAGGTATGAACATGCACTACAGACTAGTGTTAATTTTGACATCAAATTTCAATTTAGTTTAATCCAATGCCGCGTACACACGATCGCTTTTAATGTCATTAAAAAAACAACGTTTTTCAAGACGTGATTCTTCTCAAGCCTGCCTTGCCTACACACTATCATGAAAAAAATGCTCAAGCAAAGCGCAGAGACGTACGAAATGTAGGACGGCACTATAAAGAGGAAGTTTCATTCGGATGGCACCACCTTTTGGGCTGCTTTTGCTGATCCTCGTGTTAGTAAAATTTGGTGAGAGACGATTTGCGCTTTTCAGCCTTGTGCTCTTCAGTCCGTTACAGCGTGACGAATGTGCTATCTCCATTACGAACGCTAGTTTTACCAGAACGAGCACTCCCGTCTCATCACTTGCTTCTGAGCATGTGCATTTTTTTCACGTCGTTAAAGCCTACACACGGCCGTTTTTCATGATGAGAAAAACGACGACGTGAAAAATGACGAGAAAAATTAGAGCATGTTCCAAATTTTTAATGCCCATTTTTCACATCGTGAAAAATGCTCTGGAGCCCACACACGATCGTTTTTAATGACCAAATAAAAAAATGGCATTTTTCTTGTCATGAAAAACGGTCATGTATACGCGGCATTAGTCTTTTGACTAAAATGGCATTTTAGTTTTAGTCCCATTTTAGTCTTTTGACTAAAATGGCATTTTAATTTTAATCGTATTTTAGTCATCTCAATTGTTTTAGTCGTATTTTAGTAGACTAAAATGGTATTAAGTTAGTCGACTAAAATGTTTTAGTCGACGAAATTAACACTGCAAGATACTTGCGCACAAATCTGTTGCCATTCGGGAGCTGTAGGCGGCTGTCTGGGGGCAGGTTTGGCATCACTGGGGGCCGGGCAATAATGTCAGCAAGAGCAATTTTGCCACGACCAATGTTTGCTGCGGGACACTATGCGCACCACATTACTACTCTCCTTGGGGTGTCCCAAGCCGCTTAAGTGTTTGGGTTTGGCTTGAAGAAAAGGTGGCAACCCTAATGCCTTGTACACACGATCGGATTTTCCGTTGGGATAAACTCCGACGGATTTTTCAGACGGAATTCCATTCAAGCTGTCTTGCATACACATTGTCACAACAAATTCTGACCATCAAGAACGCGGTGACGTACAACACTACGACGAGCCGAGAAAAATGAAGTTCCATACAGACGAACGGAATTTCTGATAGAAATTTTTTTCGTCTGAAAAAAAGAGAACATGTTCTCTTTCTAACTCCGTCGGAGTCCGATGGGGCACACACACAATCGGAATATCCAGTGAAAAAATTCCGTCAGACTGCGCGGTCTTGCGACGCTGTACCCAAACAAAATTGACGTTCTTTTTTTCCCCCCACAAATAGAGCTTTCTTTTTGTGGTATTTGATCACCTCTGCGGTTTTCTTTTTTTGTGCTATTAACAAAAAAAGAGCGACAGTTTTGAAAGAATTTTTGTACTTTTTTCTATAATAATTATTCCCATTTTTTTAAAAAAAAAGCAAATTCTTTCTCAGTTTAGGCCGATATGTATTCTTCTGCATATTTTTGGTAATAAAAATCGCAATAAGCGTATATTGATTGGTTTGCGCAAAAGTTATAGCGTCTACAAAATAGGGGAAAGATTTAGAGTATTTTTATTATTTATTATTTTTTTAATAGTAATGGCGGCGACCTGTAATTTTTATCAGGACTGCAACATTATGGGGGACATATGTTACACATTTTTTGGGACCATTGGCATTTATACAGCGATCAGTGCTATTAAAATGCACTGATTACTGTAAAAATGTCACTGGCAGGGAAGTGGTTAACACTAGGGGGCGATCAATGGGTTAATTTTGTTCCCTAGGTGTGTTTCTAACTGTGGGGGAGGGGACTGACCTAGAGGAAATGACAGATCGTGATTCCCAGCTATTAGGAACTCACGATCTGTTTTTCCTCACAGAACAGGGATGTGTGTGTTCACACACACACACACACACACACGTCCCTGTTCTGCCTCTCACGACCAACGTACAGCTACGGAAGTTCGCGGGATCTTGCCGACCTGCCGCAGTATAATGACGGCGGCTGGTTGGCAAGTGCTTAAGCCTAGGTTCACACTAGGAACTGCACGTGAATCACACTGCATTCCTGTGCAAATCACATGTGATTCTTAGCGGTGCGATTTTAGCCCATTTATTTTTGATGGCTCAAATCACACTGCAGCCACATTATAAAGGTGCAAGCACCTTCTTTTTTTCTTTTTTTTTGCCGTGTTTAAACCCATGGGATGTGGTTCAGGCAAACGCACTGCCTTTGCGGCCTGTGTTTGGGGTGTATTACCTTTTAATTGACACCCGCAGAAGATCGCAAAACATAGTGCAATGTGATGCAGGAAACGCACAGTATTCACTGCATTTCCTGCACCTCATCAGTGTGAACCAGGGCTAAATGCTTGTGTTAGGCTGGGTTCACACTGGAACATGCAGTGGCTCACAGCAGGATTCCGGTGCGTCTCCATTCACCGTTTCAGGTCCGATTTCAACCCAAATTTTGGGCTGAATTCGGACCTTGAAACGGACCAAAAGACACACAATCCTCCTGTGCAATTCGCACCAGAGCCGCTTTGGAGATGTGTGAACCGGGTCCATAGAGAGACGGTCACAATCTCCTGCTATGAGAATTGGATCAAGGGAAACCCACATCCAATTCGCAATAGTGTGAACACAACCTCGTAGTCTCCTGATCATCAGTTTTTCAGGTAATCACCTAAAGCAATAGCAATCACCTGTGCTGTTCTTCTTCCTCCTAGCTCTTTGGTCACGCTCAAGTCCCATAGCAGCACAACTAAAAAGTTTTTATTGAGTTATAAAAAAAAAAGATAAAACCAAAATATTTTATTTTCATAAGATAAATAATACAGAACATTACATCATGTTATATAAAAATAAATTAAAATAAAGAAAAAAGATTATGTTTAGGAATAAACAATCATTAGTCAATAAATGGATAAAATAATAAAAATATCCTAGAAAAAAGGATAGATTCATGTAAGCAATCAAAAGTTTGTCAGGGGGAGATCTCTTCATCCTTATAATATAATGGAAGGGAGAAGGGAAACCCTCTCTCCTTGGTAACCTGGAGCCCCTTATCGGGAACTAACTGCTCCAGGCATAGAGACCTCCTTCTGACTCTTAGGCCCCGAGAAGATTATCAGGTCCAACAGATCGGGATGGACTAAACAAGGCCAAACAAAACATTTGATAGTATCCCATTAAATCTAAATAAAAGAGACATAACATGTAATGGGAAACTAGAATTCCCAGAAAAAGAGTTTCCATAAATCCTTTTTAGAAGGAAGAAAAGAAGAGGAAAATAAAGACAGCATGCCTGAAATTTTTTGCTCATTGGCTTCATTAGAGGCATAGTGCTGACTACGCAACTGCTTTTTTAAAACAGCCTAAAAATTAACCCTTTCAATGCTCAGACGATACTAACCCTTTTCCAATGCCCAATCCATGTTCACATACAAAACTCCATCTTACATAATATCTAAATCTAATACATATCTAATAAACAGAATTTAAAACGTTGTACACTATACCTTATATTTAATCCTATATATTAAAAATATAATGTAAAACATTATATAGATACATTATACCACATATATTGCACTATAATTGACAGGCAGTCTATATTACACTACAATGGGAGGTGGCCTCCCATCCAAGTTATCTGGCAACTAGTGATGAGCCGAACACCCCCGGGTAGTGATGAGCCGAACACCCCCGGGTTCGGTTCGCACCAGAACCCGCGAACGGACCGAAAGTTCGCACGAACATTAGAACCCTATTAAATACAATGGATGCGAACGTTCGAATTCTAAAGTGCTAATTATAACGACTATTATCCATGTTATTGTCCTAAACAGAGTTTGGGAACCCGGGTTCTGCACCAGGGGACATGTATCAATGCAAAAAGAAGTTTTAAAAACGGACGTTTTTCGGGAGCAGTCATTTTAACCACTTAACGACCGCCCACCGCCGATTTACGTCGGCAGAATGGCACCGACAGGCAGAATCACGTAGATCTACGTGATTGCCTTTGTGCAGTTGGGGGGTCCATCCGGACCCCCCTTCACTGCAGTGAGCGGCCGTTAAGTGTTCGGGAGCGATCAAGCATGAGGGGGGGGGCGCTCGATTCCGCCCCCCCCCCTCGCGATCGCTCCCGGCCAATGAAAATGCTTCCTCCGCCATGTGATGTAAACACAGGCAGGAGGAAGTGATGTCATCTCCCTCGCCGCGGTCTTTTCGTTCCCGGCGCCGAGCAGAGAAGAAGCAGGTTAGTGCACCAACAGTCCACTGACACGTAGGTACACATAGGCACACAAATCACCCCCCAGTCACCCCCAGATCACCCCCCAGGTCACCCCAAAGCCCCCAATCACAGTGTCACTGATTGCAGTGATCATTTATTTTACTGATCACTGCATTTAATGTCATCTGTGATTGTAAAAAGTTGCAGGGCAGTTAGGATTAGGCCCCTTTAGGTCCAGGGTAGCCCCCTAACCCCCCCTAATAAAGGTTTAACCCCTTGATCACCCCCCAGGTAACCCTTTCACCCCCTAACTTCAGCGTCACTAAGCGATTGTTTTTCCGATCGCTGTATTCGTGTCGCTGGTGTTTTAGATAGGCAGTTATTTTTTTTTAGGTTCGCCGCAGGTTTTTATTAGTGTCAGGTACCCCCATATATTATTTTAACCCCCTGATTGCCCCTAGAGTTAACCCTTTCACCAGTGATCGCCGTATAAGCGTCACTGGTTAGCCAGTAAGTTATTTAGTTATTTAGGTTACCCGTCAGGTTTTTATATAGTGTCAGGTACCGCCATATTTAACATAATAAAGGTTTTAACCCCCTGATTGTCCCTAGTTAACCCTTTCACCAGTGATCACCATATAAAGGTTACGGGTGACGCTGGTTGATTAGTTTGCTTTTTATAGCATCAGGGCACCCGCCGTATATAACCCAATAAAGGTTTAACCCCCCTGATCGCCCGGCGGGTGAGATCAATTAGGTTTTAGCGCCAGAGAGGGTCTGCGTCGCCCCAGGCAGTGTTAGGTTAGTGACAGTAACGCTAACACCCACGCGCAAAGCATACACCCCCCTTAGTGGTATAGTATCTGATCAGATCTGATCAAATCTATACTAGCATCCCCAGCGGTTTAGGGTTCCCAAAAACGCAGTGTTAGCGGGATCAGCCCAGATACCTGCTAGCGCCTGCGTTTAGCCCCTCCGCCCAGCCCAGCCCAGCCCACCCAAGTGCAGTATCGATCGATCACTGTCACTTACCAAACACAACACACATAACTGCAGCGTTCGCAGTGCTTGGTTTTTGGGGCCCTGTACGCGGCTAGGCTCCCAAAAAGTCCCACACATGTGGTATCCCCGTACTCAGGAAAAGCAGCAGAATGTATTTTGGGGTGCAATTCCACATATAACCATGGCATGTGTGAGCAATATATCATTTAGTGACAACTTTTTGTACATTTTTTTTTTCTTTTTGTCATTATTCAATCATTTGGGACAAAAAAAAATATTCAATGGGGTCAACATGCCTCTCAGCAAATAGCTTGGGGTGTCTACTTTCCAAAATGGGGTCATTTGGGGGGTTTTGTGCCATCTTGGCATTTTATGGCCTTCAAAACTGTGATAGGTAGTGAGGAGTGAAATCAAAAATTTATGCCCTTAGAAACCTTGAAGGCGGTGCTTGGTTTTTGGGGTCCCGTACGCGGCTAGGCTCCCAAAAAGTCCCACACATGTGGTATCCCCGTACTGAGGAGAAGCAGCAGAATGTATTTTGGGGTGTAATTTCACATATGCCCATGGCATGTGTGAGCAATATATCATTTAGTGACAACTTTGTGCAAAAAAAAAAAAGTTTGTCATATTCCCGCAACTTGTGGCAAAATATAAAATATTCCATGGACTGAACATGCCTCTCAGTAAATAGCTTGGGGTGTCTACTTTCCAAAATGGGGTCATTTGGGGGGGTTTTGTGCTATTTTGGCATTTTATGGCCTTCGAAACTGTGATAGGTAGTGAGGAGTGAAATCAAAAATTTGCGCCCTTAGAAATCCTGAAGGCGGTGCTTGGTTTCCGGGGTCCCGTACGTGGCTAGGCTCCTAAAAAGTCCCACACATGTGGTATCCCCGTACTCAGGAGAAGCAGCAGAATGTATTTTGGGGTGCAATTCCACATATAACCATGGCATGTGTGAGCAATATATCATTTAGTGACAACTTTTTGTAATTTTTTTTTTTTTTTTGTCATTATTCAATCACTTGGGACAAAAAAAAAAATATTCAATGGGCTCAACATGCCTCTCAGCAATTTCCTTGGGGTGTCTACTTTCCAAAATGGGGTCATTTGGGGGGGTTTTGTACTGCCCTGCCATTTTAGCACCTCAAGAAATGAGATAGGCAGTCATAAATTTAAAGCTGTGTAAATTTCAGAAAATGTACCCTAGTTTGTAAACGCTATAACTTTTGCGCAAACCAATAAATATACGCTTATTGACATTTTTTTTACTAAAGACATGTGGCTGAATACATTTTGGCCTAAATGTATGACTAAAATTGAGTTTATTCGATTTTTCTTATAACAAAAAGTAGAAAATATCATTTTTTTTCAAAATTTTCGGTCTTTTTCTGTTTATATCGCAAAAAATAAAAATCGCAGAGGCAATCAAATACCATTAAAAGAAAGCTCTATTTGTGGGAAGAAAAGGACGCAAATTTCATTTGGGTACAACATTGCATGTCCGCACAATTTACAGTTAAAGCAGCGCAGTGCCGAATCCCAAAAACAGGCCTGGTCCTAATGGCCCGAAATGGTCCGGGGCTTAAGTGGTTAATGATGCATAAAGTGAAAAAAAAAAGTCAAATATTCCTTTAAATATCGTACCTGGGGGGTGTCTAAAGTATGCCTGCGAAGTGCCACGTGTTTCCCGTGTTTAGAACTGTCCCTGCACAAAATGACATTTCTAAAGGAAAAAAAAGCCATTTAAAACTGCTTGCGGCTTTAATGTATTGTCTGGTCCCGGTAATATGGATGAAAATCTTTAAGAAAAATGGCATAGCTACCCCATCACCCCCCCCCCCCCCACCCCCCCGCACCCCAGCCCATTACCAGCCCCTTTGGGTCTTGTTTGGATATTAAGGGGAACCCCGCAACACAAAATAAAAAAGGCCCTATATACTCTGAACAGCAGTATACAGGCGGTGTAAACAAGACCGGTGTAAACAAGACAGGGACTGTAGGTTTGTTCTTAAGTAGAATCTGTTTGTAATTTTGAACACGTGCATTGTTTAAGTGTAGCTCCAGCCAAAAAATCTATTTTTAAGCTTTTTGGAAAACATAGAGAAGGGTTATCACCCCTGTAACATTTGTTTTGCTGTCTGTGCCCCTGTTCAGAACATTTCACCTCACTTTGCGTCCCAATGACAACTGTTTTTGAAATGTGGTGTTTTTATTGAAACAAGGATTGGTGATAAAGCATCAGTAGAGAGGAGACACCTTTCTCCCATATTAATTCTTACAGGAGAGAATTTTCCTTCCTAGGGGTAGATTTCCTCTCACTTCCTGTTCTCTTCTTCCGTTTGCAAGTAGGAGTCGTTTGTAAGTTGGATGTTTGAAAGTAGGGACCTGCCGTATATACTCTGCAGAAATTGGCCCCTTAGGTGTTGGTGTTGGCACAACACTGTAAGCACTCACAGTTACTCTTGGTGGGTACTGGAACGCCCTGCTGTCAACTATTATATCAGGAATTGTAATAACATATAATTGTTGAACAGTGGTAGCCTGACAGTTACTCTTGGTGGGCGCAGCAATGGGCCCTGCTGTGAATTATTAGATCAATAATTATAATTGCATGCCCCTGTTGAACACTTGGAGCACAGCAATGAGCCCTGTTGCAAAGTATTGCATCAAAAATTGTAATTACACGCCCTGTTAAACAGGGGCTGAAAAATTGGGGCTTAGCCACTGGTGGCACAACACTGCAACCCCTCACAGATACTGTACTTGGAGCACAGCAATGAGCCCTGTTGCAAAGTATTGCATCAAAAATTGTAATTACACGCCCCTGTTAAACAGGGGCTGAAAAATTGGGCCTTAGCCACTGGTGGCACAACACTGCAACCCCTCACAGATACTGTACTTGGAGCACAGCAATGAGCCCTGTTGCAAAGTATTGCATCAAACATTTTAATTAGACGCCCAGTCAACATAACAGCACAGGCACTCAGCATCAGCATCAGTCTTGAAGGGATGTGACATTTTAAAATCAATTAGTCTGTTATATCAGCATCAGGTGTGTGGTAGCTGGTGGTGATCCAAGACTGGTTCATCTTGATGAAAGTCAGTCGATCAACCGAGTCGGTGGACAGGCGCACCCTGTGATCCGTGACAAATCCTCCAGCAGCACTGAATGTGCGTTCTGAAAGAACGCTGGATGCAGGACAGGCCGGTAGCTCAATTGCATACTGTGCAAGCTCTGGCCAGTGATCCATCCTCAAGACCCAGTAAGCCAGAGGATATTCGGTGGGGAAGGTGTCCAAGTCTGACCTTGCCCCTAGGTATTCCTGCACCATGTATATCAGACGCTGGTGATGGTTGCTGGAACCAATCATACTTTGGGGCTGCGGACTAAAGAATTGTCTGAACGCATCGGTCAGACGGCCACCTTCCCCACCGCTCCTTCTTTGACTGCCCGAAGCCTCAGCAACTCGTTGTCCAGGACCAGGAGTTTGTAACCTCCCAGTCTCTGGGAACGCGTTGCACAGACCTTTCTGCAAGGCCTCCCGGAGTTGTCTCATCCTCTGCTCCCTCTGCGACGGTAACATAAGGTCCGCAACCTTACCCTTGTACCGTGGATCAAGGAGAGTGGCCAGCCAGTAATGGTCCCTCTCCTTGATCCGAAGAATACGAGGATCCTTCCGCAGACTTTGCAGGATCAGGGAGGCCATGCAGCGTAGGTTAGCTGAGGCATTCAGTCCGGAGTCCTCTGGGTCACTAAGGACGACATGATCCGCAGCCACCTCCTCCCAGCCACGTACAAGTCCACTGGTTTCTTGGGACTGTAAATCATCCCTAAAAGACTGCTGCTGATGATGCTGAGTGCCAGCCTCCACCTCCATGCTGACACAATCCTCCTCCTCCTCCTCCTCCTCCTCTTCCTGTGCGATGGGTGGGACAGAAGGAACACTGTCTGGGTAAAGGGGGCCTTGAGAGGCAAGGAAGTCCTCCTCTTCGTGCCTCTGTTCTGCCTTAAGTGCCCTGTCCATTATTCCACGCAGCGTGTGCTCCAACAGGTGGACAAGAGGTACAGTGTCACTGATGCATGCACTGTCACTGCTCACCATCCTCGTGGCCTCCTCAAATGGTGCCAGGACAGTGCATGCATCCCTGATCATGCCCCACTGGCGTGGTGAAAAAAACCTGAGCTCCCCTGACCCTGTCCTGGTGCCGTAGTCACACAGGTACTCATTGATGGCCCTCTGCTGCGTGTGCAGCCGCTGCAGCATGGCCAACGTTGAGTTCCACCTGGTGGGCATGTCACATATAAGGCGGTTCTTGGGCAGGTTCAACTCCTTTTGCAGCTCAGCCAGGCGAGCACTGGCATTATAAGATCTGCGGAAATGCACACAGACTTTCCTGGCCTGCCTCAGGACATCCTGTAAGCCCGGGTACCTGCCCAAGAACCGCTGCACCACCAGGTTAAGGACGTGAGCCATACAGGGCACATGGGTCAGTTGTCCCTGTCGGAGGGCGGAGAGGAGGTTGGTGCCATTGTCGCAAACCACCATTCCTGGCTTAAGCTGGCGTGGCATCAACCACCTCTCGGCCTGCCCCTGCAGAGCAGACAGGACCTCTGCCCCAGTGTGGCTCCTGTCCCCCAAACACACCAACGCAAGCACGGCATGGCATATTTTTGCCTGCGTACTTGCGTAGCCCCTTGAACGCCTACAGAGCACCGTTGGTTCCGAGGACAAAGCACAGGAAGAGGCCATGGAGGAAGAAGAAGAGGAGGGGGTGGAGGAGAGAGGTGTGTCACAACCAGTAGTAGCATTTTGGAGGCGTGGCGGTGGAACAACCTCCAACACTACTGCACCTTGTCCTGCATCCTTCCCAGCTGCCAAAAGAGTGACCCAATGGGCCGTGAAAGAAAGGTAACGTCCCTGTCCATGCCTGCTGGACCATGAGTCAGCGGTAATATGCACCTTACCGCTGACCGCCCTGTCCAGCGAGGCCAAGACATTGCCTTCCACATGCCTGTAGAGAGCCGGAATCGCCTTCCGTGAGAAAAAGTGGCGTTTGGGAACCTGCCACTGAGGAACCGCACATTGCACAAACTCACGGAAGGGGGCCGAGTCTACCAACTGAAAAGGCAGCAGTTGAAGCGCTAGCAATTTAGCCAAGCTAGCATTCAACCGCTGGGCATGTGGATGGCTGGGAGCGAACTTCTTTCGATGGTCCAGCAGCTGGGGCAGGGAAATTTGCCTGCTAGAATCGGACGTCGGTGTACTGCTAGCAGAGTGGCCGCAAGTACTTGGCTGTGACACACCTAATTCTACACCTTCATTCCTCTCATTGCAGGTTTCAGAGAGGACTGAAGGTATAGTGGGGTTGGAGATCCCAGCTGATGCGGTGCAAGGAGAGGTCCGCTTTGTTCTTTGGTGTGGGTCTTTAAGGTAGGCTTGCCAACGAGCTGCATGGCAGGTCAACATATGTCTGATCAAGCATGTGGTGCCCAAGCGGCTGATGTTTTGGCCACGCGATATACGCTTGAGACATATGTTGCAAACAGCAGCTGTGCGATCTGATGCACTCGCCTCAAAAAAGGCCCACACCAAAGAACTTTTTGAATGACGGGCAGAGGCAGCGCCCTGCACAGGCGGAGCTCTGCGGTGTGATTCCGTCGGTGTGCTGCCCATACGCTGGCCACCCAAGGGCATCCTGCCTCGTTGGAGATGTGCCTCCTCCTCATCCTCCTACTCCTCCTCTCTCCTATTAGGCACTCACGTAGAGTCAGTGACCTCATCATCCCCTCCCTCCTCATCACTGGAGCCAATCTGGCAGTATGCTGCAGCTGCTGGAGCATGACTGCCAGATTGGTGTCCTTCTTGAGCATCCCCTCTCTCTGCTCTCACGCTACTGCCTTCCTCTAGCTGGGTATCATCATCAGATCCTTCGAAACGCTGGGCATCCTCCTGGAGCATGTACCCAACACTGTGCTCAAACAGTTCGGGGGACTCCTCAGGAGGAGGACATGGTGGGTCTAGGGAAGGAGTGACTAATGATGACATTGATACCAGAGAAGAGGACGCTTTGGCAGCTGCTTTGCCAGTACCCTGAGCCTGGGTGAGAGAGGATGAGGAGGATGAGGTGGGCTTGGTCATCCACTCTACCAAGTCTTCGGCATGATGTGGCTCAACATGTCCAGCTGCCGAAAAGAAGGACAAGCGTGTCCCATGGCCATGTGCTGATGACAATGCACCGCGTCCACGACCAGCACTGTTGCCCCCAGACACAGAGCCTGCTTGCCCTCTTTTTTTGCCTCCTGACTGTCTGCCTCTCCTTGTTTGCCTTCCAGACATTTTAATGGATGGCCTGCAGGGAGATGGGAAAAACAGCAATAAGGGCTACCTTCAGGTGTATACTGTGCAGGAGGCTTAGCAACAATGACACTGACACTGTCCCCTGCCTATCCTTCTCTGTCCCTAAACACAAGGATTTGCAATATGCTTCAGCAAGATTGGTTTAGCACAGAATAGCACACTGACAGTTTCCCTCACTGTCCTTCTCTGTCCCTACAAACAAGGTTTAGCACAGAATAGCACACTGACAGTTTCCCCGAGTGTCCTTCTCTGTCCCTAAACTCAAGGATTTCAAATATGGTTCAGCAAGATTGGTTTAGCACAGAATAGCACACTGACAGTTTCCCCGAGTGTCCTTCTCTGTCCCTAAACTCAAGGATTTCAAATATGGTTCAGCAAGATTGGTTTAGCACAGAATAGCACACTGACAGTTTCCCCGAGTGTCCTTCTCTGTCCCTAAACTCAAGGATTTCAAATATGGTTCAGCAAGATTGGTTTAGCACAGAATAGCACACTGACACTTTCCCTCACTGTCCTTCTCTGACCCTACAAACAAGATTTAGCACAGAATAGCACACTGATAGTTTCCACGAGTGTCCTTCTCTGTCCCTAAACTCAAGGATTTCAAATATGGTTCAGCAAGATTGGTTTAGCACAGAATAGCACACTGACACTTTCCCTCACTGTCCTTCTCTGTCCCTACAAACAAGGTTTAGCACAGAATAGCACACTGACAGTTTCCCCGAGTGTCCTTCTCTGTCCCTAAACTCAAGGATTTCAAATATGGTTCAGCAAGATTGGTTTAGCACAGAATGGCACACTGACACTTTCCCTCACTGTCCTTCTCTGACCCTACAAACAAGATTTAGCACAGAATAGCACACTGATAGTTTCCACGAGTGTCCTTCTCTGTCCCTAAACTCAAGGATTTCAAATATGGTTCAGCAAGATTGGTTTAGCACAGAATAGCACGCTGACACTTTCCCTCACTGTCCTTCTCTGTCCCTACAAACAAGGTTTAGCACAGAATAGCACACTGACAGTTTCCCCGAGTGTCCTTCTCTGTCCCTAAACTCAAGGATTTCAGATACGGTTCAGCAAGATTGGTTTAGCACAGAATAGCACACTGACAGTTTCCCCGAGTGTCCTTCTCTGTCCCTAAACTCAAGGATTTCAAATATGGTTCAGCAAGATTGGTTTAGCACAGAATAGCACACTGACACTTTCCCTCACTGTCCTTCTCTGTCCCTACAAACAAGGTTTAGCACAGAATAGCACACTGACAGTTTCCCCGAGTGTCCTTCTCTGTCCCTAAACTCAAGGATTTCAAATACGGTTCAGCAAGATTGGTTTAGCACAGAATAGCACACTGACAGTTTCCCCGAGTGTCCTTCTCTGTCCCTAAACTCAAGGATTTCAAATATGGTTCAGCAAGATTGGTTTAGCACAGAATAGCACACTGACACTTTCCCTCACTGTCCTTCTCTGACCCTACAAACAAGATTTAGCACAGAATAGCACACTGACAGTTTCCCCGAGTGTCCTTCTCTGTCCCTAAACTCAAGGATTTCAAATATGGTTCAGCAAGATTGGTTTAGCACAGAATAGCACACTGACACTTTCCCTCACTGTCCTTCTCTGTCCCTACAAACAAGGTTTAGCACAGAATAGCACACTGACAGTTTCCCCGAGTGTCCTTCTCTGTCCCTAAACTCAAGGATTTCAAATATGGTTCAGCAAGATTGGTTTAGCACAGAATAGCACACTGACACTTTCCCTCACTGTCCTTCTCTGTCCCTACAAACAAGGTTTAGCACAGAATAGCACACTGACAGTTTCCCCGAGTGTCCTTCTCTGTCCCTAAACTCAAGGATTTCAAATACGGTTCAGCAAGATTGGTTTAGCACAGAATAGCACACTGACAGTTTCCCTCACTGTCCTTCTCTGTCCCTACAAACAAGGTTTAGCACAGAATAGCACACTTACACTTTCCCTCACTGTCCTTCTCTGTCCCTACAAACAAGGTTTAGCACAGAATAACACACTGACACTCTCCCTACCTATCCTTCTCTGTCCCTAAACACAAGGAATCCAGGATTAGTAAAGGAAAAAAATGACACTGTCCCTGCCTATGCTTCTCTTTCCCTGCTCCGGAACACACTACACAAGGCCGCCGCGCTGGCGGCCTTTTATAGTGTGGGGCGTGTACTAAACCCCCTCAGCAATAATTGGCTACAGGCATCCTGCCTGTGGCCAATCATTGCTCTCCTCGCTGCCGGCGCTGTGATTGGCCAAGCATGCGGGGTCACAGTGCATGCTTGGCCAATCACAGCGCCTGGATGACACTGCGATGGCGTAGTGCATTGTGGGCCGTTCGCGTCACTCGAATTTGGCGCGAACGGCCCAAATCGTTCGATCTTCGTCGAACGAGCGAACAGCCGATGTTCGAGTCGAACGTATGTTCGACTCGAACACGAAGCTCATCCCTACCCCCGGGTTCGGTTCGCACCAGAACCCGCGAAGTGCTATTTATAACGACTAATATGCATGTTATTGTCCTAAAAAGGGTTTGGGAACCCGGGTTCTGCACCAGGGGACATGTATCAATCCAAAAAAAAGTTTTAAAAACGGCCGTTTTTCGGGAGCAGTCATTTTAATGATGCATAAAGTGAAAAAAAAAAGTCAAATATTCCTTTAAATATCGTACCTGGGGGGTGTCTATAGTATGCCTGTGAAGTGCCACGTGTTTCCCGTGTTTAGAACTGTCCCTGCACAAAATTACATTTCTAAAGGAAAAAAAGCCATTTAACCACTTGCCGACCACGCCATGGACGAAAGACGTCTACAGCGCGGTCGAGTTATCCTGACGTCCCAGGAATCTTGCTCCCGCGCGCCCCCTGGGGCGCGCTCCAGGAAATGTCCGTGACCGCCGGGTCCGGAAGACCCGGCGCATCACGGATCACGGTAGATGGCCGCTAATCGCGGCCGTTTACCACGTGATCGCTCCGTCAAATGACGGAGCGATCACTTGTAAACATGACGCCGGTTTCCTCTCTCCCCTCTGTGTACCGATCGGTACAGTGTGAGAGGAGAGGGGGAGGGAGCGGATCATGGCAGCTCCCTCCCCCATGTCAGCTGTGGGCTGGATCTGTGACAATTGCAGTCACAGATCCAGCCATCCATCCATCCCTGCTCAGCCATCCCTGTACAATACCCTGTGCAATACTCTGCAATACCCTGTACAATACCCTGTGCAATACTCTGCAATACCCTGTACAATACCCTGTGCAATACTCTGCAATACCCTGTGCAATACTCTGCAATACCCTGTGCAATACTCTGCAATACTCTGCAATACCCTGCCAATACTCTGCAATACCCTGCCAATACTCTGCAATACCCTGCCAATACTGTGCAATACTCTGCCCATACTGTGCAATACCCTGCCATACTGTGCAATACTCTGCCATATTCCGCAATACCCTGCCATACTCCTCAATACTCCGCAATACTCCTCAATACCCTGCAATACTCCTCAATACCCGGCAATACTCCTCAATACCCGGCAATACTCCGCAATACCCGGCAATACCCGGCAATACCCCGCAATACTCCGCAATACCCCGCAATACTCTGCAATACCCGGCAATACTCCGCAATACCCGGCCATACTCCGCAATACCCGGCCATACTCCGCAATACCCGGCCATACTCCGCAATACCCGGTGTGAGGGGGTTAACTCGGTAGCGGGTGTGTGTGACCCCCTGGTTGGGCTCCCCACACAAAAACAGGGCCAGCAGACGGAGGTTGTGGTTTTCAAAATCAAAAGGTGCGGTTTATTTCTCTATGTACAGTGACAAAAACACAGCAAAGCCAAAAAGAAACAAACAAAATAAATCCTGGTCAGTTTGACCTCTGACTAAACATGCAGGTTTCCTAAACTAACAACTGGGATCAGCCTAGTGCTGTCCTAGTCCCTAAGTCCCTGGTTTAGTAAAAGTCCAAACAAATAGCCACACAGGCTTTGTCTCACCGGACAAGGGTTCACTCTCTCCAGGAAGTCCACACAGGTCTGCTTCCAGGCATGAGCTAACATCTAATGAAGCTGGGATTTCTTATAGAGGCCTAAATGAGCTGACAAGTTTCAGCTGGTCTCATCAACTCCCTGCCTCACGACGCCCAGCACTCTCCCTAGAGGTATGAGTCATTCATGAGCCCACTAGCCTCAGCTGGGCTTCATCAACTCCCTAGTTGTATAAGTCGGCATAAAGCCTGAATCTGGGAGAAATATATCTACCCCCCTGGATGCAACCAGGTGACTTTACCTTCCTGCTGTCACATACCCCCCCCTCTTGTTTTAACCTTGGGGTTGGAACACCAGCAATCAGGCATTCATGTACTCGAGACAAAGCATCCACATTCCCCATTTGAACGCCAGGGCGATGCTTTACTGTGAAGTTGAATTCCTGTAGGGCCAGGAACCACCTATTCACTCTTCTATTTGTCTCCTTGTTTTGAGCCATCCACTTTAACGGAGCGTGATCCGTAACCATGTCAAAGTGCCTACCTAGCAGATAGTACCGAAGGGAATCTAGAGCCCACTTCACCGCTAAACACTCCTTTTCAACCGTGGCGTAATTTACCTCATGGGACTTCAACTTCCTGCTGAGGTAAATGACTGGGTGCTCTTCCCCGTTCCAGACCTGGGACAATACTGCTCCTAACCCCACATCTGACGCATCACTTTGTACGACAAAGTCTTTAGAGAAGTCGGGTGAGTACAACACTGGCTGGCTACATAAGGCTTGTTTCAAGAATTGGAATGCTGCCTCAGCCTCGGGGGTCCATTTAATCATGACCGACCCTTTCCCTTTCGTCAGGTTGGTTAGGGGCACAGCCTTAGAAGCAAAGTGGGGAATGAAGCGCCGATAATAACCCGCGATTCCCAGAAAGGCTCGTACCTGCTTCTTGCTGTTGGGACGTGGCCAACTCTGGATGGCCTCGACTTTGTTGAGTTGGGGTTTTATTACTCCCCTGCCAATGGTGTACCCAAGATATTTGGCCTCCTCCTGCCCAATGGTACACTTCTTGGGGTTAGCCGTAAACCCCGCTTCCCGAACAGAGTCCAGGACTGCTTGCACTTTTGGCAGATGTGAGGCCCAATCTGTGCTATGGACAATTACGTCATCCAGGTAAGCCGCAGCATACTTCCGATGGGGCCTCAGCATCTGGTCCATTTTCCGCTGGAATGTGGCCGGCGCATTCTGTAACCCGAACGGCATTCTCTTATATTGGAACGCCCCGTCTGGGGTTACAAATGCGGTTTTCTCTTTGGCCGACTTGGCCAGGGGAATTTGCCAATACCCTTTTGTGAGGTCAAGAGTCGTCATGTATCGGGCTGTTCCCAGCCGGTCGATCAACTCATCTATACGTGGCATGGGGTAGGTGTCAAATTTTGTAACTTTGTTCAACTGACGAAAATCGTTACAAAATCGCCAGCTCCCATCCGGTTTAGGCACCAACACAATGGGACTAGACCAATCACTTTGGGACTCCTCTATCACCCCTAAGTTCAGCATTTTCTGTACTTCCTCCCGTATTGCCTCCCGTCGGGCCTCTGGGATCCGATAGGGTTTTAACTTCACCCTTTCACCGGGCGGGGTAATAATATCATGCTCTACCCCAGATGTTTGTCCCGGCAGCTCAGAGAACACCTCCTTGTTGCGAAGCACAAACTCCTTAACCTCCTGTTGTTGGGGTTGTGACAAGGTGGCTGCTATTCCAACCTCCGGAATCACGCAACCAGTTTGAGCTGGTGACCAAGTTTCTGCGACTAGGGACTCTCTATCCCTCCAGGCTTTCAACAGATTAACGTGATATATCTGTTCGGGCTTTCGCCTTCCTGGTTGTCTGACCTTGTAATTCACTTCGCTCACTTTTTCCATTATCTCGTAGGGGCCTTGCCATTTGGCAAGGAATTTACTTTCAACCGTAGGGACAAGTACCAATATCCTATCCCCCGGGGAAAAGGTACGGGTCTTTGCTCCACGGTTGTACACTCTCTGCTGTGCCAACTGCGCTTGGGCCAAATGTTCCTTCACGATGGGCATTACCTGTGCAATTCGATCTTGCATCAGGGCGACATGCTCAATCACACTCCTGTGGGGAGAACTCTCACTTTCCCAAGTTTCCTTGGCAATATCCAACAGCCCTCTTGGGTGTCTCCCATACAGTAACTCAAAGGGGGAGAATCCCGTAGAGGATTGGGGCACCTCCCTAATAGCAAACATCAAATAAGGAAGTAGACAGTCCCAATCCTTTCCATCTCTATCCACCACTTTCTTCAACATTTGTTTTAGGGTTTTGTTGAATCTTTCAACCAGCCCATCGGTTTGGGGGTGATACACAGATGTACGCAATTGCGTCACTTTGAACAATTTACACAGCTCTTTCATAACCCGGGACATAAAGGGTGTACCTTGGTCCGTAAGCAGTTCTTTACAAATACCCACCCGGCTAAAAACAAGAGATAGCTCTTTGGCTATGGTTTTGGCCGAGGTATTTCTGAGAGGGATCGCTTCTGGATAACGGGTGGCATAGTCCATTATAACCAATATGTACTGGTGCCCCCTAGCGGACTTGATTATAGGACCTACCAAATCCATTGCGATTCTCTCAAACGGGACCTCAATGATGGGTAGAGGGACCAGCGGGCTACGGAAATGTGGCATCGGGGCCGACCTCTGACACACAGGGCAGGAGGAACAATAATTTTCTATGTCCTTCATCACCCCAGGCCAATAGAATCTCTGTAATACCCTCTCTCGGGTTTTCTCTGTCCCCAGATGACCTCCAAGAATGTGCCCATGGGCCAACTCCAACACCAACTTCCTGTAAGGTTTGGGCACCACCAGCTGCTCAACGGTTTCTTCTGCCCTTTTTGCCACCCGATACAGTAGGTCCTTCTCTACGCTGAAGTATGGGTAAGTGCAGGTATTATCTGGGTTCACTAACTCGCCATCTATTTCCACTACGTTTTCCCGTGCCTTTATTAGGGCGGGGTCTTTTAACTGTTCTGTGGCAAAATTTTCCCTGTGAACCTCCAGATCAGAAAACTCCACAGACGGTAGGTTTTCGTCTGAGGAGGTGGGCTCCTCTCCAGTTTCTTGAGTCTCCCCTGCCAATACTGACAAGGGAAATTCTGGAGAGTCCTCACCACTCTCAGAGGAGTTCTGGCTATCACATTCCTGGTACATAGGGGCACCAGTGGGGGGCTCAGGATCATCCCACAGTTCCCAGAACTTCGGAAAATCCCTTCCCACAATGGCGTCATGCGGTAACTGAGATACTAAGCCCACTGGATGAGAGAGGGTACCTTTGGGGGTCTCGAAACACACTGTAGTCACTGGATACTCTCGGGTGTCCCCATGCACACAAATAACAGCTACCTTGCTATTCCCAGAGACCTCTGTTTTAACTAACTCAGCCTTTATCAGGGTCACAAGGCTACCTGAATCCAACAATACCACAACATTTCTACCATTAACACACATTTTGCATAAATGTTTCTCAGTTCCTCGAATGGCAGTGCATGCGACTGTCGCACACAGCGACTGACGTCTGCCCGTCAGAAAGTCACACTGCATGGGTTCCTCCACAACCGGGCAATTGGCTGTAATATGTCCCGCTTGCCGGCAGCGGTAGCAAACGATCCTTCTTGCGGCCTCTTGAGCCGCTGATTTCCCAGGCTGTTCTCGCCAAACTTGGGGTAGAGCTCCCACCCTCTCACTCTCTCCACCCTCACCCCTTGGAATCCTCTTATCCGCCCCTGGGGATGGTCTGGTCTTAGGGTGGAAAGTCCGAGAGTCTCTGGAAGAGGCCGTCAGGTTCTCTGTAGCCAAGTATCTCTCTACACGATCCACAAGTTTACCGGCCGTTTCTGGGTCTCCGTGGCTTACCCACTTTTGAATGGCGGTAGGAAGAGCTCTCAAGAAACGATCCATCACAACACGTTCCACAATCTCCGGTGCGGACAAAGTCTCTGGCTGTAGCCACTTCCTGCTCAGGTGAATGAGATCATACATTTGAGACCTGGGGGGTTTTCCAAGCTGGAAAGTCCAGTTATGCACACGCTGAGCCCGGACAGCCAGGGTGACACCCAGCCTTGCCAATATTTCAGCTTTTAGCATCACATAGTCTTTTGCTTGGTCAGGCTCTAGGTCATAGTAAGCCTTCTGCGATTCACCAGTTAACAGAGGAGCCACCAGTCCAGCCCACTGCTCCTCAGGCCACTTTTCTCTTTCAGCAGTCCTTTCAAATGTGGTCAAAAATACCTCTGGATCATCCTCTCCAGTCATTTTTGTCAATAAACGACTCACCCCAAAGGACGCGGTATTAGTGGGACGGCTTTCCTCACTGGTCTGCGGACGTTGCTGCATTACTGCTTCCATTTGTTGTAGTCTCTGCTCTTGCTTCTGTAACAGGTCTATGAAGCGGGCCTCAGATTGCTGCTGGGCTTGTTGATGAGCTTGCTGCTGGGCTGCAAGGCTCCTTTGCAAACCTGCATTTGTCTGCTGTTGATTGGCATTTGCTAGAGCCAGCTGTTTCAGTATCTCCTCCATGCTGGCTTAAAAAAAACTGCCACTGGTTCTCCACCAACTGTGAGGGGGTTAACTCGGTAGCGGGTGTGTGTGACCCCCTGGTTGGGCTCCCCACACAAAAACAGGGCCAGCAGACGGAGGTTGTGGTTTTCAAAATCAAAAGGTGCGGTTTATTTCTCTATGTACAGTGACAAAAACACAGCAAAGCCAAAAAGAAACAAACAAAATAAATCCTGGTCAGTTTGACCTCTGACTAAACATGCAGGTTTCCTAAACTAACAACTGGGATCAGCCTAGTGCTGTCCTAGTCCCTAAGTCCCTGGTTTAGTAAAAGTCCAAACAAATAGCCACACAGGCTTTGTCTCACCGGACAAGGGTTCACTCTCTCCAGGAAGTCCACACAGGTCTGCTTCCAGGCATGAGCTAACATCTAATGAAGCTGGGATTTCTTATAGAGGCCTAAATGAGCTGACAAGTTTCAGCTGGTCTCATCAACTCCCTGCCTCACGACGCCCAGCACTCTCCCTAGAGGTATGAGTCATTCATGAGCCCACTAGCCTCAGCTGGGCTTCATCAACTCCCTAGTTGTATAAGTCGGCATAAAGCCTGAATCTGGGAGAAATATATCTACCCCCCTGGATGCAACCAGGTGACTTTACCTTCCTGCTGTCACACCGGCAATACTCCGCAATACCCGGCAATACTCTGCAATAACCACTTCCCGCCCACCGGCCGTCATATGACGTCTTTAACTTTATGCGGGGATATCTGAATGATGGGTGCAGCTACAGGCATCATTCAGATATTCACTTTTTCAGCCGGCGATTCCCTACACCATAAGAACGATCATAGCGGCTGTTCCACCGCTTGATCGCTCTTACGGGAGGTGAGAGGGGATGCCCCCCCCTCCCGCTGCCCTCCGGTGCTTCTACCGACTCACCGCTACGATCAAAGCCAAGATTGTTTTTTTTTCTGTTTTTTTTTCAGGCTTCCCAGCCTAGAGGTGAGATGTGGGGTCTTATTGACCCCATATCTCACTGTAAAGAGGACCTGTCATGCCATATTCCTATTACAAGGGATGTTTACGTTCCTTGTAATAGGAATAAAAGTGATCAAAAAAAAATTTGGGGCGGAAAAACATGTCAAACTAAAATAAATAAAGTAAAATGAACAATAAAATATATATATTTTTTTAAAGTGCCCCTGCCCCCGCAAACTCGCATGCAGAAGTGAACGCATACGTAAGCCCCGCCCACATATGAAAACGGTGTTCAAACCACACATGTGAGGTATCTCTGCGAACGTTAGAGCGAGAGCAATAATTTTGGCCCTAGACCTCCTCTGTAACTCAAAACATGTAACCAGTAAAAATATTAAAACATCGCCTATGGGGATTTTTAAGTAGCAAAGTTTGGCGCCATTCCACGAGCGTGTGCAATTTTGAAGGGTGACATGTTACGTATCTATTTACTTGGCGTAACTTCATCTTTCACATTATGCAAAAACATTGGGCTAACTTTACTGTTTTTTTTTCTTTTAAGCACAAAACAGTTTTTTTCCGTAAAAAACGCGTTAGAAAAATTTCTGCGCAAATACCGTGCAAGATAAAAAGTTGCAACGACCACCATTATATTCTTTAAGGTCTTTGCTAAAAAAACATATATAATGTTTTGGGGTTCTATGTAATTTTCTAGCAAACAAATTATGATTTTTACATGTAGGAGAGAAATGTCAGAATTGGCCTTGGTGCTCCAGAACGCCTGAAGGTGCTCCCTGCATGTTGGGCCTCTGTATGTGGCCACGCTGTGTAAAAGTCTCACACATGTGGTATCGGCATACTCGGGAGGAATAGCAGAATGTGTTTTGGGGTGTAATTTGTGGTATGCATATGCTGGGTAGGGATGAGCTTCGTGTTCGAGTCAAACATACGTTCGACTCGAACATCGGCTGTTCGATCGTTCGACGAAGATCGAACGATTTGGGCCGTTCGCGCCAAATTCGAGTGACGCGAACGGCCCACAATGCACTACGCCATCGCAGTGTCATCCAGGCGCTGTGATTGGCCAAGCATGCACTGTGACCCCGCATGCTTGGCCAATCACAGCGCCGGCAGCGAGGAGAGCAATGATTGGCCACAGGCAGGATGCCTGTGGGCAATTATTGCTGAGGGTGTTTAGTACACGCCCCACACTATAAAAGGCCGCCAGCACGGCGGCCTAGTGTAGTGTGTTCCGGAGCAGGGAAAGACAAGCATAGGCAGGGACAGTGACATTTATTTCTTTCTTGCTTAACCTGGATTCCTTTAGTTTAGGGAAAGAGAAGGATAGGTAGGGAGAGTGTCAGTGTGTTTTACTGTGCGAGTCCTTGTTTCTAGGGACAAAGAAGGAAAGTGAGGGGATTTCTCCTTGTGCTATAGTGTGCTTTAAAAAAACATTTTTTCTAGGGACAGAAAACTCTAGGTAGGGAGAGTGTCAGTTTCTTTCACTGTGCCAGTCCTTGTTTCTAGGGACAAAGAAGGAAAGTGAGGGGAATTCTCCTTGTGCTATAGTGTGCTTTAAAAAAACATTTTTTCTAGGGACAGAAAACTGTAGGTAGGGAGAGTGTCAGTTTCTTTCACTGTGCCAGTCCTTGTTTCTAGGGACAAAGAAGGAAAGTGAGGGGATTTCTCCTTGTGCTATAGTGTGCTTTAAAAAAACATTTTTTCTAGGGACAGAAAACTGTAGGTAGGGAGAGTGTCAGTTTCTTTCACTGTGCCAGTCCTTGTTTCTAGGGACAAAGAAGGAAAGTGAGGGGATTTCTCCTTGTGCTATAGTGTGTTTTAAAAAAACATTTTTTCTAGGGACAGAAAACTGTAGGTAGGGAGAGTGTCAGTTTCTTTCACTGTGCCAGTCCTTGTTTCTAGGGACAAAGAAGGAAAGTGAGGGGAATTCTCCTTGTGCTATAGTGTGCTTTAAAAAAACATTTTTTCTAGGGACAGAAAACTGTAGGTAGGGAGAGTGTCAGTTTCTTTCACTGTGCCAGTCCTTGTTTCTAGGGACAAAGAAGGAAAGTGAGGGGAATTCTCCTTGTGCTATAGTGTGCTTTAAAAAAGCATTTCTTTTTCGTACATCACGGGACACAGAGCGACTTAGTCATTACTAATGGGTTATATAGATTACCTTCAGGTGTTGGCACTGGCCAATTCCAAACCGGAAGTACCCTCCCCTATATAAGCCCCTCCCATCCGGGAGCACCTCAGTTTTTTGCCAGTGTCTAAAGTGGACGCCA
The DNA here is from genome assembly GCA_029206835.1 of Rana muscosa. Taxonomy (NCBI): domain Eukaryota; kingdom Metazoa; phylum Chordata; class Amphibia; order Anura; family Ranidae; genus Rana; species Rana muscosa. The sequence continues at coordinate 241,911,791 of CM055119.1, forward strand.
TAAAGGATACAATCCAACAGGCCTCCCGCTTTACGCTGTCTATAGTACATATGCGTAGGCTTCTGTGGCTCAAAAACTGGTCTGCTGAAGCTCCCTGTAAAAAACTGCTGGTTAGCTTCCCATTTCATGGAGAACGCTTATTTGGAGAAGATCTGGACAAATATATCCAGAAAATTTCTGCCGGTAAAAGTTCACTCTTACCGGTTAAGAACAAGGGTAGAAGTCCTTCTTTTAGGAGGCCTACTTCTCCAGTCCCTGGCACATCGGCTGTGAAACAGTTCCGACGGCCTCCGCGGTCAAATCCAGGGGGCAGAAATCAGGGACAATCACAGGGTAACAAGAAACCCTGGGTCAAGAGAGGTACAAAACCTCCCCCTAAGTCATGAAGGGTTGCCCCCACTCAATCGGGTGAGGGGAAGACTTCAGTTGTTCACAGAGACCTGGCGGGACACCATCAGAGATGGGTGATCTCCGCAGTAAGTCTGGGATACAGGCTGGAGTTAAAAGACATTCCTCCTGCCCATTTTATAAGGTCAAACGTGCCAAGCGATCCCCAGAAGAGTGGATCCCTCCTCCTGGCACTAGAGCAACTATTGCCCCAAGGGTAATCATGAAGGTTCCCTTGGAAGAAAACGGGTTCGGGTTTTACTCGAACCTTGTCACAGTCCCCAAACCAAATGGGGACATGAGGCCCATATTAAATATAAAAGGGCTAAACAAGTTCCTACATATCAGGACTTTTTCGGATGGAGTCGATCCGATCGGTGGCCACCGCCCTACAAGGGCAGGAATGGTTAGCCTCGATCGACATAAGGGATGCTTATTTGCATATTCCCATCTGTCCGGCCCACCAGAAATTTCTACGCCTTGCAGTAGAAGGGCGCCATTTTCAGTTCAGAGCCTTACCTTTCGGTCTGGCCACGGCACCACGAGTGTTCACAAAAATTTTGGCCCTACGATTGGCCAAACTAGGAACACAAGGTGTAACGATAATGCCATATCTAGACGACTTGTTGCTGATAGACCACTCAGTGAAAAAAACTAGAAGTGGTCGTTCACAAGACAATCAAGTATCTGGAATCTCACGGTTGCATTATCAACCGAGACAAGTCAGCCCTAAAACCAGTCAAAAGCCTGAAATACTTGGGGGCTAAGACTGAATTCAAATCAGAGAAAGATTTTCTTACCTCCAGAGAAGGTGTCGTCTTTGAAAGATTTGACCCACTTAGTGGGTACAAAAAAGAAAAACCATCCATACGCCTGTGTATAAGGCTGCTGGGAAAAATGGTGGCTTCATTCGAAGCGGTACCCTACGGTCAATTCCATTCAAGGAACTTGCAGAGGGCCATACTGTCAGCCTGGAACAAAAAAGTTCAGGCTTTAGACTTACCAATGTCCCTGTCCCCTTCCGTTCGCAAGAGCATCCATTGGTGGTTGGTACCAGAATCTGGAAAAAGGGAAACCCTTCAGTCCGGTTTCTTGGAAGGTGGTCACTACAGATGCCACCCTCATAGGCTGGGGGGGGCAGTACTGGAGCAATGGTCTCTCCAGGGCAAGTGGTCAGAAGCAGAGAAGGCCCTGCCCACCAATCTCTTAGAGATACGAGCAGCCCGGTATGCCCTAGTAGCATGGACATCCAAACTCCAAGGGTCACCTGTCAGAATTCAATCAGACAATGCCACAGCAGTGGCATATATCAATCACCAGGGTGGCACCAGGAGTCGTGCAGCCCAGAGGGAAGCGAATTGCATCCTGGAATGGGCAGAAAGGTATGTCACAGCCATATCCGCGGTTTTCATCCCAGGAGTGGAAAATTGGAGAGCGGACTTTTTAAGTTGCCAGCAATTATGCCCGGGGAATGGTCTCTTCACCCCGAGGTTTTCCAGGCAATATGCCAGCGGTGGGGAACACCGGATGTAGATCTGCTAGCATCCAGATTCAACGCAAAGGTGGACAGATTTGTGTCTCGCACAAAGGATCCCCTAGCTTGCGGTTCGGATGCCCTAGTGTTCCCTTGGGATCAGTTCAAGCTGATATATGCATTCCCACCGCGATTAATCCGCAGAATCAGGGTAGAAAAGAAACCAGTGATTCTGGTGGCTCCAGCGTGGCCCCGAAGGGCATGGTACGCGGAGATGGTAAAAATGTCAGTGGGAAGTCCTTGGACCCTCCCACATCGTCCGGACCTGCTTTCGCAAGGACCGATATACTACCCTTCCTTACCAGCCCTAGGTTTGACGGCCTGGCTATTGAAGCCCACATTCTAAAAAAGAGAGGGCTCTCTAATCCTGTGGTATCTACCATGATCAATGCCAGGAAGCCGGTATCCAGGCAGATCTATTATAGGATCTATAAGGCGTACATCACGTGGTGTGAGGCCAGGGAATGGCATCCACGTAAGTACGTAATAGGTAGGATTCTGGACTTCCTACAGTGGGCTGTACATAGGAAGCTTGCCTTGAGTACTATCAAGGGTCAGAGGGCCTTGTCAATATTTTTTTCAAAGGCCCTTGGCTTTGCATTCATTAGTCAAAGCTTTCATACAAGGAGTGATGCGTATTAGTCCTCCGGTTAATATTCCCATATGTCCATGGGACTTAAACCTGGTTCTGTCGGTTCTACAGAAAAAAACGTTTGAACCATTGCGGCACGTTTCCTTGGTTCTTTTCACCAGGAAATTGATTTTCTTAGTAGCCATTTGTTCGGCTAAAAGAGTATCGGAATTAACCGCCTTGTCCTGTAAGGAGCCATATCTGGTTATCCATAAGGACAGAGTAGTATTACGTCCTCATCCAGCCTTTCTTCCTAAGGTGGTATCGAGGTTCTATTTGAACCAAGATGTGGTTCTTCCTTCCTTTTTCCCCAAACCTAGTTCGGTAGAGGAAAAGTTATTGCATTCTTTGGATGTAGTAAGAGCAGTTAAAGCTTATCTAAAAGCCACTGCTCAGATTCGCAGAACGGATACTTTGTTTATTCTGCCGGAAGGCTCCAGAAAGGGTCAGGCAGCATCAAAAATCTACTTTAGCCAAGTGGATTCGACAGGTCATAATGCAAGCCTATGGCTTGAAAAGGAGACCGCCTCCGTTCAAAGTTAGGGCGCACTCCACAAGAGCAGTTGGAACTTCATGGGCAGTGCATCACCAGGCCTCCCTGGCTCAAATCTGTAAGGCCGCAACATGGTCTTCAGTACACATGTTTACTAGATTCTACCAGGTGGACGTTAGAAGTCAGGAGGATGTCGCCTTTGGGCGCAGTGTGTTGCAGGCCGCAAAAGAGCCTCATGCCAGATGGCGCCCAGCTTATGTATCCCTCCCCTCATTTGGCATTGCTTTGGGACGTCCCATTAGTAATGACTAAGTCGCTCTGTGTCCCGTGATGTACGAAAAAGAAAAAGGGATTTTTATAACAGCTTACCTGTAAAATCCTTTTCTTGGAGTACATCACGGGACACAGAGCTCCCACCCCTCTTTTTGGGACACTTATTGCTTGGCTACAAAACTGAGGTGCTCCCGGATGGGAGGGGCTTATATAGGGGAGGGTACTTCCGGTTTGGAATTGGCCAGTGCCAACACCTGAAGGTAATCTATATAACCCATTAGTAATGACTAAGTCGCTCTGTGTCCCGTGATGTACTCCAAGAAAAGGATTTTACAGGTAAGCTGTTATAAAAATCCCTTTTTTTTCTAGGGACAGAAAACTGTAGGTAGGGAGAGTGTCAGTTTCTTTCACTGTGCCAGTCCTTGTTTCTAGGGACAAAGAAGGAAAGTGAGGGGATTTCTCCTTGTGCTATAGTGTGCTTTAAAAAAACATTTTTTCTAGGGACAGAAAACTGTAGGTAGGGAGAGTGTCAGTTTCTTTCACTGTGCCAGTCCTTGTTTCTAGGGACAAAGAAGGAAAGTGAGGGGAATTCTCCTTGTGCTATAGTGTGCTTTAAAAAAACATTTTTTCTAGGGACAGAAAACTGTAGGTAGGGAGAGTGTCAGTTTCTTTCACTGTGCCAGTCCTTGTTTCTAGGGACAAAGAAGGAAAGTGAGGGGATTTCTCCTTGTGCTATAGTGTGCTTTAAAAAAACATTTTTTCTAGGGACAGAAAACTGTAGGTAGGGAGAGTGTCAGTTTCTTTCACTGTGCCAGTCCTTGTTTCTAGGGACAAAGAAGGAAAGTGAGGGGAATTCTCCTTGTGCTATAGTGTGCTTTAAAAAAACATTTTTTCTAGGGACAGAAAACTGTAGGTAGGGAGAGTGTCAGTTTCTTTCACTGTGCCAGTCCTTGTTTCTAGGGACAAAGAAGGAAAGTGAGGGGAATTCTCCTTGTGCTATAGTGTGCCAAAGCATTCCTCATCAACCATCTTTGAAATCCTTGTTTTTTGGACAGTCAGGGAAATTGTCGTTGTGCTATTCTGTGCAAAAGCAATAATCCTCAACCATATTTAGAAATCCTTAAGTAAAGGGACAGAGAAGGACACCTGAAGGTAGCCCTTATTGCTTTTTTCCCATCTCCCTGCAGGCCATCTATTAGAATGTCTGGAAGGCAAACAAGGAGAGGCAGACAGTCAGGAGGCAATAAAAGAGGGCAAGCAGGCTCTGTGTCTGGGGGCAACAGTGCTGGTCGTGGACGTGGTGCATTGTCATCAGCACATGGCCATGGGACACGCTTGTCCTTCTTTTCGGCAGCTGGACATGTTGAGCCACATCATGCCGAAGACTTGGTAGAGTGGATGACCAAGCCCTCCTCCTCCTCCTCATCCTCTCTCACCCAGGCTCAGGGTACTGGCAAAGCAGCTGCCAAAGCGTCCTCTTCCCTGGTATCAATGTCAGACTCATCATCAGTCACTCCTTCCCTAGACCCACCATGTCCTCCTCCTGAGGAGTCCCCCGAACTGTTTAAGCACAGTGTTGGGTACATGCTCCAGGAGGATGCCCAGCGTTTCGAAGGGTCTGATGATGAAACCCAGCTACAGGAAGGCAGTAGCGTGAGAGCAGACAGAGGGGATGCTCAAGAAGGACACCAATCTGGCAGTCATGTTCCAGCAGCTGCAGCATACTGCCAGATTGTCTCCAGTGATGAGGAGGGAGGGGATGATGAGGTCACTGACTCCACATGGGTGCCTAATAGGAGAGAGGAGGAGGAGGAGGATGAGGAGGAGGCACATCTCCAACGAGGCAGGATGTCCTTTGGTGGCCAGCGTAAGGGCAGTACACCGGCGGAATCACACCGCAGAGCTCCGCCTGTGCAGGGCGCTGCCTCTGCCCGTCATTCAAAAAGTTCCTTGGTGTGGGCCTTTTTTGAGGCTAGTGCATCAGATCGCACAGCTGCTGTTTGCAACATATGTCTCAAGCGTATATCGCGTGGCCAAAACATCAGCCGCTTGGGTACCACATGCCTGACCAGACATATGTTGACCTGCCATGCAGCTCGTTGGCAAGCCTACCTCAAAGACCCACACCAAAGAACAAAGCGGACCTCTCCTTGCACCGCATCAGCTGGGATCTCCAACCCCACTATAACTTCAGTCCTCTCTGAAACATGCACTGAGAGGAATGAAGGTGTAGAATTAGGTGTGTCACAGCCAAGTACTTGCGGCCACTCTGCTAGCAGTACACCGACGTCCGATTCTAGCAGGCAAATTTCCCTGCCCCAGCTGCTGGACCGTCGAAAGAAGTTCACTCCCAGCCATCCACATGCCCAGCGGTTGAATGCTAGCTTGGCTAAATTGCTAGCGCTTCAACTGCTGCCTTTTCAGTTGGTAGACTCGGCCCCCTTCCGTGAGTTTGTGCAATGTGCGGTTCCTCAGTGGCAGGTTCCCAAACGCCACTTTTTCTCACGGAAGGCTATTCCGGCTCTCTACCGGCATGTGGAAGGCAATGTCTTGGCCTCGCTGGACAGGGCGGTCAGCGGTAAGGTGCATATTACCGCTGACTCATGGTCCAGCAGGCATGGACAGGGACGTTACCTTTCTTTCACGGCCCATTGGGTCACTCTTTTGGCAGCTGGGAAGGATGCAGGACAAGGTGCAGTAGTGTTGGAGGTTGTTCCACCGCCACGCCTCCAAAATGCTACTACTGGTTGTGACACACCTCTCTCCTCCACCCCCTCCTCTTCTTCTTCCTCCATGGCCTCTTCCTGTGGTTTGTCCTATGAACCAGCGGTGCTCCGTAGCCGTTCACGGGGCTACGCAAGTACGCAGGCAAAAAGATGCCATGCCGTGCTTGCGCTGGTGTGTTTGGGGGACAGAAGCCACACTGGGGCAGAGGTCCTGTCTGCTCTGCAGGGCCAGGCCGAGAGGGGGTTGACGCCACGCCAGCTTAAGCCAGGAATGGTGGTTTGCGACAATGGCACCAACCTCCTCTCCGCCCTCCGACAGGGACAACTGACCCATGTGCCCTGTGTGGCTCACGTCCTTAACCTGGTGGTGCAGCGGTTCTTGGGCAGGTACCCGGGCTTACAGGATGTCCTGAGGCAGGCCAGGAAAGTCTGTGTGCATTTCCGCAGATCTTATAATGCCAGTGCTCGCCTGGCTGAGCTGCAAAAGGAGTTGAACCTGCCCAAGAACCGCCTTATATGTGACATGCCCACCAGGTGGAACTCAACGTTGGCCATGCTGCAGCGGCTGCACACGCAGCAGAGGGCCATCAATGAGTACCTGTGCGACTACGGCACCAGGACAGGGTCAGGGGAGCTTGTTTTTTTTCTCCACGCCAGTGGGGCATGATCAGGGATGCATGCACTGTCCTGGCACCATTTGAGGAGGCCACGAGGATGGTGAGCAGTGACAGTGCATGCATCAGTGACACTGTACCTCTTGTCCACCTGTTGGAGCACACGCTGCGTGGAATAATGGACAGGGCACTTGAGGCAGAACAGAGGCAGGAAGAGGAGGACTTTCTTGCCTCTCAAGGCCCCCTTTACCCAGACAGTGTTCCTTCTGTCCCACCCATCGCACAGGAAGAGGAAGAGGAGGAGGAGGAGGAGGAGGAGGATTGTGTCAGCATGGAGGTGGAGGCTGGCACTCAGCATCATCAGCAGCAGTCTTTTAGGGATGATTTACAGTCCCAAGAAACCAGTGGACTTGTACGTGGCTGGGAGGAGGTGGCTGCGGATCATGTCGTCCTTAGTGACCCAGAGGACTCCGGAGCGAATGCCTCAGCAAACCTACGCTGCATGGCCTCCCTGATCCTGCAAAGTCTGCGGAAGGATCCTCGTATTCTTCGGATCAAGGAGAGGGACCATTACTGGCTGGCCACTCTCCTTGATCCACGGTACAAGGGTAAGGTTGCGGACCTTATGTTACCTTCGCAGAGGGAGCAGAGGATGAGACAACTCCGGGAGGCCTTGCAGAAAGGTCTGTGCAACGCGTTCCCAGAGACTGGGAGGTTACAAACTCCTGGTCCTGGACAACGAGTTGCTGAGGCTTCGGCCAGTCAAAGAAGGAGCGGTGGGGAAGGTGGCCGTCTGACCGATGCGTTCAGACAATTCTTTAGTCCGCAGCCCCAAAGTATGATCGGTTCCAGCAACCATCGCCAGCGTCTGATAAACATGGTGCAGGAATATCTAGGGGCAAGGTCAAACTTGGACACCTTCCCCACCGAAAATCCTCTGGCTTACTGGGTCTTGAGGATGGATCACTGGCCAGAGCTTGCACAGTATGCAATTGAGCTACTGGCCTGTCCTGCATCCAGCGTTCTTTCGGAACGCACATTCAGTGCTGCTGGAGGATTTGTCACGGATCACAGGGTGCGCCTGTCCACCGACTCGGTTGATCGACTGACTTTCATCAAGATGAACCAGTCTTGGATCACCACCAGCTACCACACACCTGATGCTGATATAACAGACTAATTGATTTTAACATGTCACATCCCTTCAAGACTGATGCTGATGCTGAGTGCCTGTGCTGTTATGTTGACTGGCTATCCTCCTCCTCCGAGTCCTCAATGATACGATTGATGATGATAGCTTGGAAGATCATTTTTGTTTATGGGTGCCGCCACCAGTGGCTAAGGCCCAATTTTTCAGCCCCTGTTTTACGTGTAATTACAATTTTTTTAGCAATAATTTGCCATAGGGCTCATTGCTGTGCTCCAAGTACAGTATCTGTGAGGGGTTGGAGTGTTGTGGCACCAGTGCCTAAGGCCCAATTTTTTAGCCCCTGTTTAACAGGGGCGTGTCATTACAATTTTTGAAGCAATACTTTGCAACAGGGCTCATTGCTGTGCTCCAAGTAACGTATCTGTGAGGGGTTGTAGTGTTGTGCCACCAGTTCCTAAGGCCCAATTTTTCAGCCCCTGTTCAACAGGGGCATGCAATTACAATTCTTGATCTAATAATTCACAGCAGGGCCCATTGCTGCACCCACCAAGAGTAACTCTGAGGGCTTACAGTGTTGTGGCAACGCCACCACCACCACCACCACCACGAAAGGCCCAATTTTTCAGCCCCTGTTCAAAAGGGGCATGTAATTACAATTCTTGATCTAATAATTCACAGCAGGGCCCATTCCTGCACCCACCAAGAGTAACTCTGAGGGCTTACAGTGTTGTGGCAACACCACCACCACCACCACCACCACGAAAGGCCCAATTTTTCAGCCCCTGTTCAACAGGGGCATGCAATTACAATTCTTGATCTAATAATTCACAGCAGGGCCCATTGCTGCACCCACCAAGAGTAACTGTCAGGGCTTACAGTGTTGTGGCACCAGCACCACCATCAAAGGCCCAATTTTTACTACCACTGTTCAACAATTATATGTAATTAAAATTCCTGATATAATAGTTGACAGCAGGGCGTTCCAGCACCAACCAAGAGTAACTGTGAGTGCTTACAGTGTTGTGCCAACACCAACAACTAAGGGGCCTATTTCTGCAGAGTATATACGGCAGGTCCCTACTTTCAAACATCCAACTTACAAACGACTACTACTTGCAAACGCAAGAAGACAACAGGAAGTGAGAGGAAATCTACCACTAGGAAGGAAAATTCTCTCCTGTAAGAATAAATATGGGAGAAAGGTGTCTCCTCTGTACTGATGCTTTATCAGCAATCCTTGTTTCAAGAAAAACACCACATTTCAAAAACAGTTGTCATTGGGACGGAAAGTGAGGTGAAATGTTCTGAACAGGGGCACAGACAGCAAAACAAATGTTACAGGGGTGATAATCCTTACCTATGTTTTCCAAAAAGTTTAAAAATAGATTTTTGGCCTGGAGCTACACTTCAACAATGTACCTGTTCAAAATTACAAACAGATTCTACATAAGAACAAACCTACAGTCCCTGTCTTGTATGCACCGCCTGTATACGGCTGTTCAGAGTATATAGGGCCTTTTTTATTTTATGTGCGGGGTTCCCCTTAATATCCATACAAGACCCAAAGGGGCTGGTAATGGGCTGGGGTAGGGGGGGGGGGTCATGGGGTAGCTATGCCATTTTTCTTAAAGATTTTCATCCATATTACCGGGACCAGACATTACATTAAAGCCGCAAGCAGTTTTAAATGGCTTTTTTTTCCTTTAGAAGTGTCATTTTGTGCAGGGACAGTTCTAAACACGGGAAACACGTGGCACTTCACAGGCATACTTTAGACACCCCCCAGGTACGATATTTAAAGGAATATTTGACTTTTTTTTTTTCACTTTATGCATCATTAAAATGACTGCTCCCGAAAAACGACCGTTATTAAAACTTCTTTTTGCATTGATACATGTCCCCTGGTGCAGAACCCGGGTTCCCAAACCCTTTTTAGGACAATAACATGCATAATAGTTGTTATAATTACCACTTTAGAATTCGAACGTTCGCATCCATTGTATTTAATAGGGTTCTAATGTTCGTACGAACTTTCGGTCCGTTCGCGGGTTCTGGTGCGAACCGAACCCGGGGGTGTTCGGCTCATCGCTAATGCTGGGTGTGAGAAATAACCTGCTAATATGACAATTTTGTGAAAAAAAAAAATGAAAAAAAAATCTTGATTTTGCAAAGAATTGTGGGAAAAAATGACAACTTCAAAAAACTCACAATGCCTCTTTCTAAATACCTTGGAATGTCTTCTTTTCAAAAAGGGGTAATTTGGGGGGTATTTGTACTTTTCTGGCATGTTAGGGTCTCAAGAAATGAGATAGGCCGTCAGTACTTCAGGTGTGATCAATTTTCAGGTATTGGCACCATAGCTTGTGGACTCTATAACTTTCACAAAGACCAAAAAATATGCACCAATTTGTACTTATTTTTACCAAAGATATGTAGCAGTATAAATTTTGGGCAAAATTTATGAAGAAAAAATACTAATTTGCAAAATTTTATAACGGAAACAAAGAAAAATTCATTTTTTTACAAAATTTTCAGTCTTTTTTCTTTTATAGCGCAAAAAATAAAAAACCCAACAGTGATTAATTACCACCAAAAGAAAGCTCTATTTGTGTGAAAAAAAGGACAAAAATTTCATATGGGTACAGTGTTGTATGACTGAGTAATTGTCATTCAAAATGTGAGAGCACCGAAAGCTGAAAATTCGTCTGGTTAGGAAGGGGGTTTAAGTGCCCAGTTGTCAAGTGGTTAAAACTGCTTGCGGCTTTAATGTAATGTCTGGTCCCGGTAATATGGATGAAAATCTTTAAGAAAAATGGCATAGCTACCCCATCACAGCCCCCCCCTACCCCAGCCCATTACCAGCCCCTTTGGGTCTTGTATGGATATTAAGGGGAACCCCGCACACAAAATAAAAAAGGCCCTATATACTCTGAAGAGCCGTATACAGGCGGTGCATACAAGACAGGGACTGTAGGTTTGTTCTTATGTAGAATCTGTTTGTAATTTTGAACAGGTACATTGTTTAAGTGTAGCTCCAGCCAAAAAATCTATTTTTAAGCTTTTTGGAAAACATAGGGAAGGGTTATCAACCCTGTAACATTTGTTTTGCTGTCTGTGCAGTGTGCACCTGTTCAGAACAGTTCACCTCACTTTCCGTCCTAATGAAAAATGTGTTTTGAAAATTTGGGGTTTTTATTGAAACAAGAATTGGTGATAAAGCATCAGTGGAGAGGAGACACTTTTTTTCCCATATTAACTCTTACAGGAGAGAATTTCCCTTCCTAGGGGTAGATTTCCTTTCACTTCCTGCTGTATCCTTCCGTTTGCAAGGAGGAGTCGTTTGTAAGTTGGATGTTTGAAAGTAGGGGCCTGCCGTATATACTCAGCTGAAATTTGCCCCTTACATGTTGGTGTTGCCACAACACTGTGAGCCCTCACAGTTACTCTTGGTGGGCGCATGAATGGGCCCTGCTGTGAATTATTAGATCAAGAATTGTAATTGCATGCCCCTGTTGAACAGGGGCTGAAAAATTGGGCCTTTGGTGGTGGTGGTGGTGGTGGTGGTGTTGACACAACACTGTAAGGCCTCACAGTTAGTCTTGGTGGGCGCAGGAATGGGCCCTGCTGTGAATTATTAGATCAAGAATTGTAATTACATGCCCCTGTTAAACAGGGGCAGAAAAATTGGGCCTTAGGCACTGGTGCCACAACACTGCAACCCCTCACAGATACTGTACTTGGAGCACAGCAATGAGCCCTGTTGCAAAGTATTGCATCAAAAATTTTAATTACACGCCCCTGTTAAACAGGGGCTGAAAAATTGGGCCTTAGCCACTGGGGCTGGTGCCACGACACTGAAACCTCTCCCAGATACTCTAGTTGGAGTGCAGGAATGAGCCCTGCTGCAAAGCATTGCATAAAAAATTGTAATAACACGCCCCTGTTAAACAGGGGCTGAAAAATTGGGCCTTAGCCACTGGTGGCGGCACCCAGAAACAAAAATGTTCTTCCAAGCTATCATCATCAATCGGATCATTGAGGAGGAGGAGGATAGTCAGTCAACATAACAGGACAGTCTCTCAGCATCAGCATCAGTCTTGAAGGGATGTGACATTTGAAAATAAATTAGTCTGTTATATCAGCTTCAGGTGTTTGGTAGCTGGTGGTGATCCAAGACTGGTTCATCTTTATGAAGGTCAGTCGATCAACAGAGTCGGTGGACAGGCGCACCCTGTGATCCGTGACAAATCCTCCAGCAGCACTGAATGTGCGTTCTGAAAGAACGCTGGATGCAGGACAGGCCAGTAGCTCAATTGCATACTGTGCAAGCTCTGGCCAGTGATCCATCCTCAAGAACCAGTAAGCCAGAGGATTTTCGGTGGGGAAGGTGTCCAAGTCTGACCTTGCCCCTAGGTATTCCTGCACCATGTATATCAGACGCTGGCGATGGTTGCCGGAACCGATCATACCTTGGGGCTGCGGACTAAAGAATTGTCTGAACGCATCGGTCAGATGGCCACCTTCCCCACCGCTCCTTCTTTGACTGACCGAAGCCTCAGTAACTCGTTGTCCAGGACCAGGAGTTTGTAACCTCCCAGTCTCTGGGAACGCATTGCACAGACCTTTCTGCAAGGCCTCCCGGAGTTGTCTCATCCTCTGCTCCCTCTGCGACGGTAAGATAAGGTCTGCAACCTTACCCTTGTACCGTGGATCAAGGAGAGTGGCCAGCCAGTAATGGTCCCTCTCCTTGATCCAAAGAATACGAGGATCCTTCCGCAGACTTTGCAGGATCAGGGAGGCCATGCAGCGTAGGTTAGCTGAGGCATTCGGTCCGGAGTCTTCTGGGTCACTAAGGACGACATGATCCGCAGCCACCTCCTCCCAGCCACGTACAAGTCCACTGGTTTTTTGGGACTGTAAATCATCCCTAAAAGACTGCTGCTGATGATGCTGAGTGCCAGGCTCCACCTCCATGCTGACACAATCCTCCTCCTCCTCCTCCTCTTCTTCCTGTGCGATGGGTGGGACAGAAGGAACACTGTCTGGGTAAAGGGGGCCTTGAGAGGCAAGGAAGTCCTCCTCTTCCGGCCTCTGTTCTGCCTCAAGTGCCCTGTCCATTATTCCACGCAGCGTATGTTCCAAGAGGTGGACAAGAGGTACAGTGTCACTGATGCATGCACTGTCACTGCTCACCATCCTCGTGGCCTCCTCAAATGGTGCCAGGACAGTGCATGCATCCCTGATCATGCCCCACTGGCGTGGTGAAAAAAACCCGAGCTCCCCTGACCCTGCCCTGGTGCCGTAGTCGCACAGGTACTCATTGATGGCCCTCTGCTGCGTGTGCAGCCGCTGCAGCATGGCCAACGTTGAGTTCCACCTGGTGGGCATGTCACATATAAGGCGGTTCTTGGGCAGGTTCAACTCCTTTTGCAGCTCAGCCAGGCGAGCACTGGCATTATACGATCTGCGGAAATGCACACAGACTTTCCTGGCCTGCCTCAGGACATCCTGTAAGCCCGGGTACCTGCCCAAGAATCGCTGCACCACCAGGTTAAGGACGTGAGCCACACAGGGCACATGGGTCAGTTGTCCCTGTCGGAGAGCGGAGAGGAGGTTGGTCCCATTGTCGCAAACTACCATTCCTGGCCTAAGCTGGTGTGGCGTCAACCACCTCTCGGCCTGCCCCTGCAGAGCAGACAGAACCTCTGCCCCAGTGTGGCTCCTGTCCCCCAAACACACCAGCGCAAGCACGGCATGGCATCTTTTTGCCTGCGTACTTGCGTAGCCCCTTGAACGCCTACGGAGCACCGCTGGTTCCGAGGGCAAAGCACAGGAAGAGGCTACAGAGGAAGAAGAAGAGGAGGGGGTGGAGGACAGAGGTGTGTCACAACCAGTAGTAGCATTTTGGAGGCGTGGCGGTGGAACAACCTCCAACACTACTGCACCTTGTCCTGCATCCTTCCCAGCTGCCAAAAGAGTGACCCAATGGGCCGTGAAAGAAAGGTAACGTCCCTGTCCATGCCTGCTGGACCATGAGTCAGCGGTAATATGCACCTTACCGCTGACCGCCCTGTCCAGCGAGGCCAAGACATTGCCTGCCACATGCCGGTAGAGAGCCAGAATCGTCTTCCGTGAGAAAAAGTGGTGTTTGGGAACCTGCCACTGAGGAACCGCACATTGCACAAACTCACGGAAGGGGGCCGAGTCTACCAACTGAAAAGGCAGCAGTTGAAGTGCTAGCAATTTAGCCAAGCTAGCATTCAACCGCTGGGCATGTGGATGGCTGGGAGTGAACTTCTTTCAACGGTCCAGCAGCTGGGGCAGGGAAATTTGCCTGTTAGAATCGGACATCGGTGTACTGCTAGCAGAGTGCCCGCAAGTACTTGGCTGTGACACACCTAATTCTACACCTTCATTCCTCTCAGAGCAGGTTTCAGAGAGGACTGAAGGTATAGTGGGGTTGGAGATCCCAGCTGATGCGGTGCAAGAAGAGGTCCGCTTTGTTCTTTGGTGTGGGTCTTTAAGGTAGGCTTGCCAACGAGCTGCATGGCAGGTCAACATATGTCTGGTCAAGCATGTGGTGCCCAAGCGGGTGATGTTTTGGCCACGCGATATACGCTTGAGACATATGTTGCAAACAGCAGCTATGCGATCTGATGCACTCGACTCAAAAAAGGCCCACACCAAAGAACTTTTTGAATAACGGGCAGAGGCAGCGCCCTGCACAGGCGGAGCTCTGCGGTGTGATTCCGTCGGTGTGCTGCCCTTACGCTGGCCCCCCGAGGGCATCCTGCCTCGTTGGAGATGTGCCTCCTCCTCATCCTCCTCCTCCTCTCTCCTATTAGGCACTCACGTGGAGTCAGTGACCTCATCATCCCCTCCCTCCTCATCACTGGAGCCAATCTGGCAGTATGCTGCAGCTGCTGGAACATGACTGCCAGATTGGTGTCCTTCTTGAGCATCCCCTCTCTCTGCTCTCACGCTACTGCCTTCCTCTAGCTGGGTATCATCATCAGACCCTTCGAAACGCTGGGCATCCTCCTGGAGCATGTACCCAACACTGTGCTCAAACAGTTCGGGGGACTCCTCAGGAGGACATGGTTGGTCTAGGAAAGGAGTGACTGATGATGACATTGATACCAGGGAAGAGGACGCTTTGGCAGCTGCTTTGCCAGTACCCTGAGCCTGGGTGAGAGAGGATGAGGAGGATGAGGAGGGCTTGGTCATCCACTCTACCAAGTCTTCGGCATGATGCGTCTCAACACGCCCAGCTGCCGAAAAGAGGGACAAGCGTGTCCCATGGCCACGTGCTGATGGCGATGCACCGCGTCCATGACCAGCACTGTTGTCTCTAGACACAGAGCCTGCTTGCCCTCTTTTATTGGCTCCTGACTGTCTGCCTCTCCTTGTTTGCCTTCCAGACATTCTAATGGCCTGCAGGGAAATGGGAAAACCAGCAATAAGGCCTAGCTTCAGGAGTATATTTTTCAGGAATCACACTACGCCTGCTGTAGGTGCTGCAAATGCCTGTTGGTGTAACACACCAGGAAAAAGCAGCAATACAGGCTAACTTCAGGTGTAATATGGTCAGGAGGCACACTCCGCCCGCTGTAAGTGCCGCAAATGTCTGTTGGTGTAACACACCAGTAAAAAGCAGCAATACAGGCTAACTTCAGGTGTAATATGGTCAGGAGGCACACTCCGCCCGCTGTAAGTGCCACAAAATCCTGTTGGTGTAACACACCAGGAAAAAGCAGCAATACAGGCTAAGTTCAGGTGTAATATGGTCAGGAGGCACACTCCGCCCGCTGTAAGTGCCGCAAAATCCTGTTGGTGTAACACACCAGGAAAAAGCAGCAATACAGGCTAAGTTCAGGTGTAATATGGTCAGGAGGCACACTCCGCCCGCTGTAAGTGCCGCAAAATCCTGTTGGTGTAACACACCAGGAAAAAGCAGCAATACAGGCTAAGTTCAGGTGTAATATGGTCAGGAGGCACACTCCGCCCGCTGTAAGTGCCGCAAAATCCTGTTGGTGTAACACACCAGGAAAAAGCAGCAATACAGGCTAAGTTCAGGTGTAATATGGTCAGGAGGCACACTCCACCTGCTGTAAGTGCCGCAACATCCTGTTGGTGTAACACACCAGGAAAAAGCAGCAATACAGGCTAAGTTCAGGTGTAATATGGTCAGGAGGCACACTCCGCCCGCTGTAAGTGCCGCAAAATCCTGTTGGTGTAACACACCAGGAAAAAGCAGCAATACAGGCTAAGTTCAGGTGTAATATGGTGAGGAGGCACACTCCGCCCGCTGTAAGTGCCGCAAAATCCTGTTGGTGTAACACACCAGAAAAAAGCAGCAATACAGGCTAAGTTCAGGTGTAATATGGTCAGGAGGCACACTTCGCCCGATGTAAGTGCCGCAAAATCCTGTTGGTGTAACACACCAGGAAAAAGCAGCAATACAGGCTAAGTTCAGGTGTAATATGATCAGGAGGCACACTCCGCCCGCTGTAAGTGCCGCAAAATCCTGTTGGTGTAACACACCAGGAAAAAGCAGCAATACAGGCTAAGTTCAGGTGTAATATGGTCAGGAGGCACACTCCGCCCGCTGTAAGTGCCGCAAAATCCTGTTGGTGTAACACACCAGGAAAAAGCAGCAATACGGGCTAACTTCAGGTGTATAATGTGCAGGAGGCTTGGCAACAATGACACTGACACTGTCCCCTGCCTATCCTTCTCTCTCCCTGCACACAAGGTTTATCAAAGTATATGACACTGACACTCTCCCTGCCTATCCTTCTCTCTCCCTGCACACAAGGTTTAGCAAAGAATATGACACTGACACTGTCCCCTACCTATCCTTCTCTCTCCCTGCACACAAGGTTTATCAAAGTATATGACACTGACACTCTCCCTGCCTATCCTTCTCTCTCCCTACACACAAGGTTTAGCAAAGAATATGACACTGACACTCTCCCTGCCTATCCTTCTCTGTCCCTACACACAAGGTTTAGCAAAGAATGGATTTGACACTGTCCCTGCCTATCCTTCACTTTCCCTGCTCCGGAACACACTACACGAGGCCGCCGCGCTGGCGGCCTTTTATAGTGTGGGGCGTGTACTAAACCCCCTCAGCTATAATTGGCCACAGGCATCCTGCCTGTGGCCAATCATTGCTCTCCTCGCTGCCGGCACTGTGATTGGCCAAGCATGCAGGGTCACAGTGCATGCTTGGCCAATCACAGCGCCGGGATTACACTGCGATGGCGCAGTGTATTGTGGGCCGTTCGCGTCACTCGAATTTGTCGCGAACGGCCCAAATCGTTCGTTGTTCGCCGAACGCGCGAACAGCCGATGTTCGAGTCGAACCTATGTTCGACTCGAACACCGAGCTCATTCCTACTGGCAACCCAGAAGTGGGTGGATGAGCTGCGGCTGGATGTCAAAATATTACAAACACAGTGTTGTTATGTGTGAACTGATGTAATTCTTGCCTGGGAGGGTCTGGACCAAAAATATAGAAATGAAAGGTAAAAAAAAAAAAAAAAGTTGCCATCTTATGGATAAGTTGGGGGGAGAATTACTATGGGTTGATTTACTAAACGCAAATAGCATGTTCACTTTGCAAGGGAAGTTGCCTTTTGCAAGGGAATTCTATCCAGAGCTTAGTGAAAGTAGTACACTTTCACTTTGCAAAAAATATTCAATTATACAGTGGGGAGAACAAGTATTGGATACACTGCCAATTTTGCAGGTTTTCCTACCTACAAAGCATGTAGAGATCTGTAATTTTTATCATAGGTACTCTTCAACTGTGAAAGACGGAATCTAAAACAAATCCAGAAAATCACATTGTATGATTTTTAAATAATTAATTTGCATTTTATTGCAGGACATAAGTATTTGCTCACCTACCAAACAACGGAAAATTTATATCAAATACTTACCGTAATTTTCCTTTCCTGATGGACTCCATGGCAGCCTACATGTGGGTTAATCCCGCCCCTCATACCTCATAGGACCCTTCTCCCATAAATCTTTGCTCTGGGCCAGAGGCCGTGTTCCATAATTTAGCCTACTCCTGCCATTGGGAGGGAACTCCTGCTGCCATGGAGTCCATCAGGAAAGGAAAATTCCGGTAAGTATTTGATATAAATTTTCCGTTTTCCTGACAGACTCCATGGCAGCCTACGTGTGGGAAATAACTAGCCATACACACCCAGGTGGGCAGAGTGCTGGACAAAAGAAAAAAAGGTTTAATTGGCACCATCAACAGACAAGATACATAAACCAAATTTAACAGAAGATAATGAGGTTGGCTCTACGCAGTAGTGTGCCATGAACGTGTTAAATGAAGACCACGGGGCCACCTTGCAAATAACTTCTGGAGGCACGTGACATGACGCCACCCATGATGAAGAGACACTTCTAGTTGAGTGAGCAGTCACCGCTTCTGGAGGCGCCAAGCCCTTGGCTTTGTAGGTCCACTGAATGGCCTGAACAATCCATGCTGCGATAGATCTGGAAGGGGCACGCATTCCCTTATTCTTCCCATGAAAAAGAACGAGCAGGTGGTCGGTCTGATGGAAAGAAGCTGTAGCTTCAAGATACTGACTCAGAGCTTTTCCAACATCTAAGGGATGAACACTGGAATCCTCAGTAGATCTGAACGTTGGAAGAGCAATCTCCTGATTGTCATGAAACACAGATGCCACTTTGGGGTTTGAACCCAACATAGGAATTAAAAAGGTTAGAAATAGCTCCTTGCATCCCAGAGAGCTGATTTCAGAGCCTCTCTTGGCCGATGTTATAGCCACCAAGAAGGCAACTTTTAGAGAGAGTCATTTGATAGAAGATTGATCTTCATGTTCCAACTCTCTACCTAAGAAAAAATCCAGGACAAGGGGAAGATCCCAATTAGAGAAACTTGGCTTTATCTGAGGTCTGAGCCTTATTGCTCCTCTGAAAAACTACTCAGTAAGAGGGTGTCTAGCCCAGGAAACACCCGTAAAGGCAGAGATTACAGAGACTTGGACTCGCAGCGAGCTGACTGACAATGAGAGATCCAATCCTGATTGTAAGAAGTCCAGTATATCATGTATCTTTGGGTTATTGCAAGAACCTGCAGTGGAAGAGGTGCAGTCTGAAAACTTGTTCAAATCCTCTGGTAGACCCTGTTGGTGCCTGCTCTTCTGGCATTTAATAATGTGGAGATGGCCCTACTTGGACAGCTCAGGGCCTCCAAACTTCCCCCCTCAAGAACCAGATCATCAGATGTAGATGGGCCAGGCATGGATGTAGAATTGCCCCTTGTGATAGGAGATCTGGTTTGGAGGGTAGAGGAACTAGGTCCCGGAAGCTGAGTTGTATCAGCAGTGGAAACCATGGCCTGTTTGGCCAGTACGGGACTATTGCCACTATCTCTGCTTCTTCCATCCTGAGTCTCGACAGAAACCGGAGAATGACAGGAACCGGGGAAAAGGAATAGGCCCTGTGGACCCGCCAATGGTCTGTCAGAGCATCTACCCAAAAGCCTGGGGATACAGAGTCCTCGTGTAGTATCTCTCTAGTCTAAAGTTGCAAGGGGAGGCAAACAAGTCTACTTCCGGAATGACTCCCAGGGACAGGACCCACCTGAAGACTTCGGGGGGGAAGTCCACTCGTTATCCAGAAAAACTCTTGACAGAAAATCTGCCTGAACGTTCTGGACTCCAGGGAGATAGACAGCTGTCAGGTTGGCCAGGTTTTTCTCTGGGCCCAGATCATGATGGGCTCTACTTCCTTTGACAGGGAGTACCCCCCTGTCTCTTGATGTATGCGACTGCCGTTGTGTTGTCCAGTCTTAGGAGGACTGAGTCTCCTGCTGTTAAGTGGTAAAAAAACGACTGCAGAGCGCAGAACGCTGCCCGGAGTTCCAGAACATTGGAGACTATCCCGTGAGAGGGAAAATTCCAAATGCCTTGGGCTACTTCTGTCAGCCCCTGTTGCTGGCATCTGTAGTGATGGTGACCCAAGACACAGGTGCGATGGAGTGACAATTGAGGAGGTTCCTCTGTTGTAGCCACCAAGGAAGGCTCTCCGGCATGAATGAGGTTATTTGGATAGAGTGATCCCGAAGCCCTGGGTTCCACTGCTGGAGGAAACCCTTCTGGAAGGGCCACATTTTCCACTGAGCCCACTTTACCATGGGTGTTGTTGCCACCATGCTGCCAATGCTCTTTAGGCATTGAGAGGCTCGGAGATGAGGACGACATTGCAAGCCGAACTCTGTTCCGGATCACTGGGATTTTTCCAGGGGTAACGAGATGGTGCTCTTGATAGTGTTGAAGTGTGCCCCGAGGAATACCAGGGACTGCGTAGGATCCAGATGGCTCTTTTCCAGATTCAGAAGCCAACCAAACTCGAGTAGAATGGAGATGACCTGGGATCTGTGGATTAGCAACTGTTTCCTGTCCAGCTATAACAGCAGGTCGTCTAGATAGTGATACAGACGGATACCTCTGGTCCTGATCAGAGCCACGACAGCCAACAAGAGTTTTGAAAACACACGAGGCAATGTTGGAAGCCCGAAGGGGAGACAGGTGAACTGCAGACGGATTTGATCGACAGCAAAGCAAAGGTATTTCTGGAATTCTGACGCTATCGGAACATGGAAGTAGGCGTCCTTCAGGTCTATAGAGACAAGCCAATCGCCTAGTTGGATTGCTTTACTGATCATGAGTAGTGTCTCCATCTTGAACTTCTCCTTCTAGATAAAAGAATTCAAGTGGGTTAGGTCTATAACTGGCCTCCAGGAGACGTTTTTCTTCAACACCATGAAGAGGGGCGAGTAGACCCCTTGAAACCTTTTGTCCTCTGCAACTGGAGCCACAAGAGAGTCTGCATAGGACAGGAGAATTAGCTTTTTCTCTTCCGAGAGAGGCAAGGATGCCGACTCGCTCTGTCTAGGCAGGTGCAATATCATAAAGACTTAGGGGATTCTTGTCCACCGGAAGATGGCCCTTTTGAAAACTTCTGGCCTGAAGGCCGTTTTTTTTTTCTTTTCTTCCAGGTCTTCTTGAACTCACGGCCAGGCCTATAGTAGCGAGCATTCCTTGCTCAATCTGAACCTTGCCTGGGCTGTGTTCTCTTCTGGTTTAGCAGATGGTGATCCTGGGGAAGGAACCCCCGACTTGCCCCCTGTGGCACGGGTGATGGCACTGTCCGATTTGTTCCCAAAGAGGAACGAACCCTCAAATGGAATCCTGCACCATGCCTGCTTGGAGGCAGGGTCAGCTACCCACGGGCGCAGCCACAAGGCATGCTTAGCCGTGACAGATTTCAGCATGATCCGAGCCACCAGGCGAATTATGTCTAGGGAAGCCCAGACCCAGAAAAGCCACCGCCAACCTTAGCCCATGAATAGGTGAGCTCCTGGCCAGTTCTTCCGAGATGCTCCTCAGAGAAGCATCTACGTCGTCCGTCCAGATTTCCATCACTTTAGAAAGAGCTGCAAGAGCTAGAGCTGATTTGCAGGTCATACCCGCTGTAATGTAGATCCGCTTGAGGTCGGTATAAATTTTGCACTCCGGACCATCCCTAAAGGAAACAGTATCCTCCAATGGGAGTGTGACGTGCCTCACCATCCTTATTAGGGCTGAGTCAATAAGAGGAGCCGACTCCAGGTGTTTTACATCCTTGTTTTTAAATGGGTACATTTTTGATACCTTTGTTAACAGGCAAATCTTCCTTTCAACACCACCCCATTCATCGGTAATTATTGCGCTGAGTTCACCCAAAAAGGAGAAATTAGGGCGTTCTTTTTTGAGGTGTTTAGAACATTTCCCCTGTTTGGAGGGTGCCTCTACTGGCTCTTCCATCTCAAAGCTTCTTTGACAGCTTTGACCAACTGTGGTACAAGGGCAAATTCAAAACCTGCACCAGGGTCATCTACCTCCACCTCACTGTCTGAGGCTTCAATTGAGGAATGGCTCGGCTGTGAAGGGCCTGGAGCCTTGAGATCATCCCTAATAGGGACTGACATAGTGTCGCCAGCAGGGTTGTGGGTATGACCAGAATCCACTTTACTCAGGGACTCACGGACCACCTTTCTGACCAGTGCTTCCACTTGTTGGTCTCTACCCTCTCTTTCTCTTGCGACTTTAAAAAAGCATCGCTCGCAGAGCGATTTGCCTTCAGGAACCTGGGCCCTGCATACCCAGCAGGCTTTCCTCACAGAGCGGCTGGAGTGGCGGTGAGAGTGTCGCCCAGAGGTGGTTTTAGACTCCTTTCTGTGGTACCTAGATCTAAAGGGAGATCTATGACGTCTGGAGCTTGAAGAGCAGTGATGACGTTGAGACCTAGGACGGTCTTTGCAGTGCTTTGGTGTTCAGACCTAGAAGAGCTAAGTGAAAAAGAAAGGGTTAAGAGCTCCTGAATGAGTGAACCCAAGCATCACAGGTAGAAAGAACTAAATCCTACCTGCAGCGCAAGGGTTGGCCACAGGAGGGCGGTGACAGATCCATGGCAAGGCAGTTTGAAACTGAAATAAACCATTAAAGCCTTATGAGAAACAGGAGTGACAACAGGCATGAGAGAGCACATAACAAAACATAGCCAGCAGCCAGCACCCAGGGAGTCTGCAGCAAACAATTTACCTTGTAAACCAGAGACCAGTGCCTGTGGAAACCGCTGCATAAGCCTGCAAGTCATCCCAAGGAATAGCTGCTTTGACAGCTATTTAAATCTGCCACCGTTAATGATGTCACCGCCCCACAGCGCGCCTGCGCTGGAAAAACATTGCCACCCGGTGGCGGCCAATCGCATGCGCGACCGCCGCCATTTTGACAAAACCGCGCCTGCGCAAACCAAGCACGGAATCTTTGTTCGCGGCTTGCGCATGCGCAGACAGGTCCCGGCGACTTCCTGAAACGGCGAGCTGGAACACAGCTGCGCTCCAGCCGCCGTGGCCACTCACTGGAGCTTGATAGAAAATAAGGAGACTCACAAAACACAGAGATACGGCTGCCATATAAAACGAATATCTTTGTACATTACCACCACCACGGCACGATCCGGACCAGAACCTGGGACTGGGGAGCTGTTCACTCGACCCACCGCACGATCGGGCGTTTACAAGGCCTCCTGCTAATAGCTGGGATGTTTGGCCATATTGCCGCTTGCCTGCCAATGGCCAGGTTAGTAAGCTCTTCATGGTATCGCATCATATCGCCCATGTCCACCTGCTAATAGCTAGGATTGCTGGACTGCAGAGAGGATCACCGCTAACCACCAACGTATCGCCGTGCACACCGCCAGGCCTGGATTACAGAAAAACTTAATGAAAAGGTAAGACTATATCTTGGTCCTAGGAGGAGGACAAAAAAAGGAACACGGCCTCTGGCCCAGAGCAAAGATTTATGGGAGAAGGGTCCTATGAGGTATGAGGGGTGGGATTAACCCACACGTAGGCTGCCATGGAGTCTGTCAGGAAAGTAAGAATTCCGGCTCTCACAGACCTGTTATTTTTTTCTTTAAGAAGCCCCCCTGTTCTCCACTCATTACCTGTATTAACTGCACCTGTTTGAACTTGTTACCTGTATAAAAAACACCTGTCCACACACTCAATCAAACAGACTCCAACCTCTCCACAATGGCCAAGACCAGCTGTGTAAAGACATCAGTAATAAAATTATAGAACTGCACAAGGCTGGGATGGGCTACAGGACAATAGGCAAGCAGCTTGGTGAGAAGGCAACAACTGTTGGCGCAATTATTAGAAAATGGAAGAAGTTTAAGATGACGGTCAATCTCCCTCGGTCTGGGGCTCCATGCAAGATCTCACCTCATGGGGCATTAATGATCATGAGGAAGGTGAGGGATCAGCCCAGAACTACACGGCAGGACCTGGTCAATGACCTGAATAGAGCTGGGACCACAGTCTCAAAGAAAACTAGTAGTAACACACTACGCCATCATGGATTAAAATCCTGCAGTGCACACAAGGTCCCCCTGCTCAAGCCAGCGCATGTCCAGGCACGTCTGAAGTTTTCCAATGACCATCTGGATTATCCAGAGGAGGAATGGGAGAAGGTCATGTGGTCTGATGAGACAAAAATAGAGCTTTTTGGTCTAAACTCCACTCACCGTGTTTGGAGGAAGAAGAAGGATGAGTACAACCCCAAGAACACCATCCCAACCGTGAAGCATGGAGGTGGAAACATCATTCTTTGGGGATGCTTTTCTGCAAAGGGGACAGGACGACTGCACCGTATTGAGGGGAGGATGGGTGGGGCCATGTATTGTGAGATCTTGGCCAACAACCTCCTTCCCTCAGTAAGAGCATAGAAGATGGGTCTTGGCTGGGTCTTCCAGCATGACAACGACCCAAAACACACAGCCAGGGCAACTAAGGAGTGGCTCCGTACGAAGCATCTCAGGGTCCTGGAGTGGCCTAGCCAGTCTCCAGACCTGAACCCAATAGAAAATCTTTGGAGGGAGCTGAAAGTCCGTATTGCGCAGCGACAGCCCCAAAACCTGAAGGATCTGGAGAAGCTCTGTATGGAGGAGTGGGCCAAAATCCCTGCTGCAGTGTGTGCAAACCTGGTCAAGAACTACAAGGAAACGTATGATCTCTGTAATTGCAAACAAAGGTTTCTGTACCAAATATTAAGTTCTGCTTTTCTGATGTATCAAATACTTATGTCATGCAATAAAATGCAAATTAATTACTTACAAATCATACAATGTGATTTTCTGGATTTTTTAGATTCCATCTCTCACAGTTGAAGAGTACATATGATAAAAATGACAGACCTCTACATGCTTTGTAAGTAGGAAAACCTGCAAAATTGGCAGTGTATCAAATACTTGTTCTCCCCACTGTATGTAAGGAAAAAATATATTGCATATTTGCTTGCATGTGATTGGATGATGGAAGTCAGCAGAGCTTCACCCCATTCATTAAGTTCTGGGAAAAATTGCCTTGCAAAGTACTGTATAACTTTGTTGCAAAGTGATCAATCCATTTGCTTTTAGTAAATCAACCCCTATATTACAATCAAGGATTTGGGAGTAAAGGTATGTTTTAAAGTGTTACTAAACCCAGGACCCTGCATTCACTATATCTGGTCTCCCAAAGTACACAGAACATGGAAATACAATTATTTTAGTAAATATAAACTGCTAAATACCTTTTCTCATCAGCAGTATATAACAGTTTTGTGATTTCTATCGGTGTCTGGTTAAAGCTTGTAGGAGGAGTTTTCATTTTCCCACAATTGTCCATAGAGATTGCAAGACCCCTGGCCCTCTGTCTGGACAGTGCTGATTGGCCCTGTGCTGCTCACATGCACTCTCTCAAGAAAAATAAATATCTTTAGCAATACGCACCAAACTAACCATGTGCAGCCTGTCCCCTGGCTCGTAAATATTAGGTTATTTTTTTTGAAGACAATGGAAGAAGGAGATGAACAGAAGACAGGATCAAATAGCCCTTTTACACAATGCAGAGGAATACCCCCTCAGGTTCCACAGTGAGTATAATAAGCATGCTTTACTGCATATTCGGGCTGATTTTACTGTTGTTGGTTTAGTAGCATTTTAAGTACCGTATTTATCGGCGTATAACACGCACCGGCGTATAACACGCACCCCAAGTTTAGGAGGAAATTTAAAGGAAAAAAACTTTTAGCAGGGAAATTCAAGGAAAAAAAAAAAAAAAAACTTACATTTAAATGCAGCATGCAGCCTTGCCCAGTGTCCATCTGCAGCCTTGCCCAGTGTCCATCTGTCCATCTGCAGCCGTGCCCAGTGTCCATCTGTCCATCTGCAGCCGTGCCCAGTGTCCATCTGCAGCCTTGCCCAGTGTCCATCTGCAGCCGTGCCCAGTGTCCATCTGTAGCCTTGCCCAGTGTCCATCTGCAGCCGTGCCCAGTGTCCATCTGTCCATCTGCAGCCGTGCCCAGTGTCCATCTGTCCATCTGCAGCCGTGCCCAGTGCCTTTGCGATCGTGTCAGTCGCGGCGGTTTTTAAAATTTGGCGCCGATTTCTGTGGAGAGGAGCGAGCGGGGCCGAGTGTACTTCGGCTGGACTCGGCTCCTCTCGCAGTTCCGCCCATCTCCACTGACTGCGCCGCTGACGGAGAAAGCCGAGTGTACTTCGCCTAGACTCGTGTCTGCTCACAGTCACAGGCAGGACTGCGAGAGGAGCCGAGACTAGGCGAAGTACACTCGGCTTTCTCCGTCAGCGGCGCAGTCAGAGATGGGCGGGACTGCGAGAGGAGCCGAGTAAAGCCGATTGTACTTCGGCTTCGGCTCCGCTCGCTCCTCTCGCTCATTTTCAGCAGGGGAATTCGGAGTATCGGCGTATAACACGCACCCACGATTTTCCCCTGATTTTAAGGGGAAAAAAGTGCGTGTTATACGCCGATAAATACGGTATATGTAAATGATTGAATGTCCATAGCCTGGCTACAGGTTCTTAAAAATTACAGAGCACCATAAAAGGTCATTTTATTCCAAGGAATGTGTGTATTTATTTTTTAATCAACCAATCACGTGCTTCATTTAATTTCCAGCCTGCTTTAGAATCATAAAAGCGAGAATCCCAGTACATTTCTGTCTTCATTTTAACTTGTTCTGTTTGTTTATTCTTTTTATAAATGTCACACACAGCATCTGCTCTACACATCCAAAAATGGGTTACTATGGTGACAATCTGTAGCATTTTGGAGTTGTGGAGTTGTTCTTCATAGACAATCTCATACTGTCATCTGTTTTTATTGCTTCTAAAAAGGAAAGCCTTTAAGTGTATGTTTATTAAACTGCAATGTAGAGGGCATTTACATATTGTGGCCCTTTACCACATATGACGCTCCCAGAGAAGAGCCTGTTTAATAACATTTATGCTTCTCTGAGAAGAGACATGAATGAAGTGTGATGAATGGCCGCGATGCGCAGTGTAAGCAGGACTGGGACAAGGGGTGGGCAGGAGGGGAAGCTCAGAGGCGACTCTAGGCTTTGTGAGGCCCCACTCACGCCCATAGTGGGAAAAATAATTCAAGCGATAAAAAATAACGGTGTGCCCCCCCACAGCGCTGCCGACTTTCCTCCTCTGCCCTCCCTCTGACTGCTGTGGGGGGGGGGGGAAACTTCAGGATGGAGGCCGAGAAAAGGCCCCTATCTTTTCTAAAAGAACACTGTGAGTGATTGGAACTGATTTGTGTTTACTATGCTTTAGTTTATGAATTAACAGGAGCCTCTGTCTCCTGCTTATTCATCTGCAGTGCAGCTGAGGCTACAGAGAAAGGAACTGGGGAATGCGTTTCCTCATTTCCTTTCTCTGTCTCAAAAGTGAGACTTCGGGGGTCTGTTTAGCCCCCTGATATTTAACCAAAGAAACCAAAAAACTCTACTAAAAAATTAAATAAAAAGATTGTAATAAAAAAAAAAGACAAACATTTCTAATCAAACTAAAAAGCCATGCCCAATAGGTAGCATAATTTAGCCACACATACAAATGTTTCTGTATGGCACGGGTCACCCTCTCCCTAGTAAGGGCCCCTACTGTACAATGGCGGTAAACTTGAGTAGGAGAGGAAAGTGGAGGGTATGGCGGTGGGTAGTATGTACATGAGAGGGGTGTGGAGTGTATGGTGGTGGGTAGTATGTACATGAGAGGGGTGTGGAGTGTATGGCGGTGGGTAGTATGTACATGACAGGGGTGTGGAGTGTATGGTGGAGGGTAGTATGTACATGAGAGGGGTGCAGAGTGTATGGCGGTGGGTAGTATGCAGGGGACGGGTGGGCCAGGGGGCAGGATGGCAATTGCCCCCCAGGCCACCCTAACTTATGTTCAAAATGGCCGGAAGCCGCTGCCCGCTACCATTTTTTTTTTATTCTGGTCTAGGAAGTCGGGCCGGGGCATGGCCATGGCGGCCGACCACTAGCTGTTGCATTCAGGGAGTTGTAGTCCGCACTCAAGCTTCTGGTGGGTGGAAAACACAGCAGCGCAGAGGAAACTACAACTCCCTGGGACCGGATTCTTGGAAGCAGGCAGAGGCAGGGCGTGCCAGGGAGTCGGGACGCAGGGCTGCAGGGCTGGGCGCTGGCTGCAACTTGACCCCAGGATCAGGAGCGTTACCCCCCCCCAGAAGACCGTGGCGTGCAAGGACCTGCTGAGCTGAGATCACTGAGTTGAGAGACCCTGACACCCCTAGCTGACCCCCCATATCCCCCCCATACACCCCTTGTAACCTGCTCCAGTGATCAGGCTGCATTGATGGGCACTGGAGTTGGCTGCACTGATGGGCACTGGTGAGGCTGCATTGAAAAACCAGGTGGGCCATGGATGGTGAGCTGATTTGGCGGCTCAATGGGCCACTTCACTGGACTTGCCCCCCAGGCCTTAGGCCGCCAGCCCTCCCCTGGTAGTATGTACATGAGAGGGGTGTGGAGTGTATGGCGGTGGGTAGTATGTGTAGTGATGTGATAATTTCTTTGCCAATTTACTAAATGTATACTCTTGTTATGCAGTGTTTGTTTGCCCTTTTCCGATATATTTGCTATGCTTTCTGTCTCACCAAGGATGAGGTCATCAAGAAGGGCAGAGGATGGCAAGGGGTTTTGTGGGTAAGTGGGTGGAGAGAGATATACATGTGGAGAGATAGAACAATGAATTCCTGCTAAGAGAACACAGGCTGTGTAAGTGCTGCTGCTGCAGTTTCACCTCACTGAGAAATACATAGAGACTGTTAATGATTTCATGTTCCTGTTTGGAAAATACTTTATGTTGGATGGTTGACTGAATGAATGTTATTTCTTCAATACATGGACTTTCTAATACAATGCTGTGTGGATTACTGTCTGTGTAAAGATATAATTCTCAATTGGGATTTCACTTGCTATTCACAAGCCACAATTGAGTGGAGCCACTACGCTTGTTAAAGATCCTGTCCTGATCACACAGATTATGAAGACTCTGCTCCTAAAATACTATACAGGTGGCGCCATTATACCTCAGTAGCCGTAGAGAGAGAAAAGAATAGTGCTACATATGTATTAGAGGGGTGTATAGTGGAGGGTAGTATGTACATGAGAGGGGTGCGGAGTGTATGGTGGAGGGTGGTATGTACATGAGAGGGGTGCAGAGTGTAAATAGGTGGGTAGCATGTACACGAGAGGGGTGCGGAGTGTATGTGGGGGGTAGTATGTACATGAGAGGGGTGTGGAGTGTATGGAGGTGGGTAGTATGTACATGAGAGGGGTGCAGAGTGTACGGTGGGGGGTAGTATGTACATGAGAGGGGTGTGGAGTGTATGACGGTGGGTAGTATGTACATGAGAGGGGTGCAGAGTGTATATAGGTGGGTAGTATGTACATGCAGGGCCTGACTTACCATTGGGCTTGACTGGTCTCAAGCCCATGGGCCCCGCACAATAGGGGGCCCCGCTCTTGCGCACATTAGCCCCTCTAAACTGGCATTTAAAGCTTGCCGGAATGCAATTTGTGAGAACTTCCCATTTGTCCGGCACAGAGGAGAAGTCTTGCGGTGTTTAGCTCCTTCCACTCTTCCTGATACTCCCCTGTGTGACTAAAGAAGATGTCACAAAAGGGGAGTGAAAGAAAACAGCAGCCGCAGACACAGAAATGAATGGTTACAGCGCAGCGGCGCATGCGCGAGATTACCGACAGGGACACAGTAAGTACGAAAGCAACGTCATAATTTGAATCACATAACAGCAGTACGAATGGCGCTTGAGATACCCGGAAATACAGAGAATTAAATCATCCTAAAAAAGGTATTTGCAGGCCTCGTTTTTGGGGGATATATATATATGTATTGCATTGCGATGAGCTGTTATAACCTAATAATTGAAAAATTGCAAAAATCGGCCGGGGTTTACTTCCTCTTTAATTGTTCATTGAATTGTTCTATTTAAAGTAATGTATAGAAGGTAGGGCCCGAAAGTGACTCAAGCCCAGTGGCCCCCACCACCCTAAGTCCTGCCCTGTGTACATGAGAGGGGTACGGAGTGTATAGTGGGGGGGTAGTATGTACATGAGAGGGGTGCGGAGTGTATGGAGGTGGGCAGTATCAAATACACCACTGGCCACTGATGCATTAGTGACCAGTGGCAGTTAATTAACCCCTTTGTGCTGCATTAGTGGCACCGGCATCAGAGTTTTTGAACCATTTCATGCTGCACCATATAGGGGTTAATTAACTCTGAAACCGGTACCACTAATGCAGCACAAAGGGGTTAATTAACTGTCACTGTTCACTAATGTATAGCAATGCAATAACCCCTTCCATGCTGCATATTACAAATACCAATGTAAACCCCCCCCCCCCCAAAGAGTTAAACACTTCAGGCAGTTGACACAGCTAAGCCACTGTGACAACAGTGCCTCAGGAAAGGTTTTAAGCCTCTGCAAACTTACTTGCACTTTTGCACGGGGCTTCACTGGCTCCTCGCAGGTCTTTGCAGCAGCACTCTCCTCTGCTCTTTCTTCCCGCCTCCCGGTCTGTGAATGACATCACGCCGGGCGGGACTAGGAAGCTCCTGTCGGGCGGAGATCACTCCGCCTGACAGGGAAGTGACTGCGTGAATGACTCACAGCATACTGGCACCGCTCTGCTGCAGAGAGTGTTCCCGGCGGCCAGTGGGTGTCACGGCTGTCTTCAGCGGTAGGTACGGAGCAACCAGCATTTTTACAAGGCCTCCCTGCCCCGCGGCTCAGCCCGCCCCCCTACCTCCTGGCGGGTTCAGCAGCGGCCGGCCCGGCAGCTCCACCTCCTCTACAATTCGTCTGCAGTGCAGCGCAGTATATGAAAGATGGCGATCCTTTACCGGCCCGCTCACCCTGCCAGCTTAGGGACACTGACCAGGGACATTCCCTCTCATTCTCCCACACACATCAGGAAAATTAGGTGGCCGCGAGGCCCCTGGGAGTACGTGGCCTTAGGCGGACGCCTTTTTTGCCTAATTAGAGAAGCGCCTCTGAGGA
Source organism: Rana muscosa (assembly GCA_029206835.1). Classification (NCBI taxonomy): domain Eukaryota; kingdom Metazoa; phylum Chordata; class Amphibia; order Anura; family Ranidae; genus Rana; species Rana muscosa. The sequence continues at coordinate 241,942,587 of CM055119.1, forward strand.
AGCTGCCCTGGGCAAAACAGGGTAAGCGGACAGAGAATGGACACAGGGAATAAACCCATTCTATGGCATGCATTAGCAGTGGGGGAAGGGGCGCAGTTCCGCATCCTTGCCCTGGGCAGGGCAGCCATCAGGAATTTTGGGGCCCCTTACACAGCTTCCGGCATGGGCCCCCTGGAGCCAAGGAGAACCAGAGGGGGGGGCTGCCGCCGCAAATTGAGAAGCGGGGGGGCTGCCGCAAATTCAGAAGCGGGGGGTGCCACGAATTGAGAAGCAGGGGGTTTGGGTGCTGACGAACACAAAAAAAAACAGAAGAACAAAAAAACAAAAAAAAGGGGGGTTGCCATCCAGGGCCCTGGGGACCTCTGGGCCCCTTACAAAAAAAAAATTATAAATAAAAGGGAGGTTTCCATCCGGGGCCCTGGGGACCTCCGGGCGTCTGGGGACCTCTGGGCCCCTTACAAAAAAAATAAAAAATAAAATTAAAAAAAATTAAATAAAAAAATTAATAATAATTTTTTTTTTATAAAAAAAAATAAAAAAAGGGAGGTTTCCATCCGGGGCCTCTGGGGACCTCTGAGCCCCTTACAAAAAAATAGAAAAAAAAATGTAATAAAATAAATACAAAATTAAATAAAAAATTAAATAAAAAAATGAATAATAAAAAAAAAAAATTTTTTAAAAAAGGGGGGTTGACATTCGGGGCCCTTGGGAACTCCGGGCCCCTGGGGACCTCTGGGCCCCTTACAAAAAAAAGGGGGGCCATCCAGGCCCCTTACAGGTGTACTGCCTGTACCCCCCTGATGGCCCTGGCCCTGGGCACTGGATGGACCTGTCCCGGTACTGGCTGTAAGGGCTAGTTTACATTTGCTTCAAAACATAACTTCGGACACGCTTTGTTAAAGCTCTCTGAATGCCAGTCATAGCTCCTGTCACTAAATAAAATGGTTAGCTTACAGTCCTGTTTAGACCTGCTTTTGCTTGGTGCTTCGATGAGGCTTCGATGGGGCTTTGGTGGAGCTTCGATGGGGCTTCGGTGAGGCTTCGTGGGTCTTCGATGAGGCTTCGGTAAGGCTTCATGGGTCTTCGATGAGGCTTCGGTGGGGCTTCAGTGGGGTTTTAAGCGAGGTTTGCCATAGACTTATATGGAGGTTTTGAAGACATTTTGAAGCACCACTGAAGCTACATAGGGTATAATTTTTGAAGCTAAGCCAAAGCAAAGCAAAAGCAAGGTGTAAACAGGACTGTAAATTATTCATTTTATTTAGTGACAGGAGCTTTGATTAGCATTCAGAGATCTTTAACAAAGCCTGTCCAAAACCTTGTTGAAGCCGAATGAAGTGTAAATGAGCTCAAGTGAGATTCGCTCAAATACTCATCAATGAAAAATAAAATAATACAAATTTGATAAAATAAGAGTTAAAAAATAAAGTTAATTACCTATGTGAGAGCGACCATTCATGAATAATTTTATTTTTATTTATATCAATACATTCATTGACACTTGTTATCTTGACCTTACTTAGTGTAATTTATATAGCCATAAATACACTCCATTACAAGTGTCACAGAAATGTCCTGGTATGAATAAAAGCACAATTGTTTATGAATAGCCCCTCCCACATAGGTCTTTTACTAACTTTATAATAACAATAATATACTGGTGTCTAGTGTAGGAATATACCCACACTAGACCCCAGGGTCCCCTAAGCATTTAGGCATTCTTATCATATATTTCTTCACTTTTTGCCACCCCTCCCTTCCTTCACCTTCCCCCTCTAACACAGGTGTGGTGTGGTCGACCTTTTTTATGGCCCTCCACCGACACCCCTCCCCATTATATCCCACACTTTCTTCCCTGGATACCACCCCTTTCTTTCCTCCTGTCACCGGCACTCCACTGCACCGCTTGTTTTCGTTCACTGGTGTGTTGGGGCCGGCCCTTTTTTTGGCCCTCTACCCACACACCCTTCCATTATCTTCAGCACCGTTGCACATTGAGACTCTCATTATATATACTTTTCACTCACTCTATACCTGCAGTTTCAGTTCCCATTATACCCACAAACATATTCTTATACTCTTTTTCCCCCCTCCCCCCAGGAGTGTTTGTTGTGCCCGGACCCGCCGGGGGTGTTGTTCGTGGTGGGCGCCTCCGCTAAACACGCCCCCTCAGCTCCCAATATCGACCCCCCCTTGAGTGGTCCACAGTCCCTGCTGGTGTGCCCTTCATTGTACATACACATGTAAGTGATACCTTTTTACCTTGGGATGGCTGCTTGATTGCACCCATCCATCCGTACACTGACATAAGCCTGTCCTTCTCAGCAATGCATTTTTTGTGTTGCAGAAACTTCAAATACCTGCTCCTGAAGAGCGGCTTGAAGCCGCGAAACGCGTCGAGCTACCTGTCTACCAAGTTATGTGCCAATTTTATTCACAGGGACCAGTCTACATTAGACCATGCAGACTGTATGTTTTTCACAATTTATACCCTATCAATGAACAGAAGTGGACCCTTCAACTCAATTTATGTACATTGTTCTCAGACATGTTGTTGCCTGGCACTACCATGTCAGGAGCTGGCATTCGCCAGCATGCTATTCTTTACATGGTCTACAGACCCGCTTCCGCCTGGCACTACCGTGTCAGGTACTTGGCATCCGCCAATATGCAATTGACATATTGTTCATGTAATTCATGTATTGCAACATAGTAAATGTAAAATGTATTATTAAATATTTTATATCCACTCAAATTGTTCTTCTTTTGTTACCATGGGCTTCACTTAAAGTCCCACCCTTCCCCCCTTGGTGCAAATTTGCAGCCCTATCGGCTTCCCCTTTTGCTCCCTTTTTTTTCTCAATACGAGAGGGATGGAGGTGCAGGGCTCTACCCAGTCCTGACCTCGTGAAAAGTCCCATTCCCCCCCCCATTATTTTTATTCATTAGATATTAGGGATGGAAGCTCATGGTAACATCCAAGATTTTATCTTGTTCTTCAATAGTCTGCCCTAGAAATAGTGGTCTATAGTAGTTTTCCCTTCTTATTTTATATACTCCTTATACCATTTAATATCCTTATCTTTTGTCATCTAGCATTATCAGTAGCCTTCTTCTTCTATTTTTTCATAATATGTATTGGCCCCAATGGATCCACTGTGTGCTGCCCGGTCCTGTCGATTCGGGAGCTGCGATGCGCACTGTGGGCGCTCCTCCCCCCCTCCTCTGGGTGATCGGGGGGTGGGCACGCCGTCGCTGCGCATCGACGTTACACTTACACGCCGGAAGTGCGGCGCCTTGATGGCGCTGTCTCTCCGGCGGTGTTTCCATCTCGCGGCCTGAGGTGGGGGCGTGGTGGGGCTGACTGCCGGGCGAATTATCGCCTGGATGCCGGCCTCCCCGCCCCTCCCCCTATGCCTGTGCATGTGACGTTGGGGGTTTGGTCGGCGGCGGCAGGCATTTATGGGCGGCCCCTTGGCTGGGTCTGGACTACTCCGAGCCCTCCTGTACATCACTCTTCATGTCCCTCCTGTATTGGACTTCTCCCCTCCTTTTCGGCACCAGGTAATTCACTTCACCGTTTTTCTTTCTGTCACCTCTCCCCCCCTTTTTACCTTCCCCCTCACACACCTCCCTGGTCCTCTACCTACACCCCCCTTTCATTACTGTGCCCACCATTGTTCATAGAGATTCTTATCATGTATTTCTTCACTCACTCCTTCACTTTTTGCCACCCCTCCATTCCTTCACCTTCCCCCTCTAACACTGGTGTGGTGTGGTCGACCTTTTTATGGCCCTCCACCGACACCCCTCCCCATTATATCCCACACTTTCTTCCCTGGATACCACCCCTTTCTTTCCTCCTGTCACCGGCACTCCACTGCACCGCTTGTTTTCGTTCACTGGTGTGTTGGGGCCGGCCCTTTTTTTGGCCCTCTACCCACACACCCTTCCATTATCTTCAGCACCGTTGCACATTGAGACTCTCATTATATATACTTTTCACTCACTCTATACCTGCCGTTTCAGTTCCCATTATACCCACAAACATATTCTTATACTCTTTTTCCCCCCTCCCCCCAGGAGTGTTTGTTGTGCCCGGCCCTGCCGGGGGTGTTGTTCGTGGTGGGCGCCTCCACTAAACACGCCCCCTCAGCTCCCAATATCAACCCCCCTTGAGTGGTCCACAGTCCCTGCTGGTGTGCCCTTCATTGTACATACACATGTAAGTGATACCTTTTTACCTTGGGATGGCTGCTTGATTGCACCCATCCATCCGTACACTGACATAAGCCTGTCCTTCTCAGCAATGCATTTTTTGTGTTGCAGAAACTTCAAATACCTGCTCCTGAAGAGCGGCTTGAAGCCGCGAAACGCGTCGAGCTACCTGTCTACCAAGTTATGTGCCAATTTTATTCACAGGGACCAGTCTACATTAGACCATGCAGACTGTATGTTTTTCACAATTTATACCCTATCAATGAACAGAAGTGGACCCTTCAACTCAATTTATGTACATTGTTCTCAGACATGTTGTTGCCTGGCACTACCATGTCAGGAGCTGGCATTCGCCAGCATGCTATTCTTTACATGGTCTACAGACCCGCTTCCGCCTGGCACTACCGTGTCAGGTACTTGGCATCCGCCAATATGCAATTGACATATTGTTCATGTAATTCATGTATTGCAACATAGTAAATGTAAAATGTATTATTAAATATTTTATATCCACTCAAATTGTTCTTCTTTTGTTACCATGGGCTTCACTTAAAGTCCCAACCTTCCCCCCTTGGTGCAAATTTGCAGCCCTATCGGCTTCCCCTTTTGCTCCCTTTTTTCTCTCAATACGAGAGGGATGGAGGTGCAGGGCTCTACCCAGTCCTGACCTCGTGAAAAGTCCCATTTTCCCCCCCATTATTTTTATTCATTAGATATTAGGGATGGAAGCTCATGGTAACATCCAAGATTTTATCTTGTTCTTCAATAGTCTGCCCTAGAAATAGTGGTCTATAGTAGTTTTCCCTTTTTATTTTATATACTCCTTATACCATTTAATATCCTTATCTTTTGTCATCTAGCATTATCAGTAGCCTTCTTCTTCTATTTTTTCATAATATGTATTGGCCCCAATGGATCCACTGTGTGCTGCCCGGTCCTGTCGATTCGGGAGCTGCGATGCGCACTGTGGGCGCTCCTCCCCCCCTCCCTGGGTGATCGGGGGTGGGCGCGCCGTCACTGCGCATCGACGTTACACTTACACGCCGGAAGTGCGGCGCCTTGATGGCGCTGTCTCTCCGGCGGTGTTTCCATCTCGCGGTCTGAGGTGGGGCGTGGTGGGGCTGACTGCCGGGCGAATTATCGCCCGGATGCCGGCCTCCCCGCCCCTCCCCCTACGCCTGTGACGTTGGGGGTTTGGTCGGCGGCGGCGGGCATTTATGGGCGGCCCCCTTGGCTGGGTCTGGACTGCTCCGAGCCCTCCTGTACATCACTCTTCATGTCCCTCCTGTATTGGACTTCTCCCCTCCTTTTCGGCACCAGGTAATTCACTTCACCGTTTTTCTTTCTGTCACCTCTCCCCCCCTTTTTACCTTCCCCCTCACACACCTCCCTGGTCCTCTACCTACACCCCCCTTTCATTACTGTGCCCACCATTGTTCATAGAGATTCTTATCATGTATTTCTTCACTCACTCCTTCACTTTTTGCCACCCCTCCCTTCCTTCACCTTCCCCCTCTAACACTGGTGTGGTGTGGTCGACCTTTTTATGGCCCTCCACCGACACCCCTCCCCATTATATCCCACACTTTCTTCCCTGGATCCCACCCCTTTCTTTCCTCCTGTCACCGGCACTCCACTGCACCGCTTGTTTTCGTTCACTGGTGTGTTGGGGCCGGCCCTTTTTTTGGCCCTCTACCCACACACCCTTCCATTATCTTCAGCACCGTTGCACATTGAGACTCTCATTATATATACTTTTCACTCACTCTATACCTGCCGTTTCAGTTCCCATTATACCCACAAACATATTCTTATACTCTTTTTCCCCCCTCCCCCAGGAGTGTTTGTTGTGCCCGGACCCGCCGGGGGTGTTGTTCGTGGTGGGCGCCTCCGCTAAACACGCCCCCTCAGCTCCCAATATCGACCCCCCCTTGAGTGGTCCACAGTCCCTGCTGGTGTGCCCTTCATTGTACATACACATGTAAGTGATACCTTTTTACCTTGGGATGGCTGCTTGATTGCACCCATCCATCCGTACACTGACATAAGCCTGTCCTTCTCAGCAATGCATTTTTTGTGTTGCAGAAACTTCAAATACCTGCTCCTGAAGAGCGGCTTGAAGCCGCGAAACGCGTCAAGCTACCTGTCTACCAAGTTATGTGCCAATTTTATTCACAGGGACCAGTCTACATTAGACCATGCAGACTGTATGTTTTTCACAATTTATACCCTATCAATGAACAGAAGTGGACCCTTCAACTCAATTTATGTACATTGTTCTCAGACATGTTGTTGCCTGGCACTACCATGTCAGGAGCTGGCATTCGCCAGCATGCTATTCTTTACATGGTCTACAGACCCGCTTCTGCCTGGCACTACCGTGTCAGGTACTTGGCATCCGCCAATATGCAATTGACATATTGTTCATGTAATTCATGTATTGCAACATAGTAAATGTAAAATGTATTATTAAATATTTTATATCCACTCAAATTGTTCTTCTTTTGTTACCATGGGCTTCACTTAAAGTCCCACCCTTCCCCCCTTGGTGCAAATTTGCAGCCCTATCGGCTTCCCCTTTTGCTCCCTTTTTTTTCTCAATTTAAGCATTAGGGTATTTATTAGGGAGTTAAAGATCCCCAGCCATCAAATGCCATAGGGAGCAAGGCCCTGTATATATACAGAAGCAGGAGACAAAATCCCACCTCTGACGCGGAGAAGCAGGGAGCGAGATCATTTACACAAATGGCCAGTGGGGTGCTTCTATCGCTGTTTGTTTTAGAATCACCATCTCCACTCCTCATCGCAGCTTAATAAAATGCTGCACAACGCCTTGTTCATGACCAAATGAGTCGCTACCTCACAGACAACAACCTTCTTGACCCCGTACAGCCCAGCTTCCGCCCACAACATTCTACTGAAACTGCCCTACTAAAACTCACCAATGACCTACTAACTGCTAAAACCAATGGCTATTACTCCATACTCATACTCTTAGACCTCTCTGCTGCCTTTGACACAGTTGATCACCTGCTCCTCTTCAGCAAACTACACTCTCTTGTCCTCCATGATTCTGCTTTATCCTGGTTCTCCTCCTACCTATGTCAGCGCACTTTCAGTGTCACTTACAACTCCATCTCCTCCGCTCCTCTTCCTCTTTCTGTTGGGGTACCCCAAGGCTCCGTCCTTGGGCCCCTCCTATTCTCACTCTATACCTCTTCCCTGGGCCAGTTGATAACCTCCCATGGCTTCCAATACCACCTCTATGGTGACGACACCCAGATCTATCTCTCCACTCCTCAACTCACCCCCTCGATCTCCTCACAGATCTCAAACTTACTGAATGACATATTGGTATGGATGTAACAGCGCTTCCGCAAACTCAATCTTTCTAAAACTTGTTATATTTCTCCTTCCCGGGTCCCCCCCCCTCCCATGACTTTACCATTAGGATCAACAACACAACCATTCGTTCCTCCACACATGCCAGGGTGCTGGGTGTAATCCATGACTCTAACCTCTCCTTTAGCCCCACATCCAATCACTGGCTAAATCCTGCCATCTTAACCTCCGCAACATCTCCAGAATTCGACCCTTCCTGACTAATGACACCACAAACCAACTTATTCACGCCTTGATTATTTACCTCCTTGACCTCTGCTACTCTCTCCTTAATGGCCTACCCTTACGCAGGCTATCCCCCCTTCAGTCTATTATGAATTTTGCTGCTAGACTAATACAACTCACTAACCAATCCTTGACTGCTGCTCTTCTCTGCCAATCACTTCACTGGCTTCCCCTACCCCACCGTCTAAATTTCAAAACGCTAACCACATTATACAAGGCCATTCACAACATCACCCCCATCTATATCACCAACCTCATCTGCAGATATCGCCCAAATCGTCCCCTCCGCTCCTCCCAGGACCTCCTGCTCTCTAGCTCCCTTGTTACCTCCTCCCATGCTCGCCTTCAGGACTTCTCCAGTGCCTCTCCCATCCTCTGGAACTCCCTGCCCCAGTATGTCCGATCAGCCCCTACCCTGTCCACCTTTAGGAGATCCCTGAAAACTCATTTATTCAGGGAAGCCTATCCCACACCCACCTAACAACTGTCCCTCAGCCACCCCCATCAAATCATTCTCCGCAGCTATTACCTTTTGTACCACCACCCCCTCCCTTTAGAATGTAAACTCTATGAGCAGGGCCCTCCTGTACCTTCTGTATTGAACTGTACTGTAATTGTGCTGTCCCCCCTCTACATTGTAAAGTGCTGTGTAAACTGTTGGCGCTATATAAATTGTGTATATTAATAAAAATAATGATAATAGTATCTCAGTGCATACACCTTAATGTGAAACTCCATCCAGCATTTTGAGAACATGCATTCAAGAGCAAAGAATGCAAATTCAGCTATTTATGTGAAACATAAGGTTAGTTATGATTCCCTAAACAACTGGATTTTCCCTCTTTGTGTATTCCCTGTAAACAACTCTTGGGTTTTTGATCTGTCATTTTTTTTTTTTTAAATCAGGTAGTTTTTATTAATCCGATTTTCAAAAGACAATAGACAATTAAACAATAACAAAAAAGTACAAAAGGGAAAACCTAATAACAAAAAAACACTCAAATAAAGCACTTCACGTACTGAGTGCATGTATTAAGAACATACCGTACTTAATTGAGTGTATACAGTGCCTTGAAAAAGTATTCATACCCCTTGAAATTTTCCACATTTTGTCATGTTACAACCCAAAACGTAAATGTATTTTATTGGGTTTTATGTGATAGACCAACACAAAGTGGCACATAATTGTGAAGTGGACGGAAAATGATAAATGGTTTTCAATTTTTTTTACAAATAAATGTCTGAAAAGTGTGGCGTGCATTTGTATTCAGCCCCCTTTTCAGCCCCCTTATCAGTGCCACCTCATCAGTGCCCATCAGTGCAGCTTATCAGTGTAGCCTATCGGTGCCCATCAGTGCCACCTCATCAGTGCCCATCAGTTCCACCTCATCGGTGCCCACCAGTGCAGCCTATTAGTGCCACCTCATCAGTGCCCACCAGTGCAACCTATCAGTGTCCATCAGTACAGCTTATTAGTGCAGCCTATCAGTGCCCACCAGTGCCACCTCATTAGTGTCCATCAGTGCAGCCTCACCAGTGTCCATCAGTGCAGCCTCATCAGTGCCCACCAGTGCAGCCTATCAGTGTCCATCAGTACAGCTTATTAGTGCAGTCTATCAGTGCCCACCAGTGCAGCCTCATCGGTGTCCATCAATGCCACCTCATCAGTCCCTACCAGTGCAGCCTATCAGTGTCCATCAGCACCACCTCATCAGTGCCCCCCAGTGCAGCCTATGAGTGTCAATAAATGCCACCTCATCGGTGCCCATAAATGCAGCTTATCAGTGCCTATCAGTGTCCCCCAGTGCAACCTATCAGTGTCTATCAGTGCAGCCTATCAGTACCACCTCATCAGTGCCCACCAGTGCAGCCTATCAGTGTCCATCAGTACAGATTATTAGTGCAGCCTATCAGTGTCCGTCAGTGCCACCTCATTAGTTCCCATCAGTGCAACCTATCATTGCCCATCAGTGCCCACCAGTGCAGCCTATCAGTGTCAATAGGTTTCCATCAGTTCCACCTCATCAGTGCCCACCAGTGCAGCCTATCAGTATCCATCAGTGCAGCCTAGCAGTGCTAATCAGTGCCACCTCATCAGTGCCCACCAGTGCAGCCACATCAGTGCCCATCAGTTCCCACCAGTGCAGCCTATCAGTATCCATCAGTGCAGCCTATCAGTGCTAATCAGTGCCACCTCATCAGTGCCTACCAGTACAGCCACATCAGTGCCCATCAGTTCCCACCAGTGCAGCCTATCAGTGTCAATAGGTTTCCACCAGTGCCCACCAGTGCAGCCTATCAGTATCCATCAGTGCAGCCTATCAATGCTAATCAGTGCCACCTCATCAGTGCCCACCAGTGCAGCCTTTCAGTGTCCATCAGTGCCCATTAATGTCCCCCAGTGCAGCAATAGTTCCCCATTGTTGATGTCAGTAGGATAAATGGTGCCCAATTGTTAATGTCATTGGTTCACAATAATGTCCCAAGGGCCGGATAAAGGCAAGCTAAGGGCCACAGTTTGGAGACCACTGGCTTAGAGAGTAGCCAATACGCAAATCTGGTGGCTGCATTCGATTTCATGTTGTTCTTTTTTTCTTCTTTTCACATGCTGAACCTGCCAGTAACACACTTTCGATCCAGCAATGCATATACAGGAAGGAGGTGGAATTTAAAGTGGTATTTAACTCACATTTATTTATTTTTAAATCACTGACAGGCAGGTTTTTTTATGTTATCGGTCTCTTCTGTCACAAATCCCCCCGTATACATGTGCGATGCATACTACAACCCTGGCAAAAAGTATGGAAAATGTTCATTCAATTGTTTAAATGTGTAGAAAAAACTAATCACAGACATGCCTCAAAACTATTTTCATGTAACATTCCAACCTTCTGGCTTTAAGAAACACTTAAAAAAATTCAAAAAGAAAGAAAACTGTAGTCAATCGCAACTGCTTTTGCAGATCAGGCAGAGGAAAAAAATATGGAATCACTTAATTCTGAGGAAAATATTATGGAATTACAATGTACCTTGTAATACTAAAACAAACATCTGCATCAGATTACATCCTGATAAATAATTTATCATCATCGCCAAACATCCTTTCAATTGATGGAATAAGAAAAGTGTTCAAAATCTCAATATAAACTTGTGCATTTATTAAAGTTTTTATGACTGTGAGAGTGGTGATTCCATACTTTTTGCCAGGGGTTGTAGTACAATATGGTATAAACCTGCAGGGGGCTGGTTAGAAAAATGTTTGTAACAGAGTTTAATATTGCTGTACGTGTTCGCATAGCCCCTGTGATGTTGCTTGTCACGTGGTGTTTCAAGGAAGTAAACATAGGAAGGCTTGTGAGAATGAGTAACTATGCTGGCGATCTCTGATGTCATTACAGCAAAGACGCTCTTCACATCGCAGCATTTTAGGATGCTGAGAATATATGATGGAATGTGCATGTACTGGTGGTATCACCAGGAAAATAAACATCCGTATCAATTGTATGGAGAAGAAAATAAATTGTATAAATCTGCCAACAGAGGGAGACAAAGCAATGCAAACAATAACACATTTTCTCACTTGGCTATACAGTACAAAAAAATAAAATGTATGTTAAGGGTTACTTACCTATTGCTTTCTTTGCTGAAATAAAAGCAACCGTTCCTACCATGTATCGTGGTAAGAAGGAGGAATCAAATAATATTATTCTTATTCTGGAAACACTGAAAGAGTTTCCTTTATTACTGCTGCTATGTTCCAGAAAGAAATAATGGACTAGATGTATAGGAAGTGGATGAAAAAATTGTCTGTGATAATCTATTAAAATTACAATATGACCAAAAACTTGCTTCCAGTCTTCTAAATACAACTGCACGGGGATTTCACCAGTTCACATCTCTTATGGGGGTTAGCTTCAAATGTCTGGCTTGCAGGAAGGTAGCCCAGATGCAAAGTGTGTTTTAATTTTCTGCTCATGTTATTCCGTTACAGTTGCATCAAACACAAAACAAAATAGTCTCACTGTATATAGGGTTGTGGGCAGGGCCAGTACTCATAGTTATATAGTTGATCTGGCTGAAAAAAGTCCACAGAAAAAAACCTCTAAATACACAACCCTATACCCATGGTTATACCAAAGGTAAAAAGAAAACCCAATGAAGCATGATCCAATTTGTTCCAGCGAGGGAAAAAAAATCCTTCCTGATCCCACAAGAGGCAATCAGATATTCCCTGGATCAACTTCACCTTTAAATATTTGTATCCATTTAAATTTTTTGCATTTAGGAAAGAATCCAGACCTGTCTTAAAACTAGTGAGCTGTCCAGAACCAGATCTTGGAGTCTTTTCCACATTATCACAGTTTATACTGTGAAGAAGCCTTTCCGTATTTGGAGGTTAAAGTGATTGTTAACCCACTTCTATTCCACCATCCCATTCTCTGCACTATTATAAGAAGTCTCCCTGTGCCTGTGTTCTGTAAAAAAAAACTGCACGATTCTACCTGTATGAGCTCTGCTCTGGACGCTCAGCTGATTCCTCTCCTCTGTTCCGTCTCCAGCTCATAGCTGCAGAGGGTGGGGCTGAGCCCTCCCAATGACATCAGCCGGGGTGGAGATGGAGAGAGGAGAGACAGAGCGCAGAGCCGCCGACAATCAGCTGAGCCGCGGGAGCGGAGCTCATACAGGTAGAATCGTGCAGTGTTTTTACAGAACACAGGCACAGGGAAACTTCTTATAATGGTGCAGAGAGGATGGGATGATGTAATAGAAAATATGAGAGCAGTTAGAGCAGCAGGGGGGGGAGGGCAGCAGGCACATTATACGAGCAGAGAGGGGAGGGGGAGGAGGGAGAGAAGGATACAGGAGGCAAAAGGCACACAGTAGACTGCGGAGCACACAAACGGAGCACGATGTCAGGGCTCAGCAGCCATGCTTATCGTGATCTGTTTGCAGAGGGAAAAGCATAGCTAGGCAGTAGGGATGGGCTATCTGTTTGAGTCAAACATGAGTTTGACTCGAACATTGGCTGTTCGCCGAACAGCAAACAATTGCTAATTTTAAAAGGTTAATATGCACGTTATTGTCATAAAAAGTGTTTGGGGACCTGGGTCCTGCCCCAGGGGACATGTATCAGTGCAAAAAAAAAGGTTTAATAACTGATGTTTTTTCAGGAGCAGTGATTTTAATAATGCTTAAAGTGAAACAATAAAAGTGAAATATTCCTTTAAATTTCGTACCTGGGGGGTGTCTATAGTATGCCTGTAAAGTAGCGCATGTTTCCCGTGTTTATGACAGTCTCTGCACAAAATGACATTTCTAAAGGAAAAAATAGGATTTTTTGTACTCACCGTAAAATCCTTTTCTCTGACATCCATGGACTGACACGGTGTCTCTTTACACTTTACACGTGGGTTATGTCCCTGCTTGCAGGAGAAGACCTAGGCAGAATGTGAAATGTTATACATACATTCTAAAAGCCAGAGCTGAACAGCCCCACCCAGGGGGCGGTCCCTCCGGACATAACCCTCCCACTACAGTCAGCAGACTTCAGTTCGTAACAAAGCAGTACAAACTTAAAAGGAAGGGTGGGTGCCGTGTCAGTCCATGGATGTCAGAGAAAAGGATTTTACGGTGAGTACAAAAAATCCTATTTTCTCTTACCATCCATGGACTGACACGGTGTCTCTTTACACTTTACACGTGGGATGTCCCAAAGCAGTGTCAAGAGGGATGGGAGCAGTATAAATGGAAAAACCAAAACTTCACTCCAATAAGGCAGAGCTCCTCAACGGAGGAATCGCAACTTTAAACAGCGGCCTGCAGCACCCTGCGGCCGAAGGAAGCATCCGAAGATGCAGCCACATTAACCTTATAAAAACCGTAAAAGGCATGAACAGACGACCAGGTCGCCGCCTTGCACACTTGTGCAACCGAAGCTTGATGTCGGGAAACCCAGGAAGCACCAATTGCCCTGGTGGAATGCGCCGTAACCGGAAGGGGAGGCGCCTGCCCTTTGAGAGCATAGGCTTGAATGACGGTTTGTCTGATTCCCCTAAAAATGATGGCAGACGAAACCGCTTGGCCCTGCTATGGACCAGAGACAGTCACAAACAGTGAGTCGGACTTCCGAATAGAAGCAGTAGCAGACAGGTACACCCGTAAGGCTCGTACCACCTCCAATATGTGCAGCGCAAACTTTTTGGGATGCGATGGGTGAGGACACAAGGACGGGAGGGCAATGTCCTCATGTAGGTGAAAGGTCGACACCACCTTTGGCAAAAAAGGAAGGTCGCGGATGCAACACCGCCTTATCCTTATGGATGACCAAATATGGCGACTTGCGGACAAAGCCGCCAACTCAGACACTCGTCAAACAGAAGTGATTGCCACTAAAAAGGCCACCTTCTGAGACAAGACAAGAGGGGAATATCCCGGATATTCCCAAAAGGAGGTTCCTGGAGGACCGGGAGCACCAAATTCAGATCCCACGGTGGGGGAGGAGGCTTGACAGGAGGGAGCACATGGCGAACCCCCAACACAAGGTGCTAACCAAGAAAAATGACCCGCTAGAGGTCGCTGAAAGAAGACGGCCAAAGCCGAAATCTGATCCTTTATGGTACTCAAAGCAAGCTTTTGGGTCACTCCACACTGCAGAGGACGCAGGATTCTGGGGACGGAATACGTCCGAGGACGCCAGTCCAGCGCTTCGCACATGGCGATATAAGCTTTCCAGGCACGGTGATAGATCTGCCTGGAGGAAGACTTCCGTGTCCTTAACATGGTCAAAATGACCGAGTCCGAGAGACCTCGGTCCCTCAACACCTGGCTTTTAACAGCCCTGCCGTTAAAGCCAGAGACTGTAAGCCGGATGAAACATAGGACCTTGAGACTGAAGGTCCTCCCTCATCGGCAACCGCCAGGGAACGTCCGCGACGAGACGTGCCAGATCAGCGTACCAGTGATGCTGAGGCCAATCCGGAACAATTAGGATCGCCGGAGTTTATATCAGGCGATAAGGACCCTATGGGGCCACCAACGCATCCGAGGCATCGCCCAAGGATCCCTGGATCTGGCCACAACCTCTACCCTTGCGATTGAGTCGAGAGGCCATCAGGTCCACATCCAGCGTGCCCCACCGTCGGTAAAGGAGTTGAAATATGCAAGGACCACTCTTCTTGGTCCGGTGTCTGGCGATTGGCGACTCAGATAGTCCGCCTGCCCATTGTCTATGCCCAGAATGTAAAATGGCCTACAGAGCCGGCACGTTTCTTCCGGCCCACTTCAGGATACGGACTACCTCGGAAGCCGCAGCTGAGCTCCGAGTTCCCCCTTGATGGTTTACATACGCCACCGCTGTGGCGGTGTCTGACTGGCTCCTGATGGAGCGACCCCGTACTCTCTCCGACCTGAGGAGAGACACAGTCCGATGGCCCGTATTTCCAGAACAGTGATTGGTAAACGGGCTCGTCCGGAGTCCAAGGCCTGAGCCGACAGGACTCCCCAGACTCCACCCCAGCCCGTCAGGCTGGTGTCCGTCGTGGGTACCGTCCATTGGATGGGAGGGGAACGACTTTCCGGACCGAAGAGCCGAGGATCTCAACCACCATGTCAGGGGCGCCCTGACCAGGTGAATCACCTGGATCTGAAGATCCAAGGACAACGGGGATTTGTCCCAGGTGGACAAGATCTCCTTCTGCAATGCCCTGGTGTGTGATTGGGCATACGGAACGGCCGCGAAGGAGGCCACCACGAGTCTCGGGACTCTCATGCTACAAACGGATTGACAACCATTTTTGGGATGTCAGCACCCGCACCGCAGACTGAAGTGTCAGCAACTTCTCCAGAGGTAGGATACCTTTGCCTCCAAGGAGTCCAGAATCAGAACTAGATACTCCAGACACTGAGTCGGGACCAGGACTGACTCCTGAATGTTCAGGAACCACCCGAGTCCCTGAGGGTCTAATTGATGATAGTCACCTTTCCTCTAAGTCTGATCCACTTTCTGCTCTTAGCAGAAGATCGTCCAGATAGCCCACGACAGCAATACCTCGCTGTAACAGAAGGCTAGAACCGGAGCAAGCACCTTGGTGAACACCCTTGGTGCCGAGTCTAGGCTGAAAGGAAGAGCCACAATCGATAGTGGACTTTGCTGATCGCAAAGTGCAGAAACTCCTGGTGACTTGTGCAGATCGGAACATGCAAGTAGGCGTCCTTGAAGTCCAAGGACGCCAGAAGAAAATCCCTTTGGTGGAGTGTAGTGATCACCGTGCGAATGGATTCCATGCGGAATTTCTGCACCTTCTCGAAGGCAGTCAGGGCCTTGAGGTCCAGGATAGGTCGAACCACGTCCTGTTTTTGGGACGACAAACAGATTCAAGTAGAATCCCTGAAAAACTCTCCTGTGACGGAACCGGCACAATCACTCTGGACCTGATCAAATCCTGTACAGCCCCCAAGAGGGCTGCCCGACAGGTAGGAAGGAGAGGAAGATTTGAGGGAAAGAATCTGTCTGGGGGCCAGGATTGGAATACTATTCTGTATCCTGAGGTGACCACCTCGCACACCCACCAGTCGGAGATTCGGGAGGACCACCGATTCATGACCTGCAAAGTCGTCCCCCCACCCCAGAGTCAGACGGAGGCAAGACTTCACGCGGAGGCGGGCTTGGGAGCCGCTTGTTCGGCTTACGCACCCAGGGGCACTTGTGCCCACCAGCCGCACTGCTGTCAGTCTGAGAGGGCCTACCCGTGGACTGACTGACGAAAAAACCCCGTTTTGCTGGAAAGGAAGGCCCCTGTTTGCGGCGGGCCTCCTCACCCTTGCTAGTCTAAGGAAGAAGAGTGCCTTTACCTCCCATGACATCCATGACGATGTCATCCAGAGCAGCACCGAAAGATCTACCACCTTTAAATGGTAGATCCGTCAGGAGCTTCCTAAGGCTAGGTCAGCAGACCAGCACTTCAACCATATAAGACGACGCAATACCACCGCCGAGACAGAGGCCCTGGATATTAAAGGGGCCGCGTCCAACGTGGCGTCGCACACATAAACCAGGCCCTGAACCAGTTGGTGGGCCAAAGCAACTGTGTCTGGAGGAAGATTATGCTCCTGTACAGCTAGGTGCAACATTTTTGCCCAACCTGTAATTGTTTAAGACACAAGGGTCGCCGCTACCACAGGCCGTAGGGCGGATCCCAACAAGGCAAACATGGCTCTGCTCACCACTTCTGACCTCCTGTCAGTGGGGTCCTCAAATGCAGGAGTCCCCTCCACCGGGAGAGTGATGGCCTTGTTCAACCGGGCGACTGGAGGGTCGACCCTGGGGGAGAAGCCCACTTTTTAAGTAGGGCATCTTCAAGGGGTATCTGATAGACAAACGCCGCGGGACCATAAAAAAATTCTTCTGCGGCTTTTCCCAGACCTTATCAATGAGCTGGTCAAAGAAAGTACATATGGAAAAACCTCTTTAGAAGGCCTGGCCTTAAAAGAACCAAAGGAGACTGTATCCGCCTGAGGTTCTGCATCCGCAGCATTTTAGCTTGAGAGTGTCCCTCACCGCAGTCATGAGTACACTAACAAGTGCCCTGTCATTTACTGACTCAGAACTGGAGTTTTCCTCATAAGGAATGTCCTGTTCAAAACCATCCAATACATTCAGAACTAGGGTCCTGAGCGGTAGTGGCTAGGCCCATATCTGAATCAGCGCACTGCCCTCATGAAGTAAAGAGGGGACAGGGCACTTTTTTGCTCCCTTGCGCTTGCACACAGCTCCCATCCTGGTCAGAAATGATTCCAGGACTGCCCACAACTGGTCCCTAGGGACCGCAGGTGCTGAAGCACTGCCTGTTGTCCACTGACATTTAGGGGAAGCTGGTGACAGAGACTCCATATTGCCCCCCTCTGAGACTCCTCAGATAAAAAGTCCACCCACAGGCTGTGCTGACTGAGGAGGGGGCGCCCAGGGGACTCACCAAACCGGACCAGGGACCGCTCAGTTCCGCTGTCTGTACCGCGCTGTGTCAGCGCTGGTGAGCTGTGAGGAGATTGTGAGGAGATTTGCGCTGTTACAGCAGCGCTAGAGGCCAAAACTAGTGCTGAAGAGCGCGCGGGCTACAAGAAAATGGCCGCCGCACTTCACTGAGGCGATCCGCGGCAAGATGGCCGCCATGACTCAGCAGAAGTGAAAAAAAAAAAAAAACAGCACACACACAGCGCCACTCGGCGCTCAGGCCCCAAAATACACAAAAAAGGCCCCAAGCATATCTGCAGACCAGCATTAGCCCCTCCAATAACAGTGTGACCCCCAGGCACCCCACACAGCACAGCGCCAGCAATGGTGACAGAGAGTGACAATGAAATACAGGGGGAGACAGGGAAAATCCCCCACAGAGAAACACACAGCCTTTTGTACTCACCTGCAGGCAGGAGAGACTACTTACCCGTCCCCTGAGGGACCCACTGGTGTGTTTCTGACAGGACTATCACAGTGCAGTACTGAGTAGCTGTCGGCCCGGTCCACCGCGAAAGATACAGTCAGTCAGGAACTGTTCAGTCTTGAGAGGACCGTGGGAGCATGAAAGCAAACCCGGCCACCCCTGGAGTCATGGGGCCTGTCGTGAACTGAGTCTCACGCACACAAGGCGAGGATCAGCACGCTCGATGGTCGGACAGGGAAGACTACTAGAATATCTTGTACCCAACCTGTTGCCCAGCCGACAGTTGATAGAAAATTCTCAAAAATAAAATAAAAAAGAATTCCAGAAAAGGAATAAAAATAGGTCAGGAGACTGGCTCCTGAGAGAGCCACGTCTTCTCCTTCTGCTAGGCAGAAAAAAACTGAAGTCTGCTGACTGTAGTGGGAGGGTTATGTCCGGAGGGACCGCCCCCTGGGTGGGGCTGTTCAGCTCTGGCTTTTAGAATGTATGTATAACATTTCACATTCTGCCTAGGTCTTCTCCTGCAAGCAGGGACATAACCCACGTGTAAAGTGTAAAGAGACACCGTGTCAGTCCATGGATGGTAAGAGAAAAAGTAATTTAAAACTACTCGCGGCTATAATGAATTGTCGGGTCCTGGCAATACAGATAAAAGTCATTGAAAGCCATTGATAAATAAATAAAAAAATGTGTGGGAGTCCCCCCCAAATTCTATTACCAGGCTCTTCAGGTTTGGTATGGATATTAAGGGGAACCGTGCGCCAAATAAAAAAAAAAATGAAATCCATACCAGACCCTTCAAGTCTGGTATGGATTTTAAGGGGAACTCCTCGGCAAAATAAAAAAAAATGGCGTGGGGTTCCCCCCAAAAATCCATACAAGACCCTTATCCGAGCACGCAACCTGGCAGGCCACAGGAAAAAAGGGGGGGATGAGAGAGCGCCCCCCCTCCTGAACCGTACCAGGCCACATGCCCTCAACATGGGGAGGATGTCCCCATGTTGATGGGGACAAGGGCCTCATCCCCACAACCCTTGCCCGATGGTTGTGGGTGTCTGCGGGCGGGGGGCTTATCGGAATCCAGATCCTGACCCCCCCCGGCCCTCCTTATGTGAATTGGTAAGGGGTACATTTTACCCCTACCATTTCACAAAAAAAGTGTCAAAATGTTAAAAACCACAGGAGACGGCTTGGGACAAGTCCTTTTTTAAAAAGAAAAGAGAGATTCCATCGATGTAATCCAATTCTCGATCTCCAGCGATGGATGATCTCCAGCAACTCCAGCGAGGAACACGCACACGATCCTGCCTCCACCAGAGGCACCCCTGCGAATGACGCGGCACCAGCCTGACAGCTCTTATGTATCTGAGGGCGGGGCCACCCGTCATGTGACCCTGTCCCCCTCTGACACGAGGGGAAATGCTGGTGTTTCCCAGTGACGTGTATGGGTGACCCCACCCCCCTCTGATGCAACACAGGTTTCCCGTTGCATCAGAGGGGGGCGGGGTCACCCGTACACGTCACTGGGAAACCCCCGGCATTTCCCCTTGCGTCAGAGGGGGATGGGATCATGTGACGGGTGGCCCCACCCTCAGCTACATAAGAGCTGTCAGGCTGGCGCCACGTTATTTATTATTTTTTATAAAGGACTTGTCCCAAGCCGTCTCCTGTGGTTTTTAATATTTTGACACTTTTTTTGTGAAATAGTAGGGGTAAAATGTACCTGGGGGTCCCCTTTGTTAAAGGGGGCTTCCATATTCCTATAAGCGCCCCGCCCACAGAGCAAGGGTTGTGGGGATGAGGCCCTTGTCCCCATTGACATGGGGACATCCTCCCCATGTTGAGGGCATGTGGCCTGGTACGGTTCAGGAGGGGGGGGGCGCTCTCTCGTCCCCCCTCTTTTCCTGTGGCCTGCCAGGTTGCGTGCTCGGATAAGGGTCTGGTATGGATTTTGGGCAGGAACCCCACGCCATTTTTTTTATTTGGCGCAGGGTTCCCCTTAATATCCATACCAGACCTGAAGGGCCTGGTAATGGAATTTTGGGGGACCCCCATGCATTTATTTATTAATTTTTTTCAATGACTTTTATCTGTATTGCCGGGACCCGACGATTCATTATAGCCGGGAGTAGTTTTAAATGATTTTTTCTTTTTCCTTTAGAAATGTCATTTTGTGCAGATATTGTTATAAACACGGGAAACATGCGCTACTTTACAGGCATACTATAGACACCCCCCAGGTATGAAATTTAAAGGAATATTTCACTTTTATTGTTTCACTTTAAGCATTATTTAAATCACTGGTCCCGAAAAGACGTCCGTTTTTAAAACTTTTTTTGCATTGATACATGTCTCCTGGGGAAGGACCCGGGTCCCCAAACACTTTTTATGACAATAACTTGCATATTAATCTTTAAAATTATCACTTTTGATTTTTCATGTTCGTGTCCCATAGACTTTAATGGTGTTCGTGTGTTCGAACTCATTTTTTGCCTGTTCGCATGTTCTGGAACCAGGGGGTGTTCGGCCCATCCCTACTAGGCAGGATCAGCCAGGTGTTTCAGGTGATACTGGGGTCCAAATTACACAGCACAAGCACAAACATGCTTTAAGGGAACAGGATCTGTATTTTTTTTTGGGTTAACAAACACTTTAAATCTCTTTTCCTCCAGACGTAAAGAGTGACCCCTTGTCCTCTGTGAGGACCTTAAAATTAACTCATCACAAAGTTAATTATATGGACTACTTATGTTTTTGTACATGTTGATCATATCCCCCCTTAATCTCCTGTTATCAAGAGAGGATAAATTCAGTTCCTCTAAATCTTTCCTCATAGCTAAGCTCTTCCGTGCCTCTTATCAGTTTGGTTGACCTTCTCTGCACTTTCTCCAGTTACCTGATATTATTTTTAAAAATTGGTGCCCAAAACGGAACTACATATTCTAGGTGAGGTCTTACTAATAATTTGTACAGGGGCAAAATAATGCCACTCTCTCTGCAGTCTTTACCCCTTTTAATACAAGAAATGATTTAGCTTGCTTTGGAAACTGCAGCTTGGCATTGCATACTATTTTTAAGCTTATGATCCACCAAAACACACAGATCTTTCTCCACCATTGATTCCCCCAGCTATTCTCCTCCTAGTATGTATGATGTGTGCATAATTATTTTTTGTGCATAACTTTACATTTATCAAAATTAAACCTCATTTCCCACACAGTGCATTGAGGTCAGCTTGTAAATTGGAGACATCCTGTAAGGACGTTTTTCCACTGCATAGCTTGAGGGTCATCTACAAGGACTGAAATGGTACTTTTAATCCCAGACACTAAATCATTCATAAACATATTAAAAAGTAAGGGTCCCACCACTGAACCTTGGGGTGCACCACTGATAAACTTAGACCACCGGGCCATTTCATGTGGCCCTCACACCTCTTCTCAGCCCTTGTCTCTGTCCCCATCTTTTCTCAGCAGTCTGCAGCACAGAGGAGGACAGAACTCCTTTGCCATATCCTGCGCTTCAGATTTGTTTGACAACTGTCTTTCATGAATCCATGCTGTCTTTTTGCTTAAAATATTTTTCTCTTATTAAATATAGGCACCACATTGGCTGGCACATTGGTGGGGGTTTGCCATCTGGTCCAGATGCTTTATTCACCTTTATTTTGTCCAAATTTTTCGAGACCATATCAATTTGGAGCCATAGTGGTTCATTTGGGGCCAGTGGCGGCCCATCAATAGGGGACGCAGGGGAGCCGCCCCCCCCCAAAGTTACTTATTAAAAAAAAATATATATATATATATTTTTTTTAAAGTGTCGCTTTAAGTGGGTGGGTTAAGGGCGCCGGACACGGGGTGCTATTGGAAGCATGACCCGTGTGTAAACACGTGATTGGGGCTAAGAAGCTCAAATTGGCGTAGTTTAGAGTGTATTCAGGGCACAAAGCTTGTAGCCACGAAAACTCCACCTCTAGGCTCTAGCATTAGGTTTCCAGTGCTTGTAATTGATTGGGTCCATAGGGTGGGGCTTTAATCAGACCTGCAGCGTTATTGGCTCACAGGCTGCCTGTCTGCTTCAGTAAGTGAGGGGGTAATCACTGGCAGAAGAGAACTGGTCAGGGCAGACAAGGAGCGATGTGCAGAGGCAGCTCCATTCATCTCCCTGTGACACAGACTTGGCATCCAGCAGTGCACACAGAGGGATCACACAGAAATCTTCAGGTACATTTCTACATGCCAGGACTGGAGGGGGGAGGGGGCAGAAGGGGCTATTATCACTGTGTCCTAAGAGGCTGTAAAGCAGCATTTCAATCTCCAACTTTACTTCACCTCTCTCCGTGTAATGCAAGTCTGTACACCAGGGATATGCAATTAGCGGACCTCCAGCTGTTGCAGAACTACAAGTCCCATGAGGCATAGCAAGACTCTGACAGCCACAAGCATGACACCCAGAGGCAGAGGCATGATGGGACTTGTAGTTTTGCAACAGCTGGAGGTCCGCTAATTGCATATCTCTGCTGTACACCTTCCCTTTTCTCCCCTGCCTTCATCTGCTATAGAGAAACAAAAGGCATTGTTCTTAAATTAACATTATTCACATGTAAATTGCGCGGGCATTGTTATGCAAATTCGCTCAAACCACCGTGATTCATATGCAAATCACGCCCCATCCGCTGCATGCCACCCACCTAGACAGCATACAGGTGAGCATAGGGGGCATGTAGAGGTAATCAAAAAGGGAGGCTTGAGGTGCAGAGGTGAGCAGAGGAGGTGTGCAGTCAGAGGTGGTGTACAGAGGTGCAGAGTGGATGGGAAGGAAGGGTTGGATTGCAGAGGTTAGCAAAGTAGGGGTTTGGGGGACAGAGGTTAGCAGATGATGAGTTAGAGGCAGAGTTGTACTGATGAGAGATAAGAATGCAGAGATTAGTAGACAGATGGGGGGGCACAGTAGGTGTTCAGACCCAGGAACTCAGCACAGGGATGATGGGAACCCCTCATAATGGGCACAGCAGGTGTACAGACCCAGGAACTCCGCACAGGGATGGTGGGAACCCCTCATAATGGGCACAGCAGGTGTACAGACCTAGGAACTCAGCACAGGGATGGTGGAAACCCTCATAATAGACACAGCAAGTGTACCGGCCCAGGAACTTGTTACAGGGATAGTGGGAACCCCTCATAATGAGCACAGTAGGTGTACAGACCCAGGAACTCAGTACAGGGATGGTTGGAACACTCATAATGGGCACAGCAGGTGTACAGACCTGGGAACTCAGCACAGGGATGGTGGGAACCCTCATTATGGGCACAGCAGGTGTACAGACACAGGAACTCGTTACAGGGATGGTGGGAACCCCTCATAATGGGCACAGTAGGTGTACAGACCCAGGAACTCAGTACAGGGATGGTTGGAACCCTCATAATGGGCACAGCAGGTGTACAGACCCAGGAACTCAGTACAGGGATGGTGGGAACCCCTCATAATAGGCACAGTAGGTGTACAGGGATGGTGGGAGGAACCCTCATAATGGGCACAGCGGGTGTACAGACCTGGGAACTCAGTACAGGGATGGTGGGAACTCCTCATAATGGGCACCTCAGGTGTACAGACCCAGGAACTCTGCACAGGGATTGTGGGAACCCCGTATAATAGGCAAAGTAGGTGTACAGACCCAGGAACTCAGTACAGGGATGGTGGGAACCCCTCATACTGGGCACCGTAGGTGTACAGACCCGGGAACTCAGTACAGCCTGTCCTTATACATTTACTTGAGATCACTTAGACCCGGTGGGTCTCTATAGTGGGAGGTAGCGCCAACACCCCATTCTTTTATATTATATCCTATTCTCCCTAGGGAGTTTTTAGGGGGCTGCAACCTCTGTCTGGTGTTTTCCTGAGTGCGGATTCCCTACGTCTTTAATAATAGTCTAATGTCCATAAAATTTCATAATCTACCCAATAGACCTCATGCACACAGGGTGTTTGCTTTGCTCCTCTAAACATCAGAACTCCTGGCAGGAGAAAAGCCCACTACAGGCGCGTCATGCGTTTTATCGTAAATGTATCTTATTGGCCAAAATATTTATTTGTTCTGGCCATTTAAATGCATTACCTCTCAAATGCGCCTAAATGCGTCTAGCGTTTCAGTGTGTTTAGCTTTTTT
The DNA here is from genome assembly GCA_029206835.1 of Rana muscosa. Taxonomy (NCBI): domain Eukaryota; kingdom Metazoa; phylum Chordata; class Amphibia; order Anura; family Ranidae; genus Rana; species Rana muscosa. The sequence continues at coordinate 241,967,034 of CM055119.1, forward strand.
CTGCGCTTCACCTCCTCTCCTAAACACGCTTTCCATGTTTGCTTGTTTTTGTAATGACTGTAATTGCTCTGCTTCTAATATGTCTGTAAACGCCTGTGTGCACATGGACACATAAGCTAACATACAGGTGCTTTTACAGGCTAAGAAAAAAAAAGGTAAATGCCAGTATTTTTTAAGCTTTAATCGGAGCCCTTTGTAATCTCATGTAGCCATGTTCCTAAGCGATCATCACAAGTCTTTTTCTGTGCTTGATATACCATCAGTCCGATTCATGCTTCAGAGTAAGTTTTAGGCCCTGGGGGCGTGGCCAAGACCGGCATGTGAGAGGACGCACTTCTCACAGCTCCTGCCTGATCCGTCCATTGATCCTACCCCGGCATCTCTGATCCTGCTCTCTTCGGCTCCCCAGCTGGCTACCGAACCCCTGCACTGCCCGGACCCACCGCCGGCCCTCTGTACATGGGGGAAGACCTGTTGCGGTATGCTGGAGATGGCGGGACCGGACTCCCAAGATGGCGCCGCCGCAGCACAGCGCTCATCGCGGCTGACAGACAAGCCTAAGGAAGTTGGCAGTAGGAAAGCTCCAAAGGCTCAGACGAGGGACATGCTCTACTACACCCAGAAGGTACAGGGCCCTGTACTTTCTGACGCTGGGGGGACAGTGGATGATGGGGATGGAGGAAACCAGGCCACGCAGGTAGACTGGGGCCATGATACGGAGGACACCCCCCAACGCTCTGAGGCTGATGCTGTTCAGCCCCCCTCCTCCCCCCCTTCGGAAGACACACCAGAGCCTACATTAGCAGACATACTGAGGGCTGTGCAGATGGGCAATGCTGACATGAAGGCACAGTTTGGGGGACTGAGGGAAGAAGTGTCCCTTCTTAGGCAAGGGCAACAGCTGTGGAGAGCAGAGTGAGCGATTTAGATGACGCTATGAAAGCTTTTGATAGCGTTGAGTGGCCGTACCTTTGAGAGGTGTTGAGGCGATTTGGTTTCGGGGAGGTGTTCATTTCTTGGGTGCGTTTGCTGTACCACTGCCCCCAGGCGGTTATTAGAGAGGCGGGGAGAGTGTCGCCGGCCTTTGCTCTGGGCCGGGGTACGCGGCAGGGGTGTCCATTGTCCCCCCTGCTGTTTGCCTTGGCTATAGAACCATTGGCGATTCGGATTAGAGACCATAGAGGTATCACTGGCTTCTGCTATGGGGAAAGACAGGAGAAAGTGATGCTTTATGCAGATGATACAATGATTTTGCTGGGTGATACAGAGCAATCCCTGAGCGAGACGATGGAGACGGTGGTTCGGTTTGGGGAGTTCTCGGGCCTTAAAATAAATTGGACCAAGTCAGCCTTAATGCCACTGGATGATGTCCTGTTACATCACGGAGACCGGGTGGGGGGTATTCCTGTAGCCACCTCCTTCAAATATCTGGGGATACAAGTGACGCCGCATATCAGGGAATACAGTCAGCTCAATATCTCCCCGCTGCTGGCCAGATTCCGATCTCGGGTTAAAACGTGGAACACTCTGTGTATGTCGGTTGCGGGCAGAGTGAATCTAATTAAAATGATTCTTATGCCCCAACTGCTGTACATGCTCCACAATTCCCCGGTAGTGATCCCACTGAAGATCTTCAGAATAGTGAATACCATATTTCGCGAACTGATCTGGAAAAATCGCCCCCCCCAGGATAAAATTAGAGCACTTGCAACGCCCCAAGGGTGAAGGTGGCCTTGCTTTGCCGAATCCGTGGTTGTACTATCTGGCGTCGCAATTGCAGCATCTGATAGGTACCATGGTTTTGGAGGGTGACACGGCGGGTAGAAGCCATGGCGCCTCTGAACATATTATGCTTTGGACAGTGGGGGGAAAGTCAGTTCCGACAGCGCTTGAGGCCCTAGCTTTTGGAAGGCCTCACAAAAGCTTCCCTACGTACAGTTTAATACAGAAGATATGGAATAAAACTAAATATCTACAGGGGGCCTCAGGTATTACAGAGTTCAGCCCTATCTGGGCAAATGATTCCTATCCCGAGCTAGCCAAATTACAGCATGGGGACAGGTGGAAGAGATATGGAGTCTGCTACCTGACACAAATTATTGGGAACGGTAAGTTACTGCCCTTTGAGACTTTAAGGGAGGCATATCATTTGCCTGCGAACATGCTTTTCTACTATCTGCAGCTTCGGCATGCATTTACAGCTCAGTCAAGGGTCTCAGAGTGGCATGTAGATTCCCCTCCACTTCTCTTGCAGCTTAGGGGTGCAGAGACGTCTAAGGGCTTCATTTCCCAGAGCTACGGTACGCTGCTTTGTAAATTTCTCACAAAACACCCCCTGACTGTTAAAGGGAAATGCTCCCTCAATGTGACACAGCGGCTGACGCAACTATATACACTCCTGAGAGTATACTACACGCCTCACAGACTATATGGTATGGGACTGCTGCCCGCACCGACCTGAACGAGATGTAAAAGAGACCATGGGGACCTGATACACATGCTCTGGCGCTGCCCCAAGTTGCATACCTATTGGAAGGGGGTGATAGACACGCTGAACACAGTATTCCAGGTGTCAGTCCCATTAGATCCGAAACAATGTCTTCTGAATCTGCTAGATGAGCTGGAATGGGAACCCCATATTAGGGAAGCCCTCACTAGGGCCCTTTTCATGGCCCGCAAAATGATTATGCAACATTGGAAGTCTGAATCACCCCCCACAGTCAAGGAATGGATTACTGCACTTGGTAACGCACTGAGAATGGAAAAGGTTATATACCAACATAGGGGATGCTCTGGAAAGTTTGAAAAATTATGGGACCTGTGGTTGGGAACTCCGGGGCTAGCTCCGGACGACCTAATTATGGACAGACTTTTGAGACTAAATGTGGGTTGATATGCTACTTAAGTGCGTAGGCACTGGAGTATAATGGGCAGATTGTCCGGGCACAGACAGTGTCTTGGGGGAAGGGGCGGTGGCCGCTCATGGCAGTAGGAATACTCAGGATGGTGACAATTGTGTTTAAAATTCATTGCATGTATTGTAAGTAGTACGGTCATGTTGACTGTATTTGAAGAGATTATGGTACTTTGGACTGTAAGTGTTAAACTTGAATCAATAAACTTTGTTTTTTTTTCTGGAAAAAAAAAAAAGTTTTAGGCCCTGTTCAGGCTAGATTCACACTATTGTGCAGAGAGGCTCACAGCAGTGGTCCGGTGCGTCTCTGTTCTCCATTTCAGGGATGAATCGGGCCCGAATTTTTGCCTGCATTTGGACCTAAAACTGGTAAATGTCATTGCAGATCCCTACTTGTTATTGCTTGTATTGAAACTTACATAACACAGTTGGTGTTCTGTACATTGACCGTGTACAAAACACCACCCTACATGTACACCATGTTTAAACATTTGCCAGTTTTATGAGTCCTAGCGGGCAGCAGATGAAACTACATAGGTAATTGTAAAAATACAAAATGTAGTGTAGTACTTACATTTTTTTCTTATCAAAAGCGAAATTACCTTTTAAATGCAACCCCTGTCGTCTAACGTTTAATGTTGTAGAGAGGCTATGCAATGGGTTAATAAAGTCAGAACTTAAAATGCAAGTTTAAACCATTTCCTAGTCTGTGATCTCCAGATATCGTCTGGGTTTTAAAACAAATTGAAGCTTCGTCGGTGTATAATGTGCAGCCTGGTATATGATGTGCAGAGCCCTGTGTATAATGTGAGGCCTGGTATATAATGTGTAGGGATGAGCTCTGGCATGTTCGCATACTCCACGTGCAGAGCCCGCCAGGAAGTCGGCACGGCGCTGCGCTAATCACAGGCAGGGAGACGTTGTCCCGATGCTCGGCTGCAGAGATCGGGAAATGTCTCCCTGCCTGTGATTAGCGCAGCGCCGTGCCGACTTCCTGGCGGGCTCTGCACGTGGAGTATGCGAACGCGCCAGAACCCATCCTTAATGATGTGCAGAGCCCTGTGTATAATGTGCAGCCTGGTATATGATGTGCAGAGCCCGGTGTATAATGTGCTGCCTGGTATATGATGTGCTGAGCCCTGTGTATTATGTACAGCCTGGTATATGATGTGAAGAGCCCGGTGTATAATCTGCAGCCTGGTATATGATGTGCAGAGCCCGGTGTATAATGTGCAGCCTGGTATATGATGTGCAGAACCCGGTGTATGATGTGCAGAGCCCTGTGTATAATGTGCAGCCTAGTATATGATGTAAAGTGCCCTGTATATAATGTGCAGCCTGGTATATGATGTGCAGAGCCTGGTGTATAATGTGCAGCCTTCTATATGATGTGCAGAGCCCGGTGTATAATCTGCAGCCTGGTATATGATGTTCAGAGCCCTGTGTATAATGTGCAGCCTGGTATATGATGTGCAGAGCCCTGTGTATAATGTGCAGCCTGGTATATGATGTGCAGAGCCTGGTGTATAATGCTGACACTATGAATGGAATACAGGGGACGGAGTGGGTGGATTCTATAAGGGGTGTGGCTTATGAGAAGTGTGAGAGGCCAGCCGTGGAGGGGCGGGGTCTTGCGCCCCCCCATCCTAAAACTTCACCAGCCGCCACTGTTTGGGGCTATGCCAATATCATTACCCCATTATGAACTTGAGCTCCCCTATGATCACATTGAAGGCACACAAAGCTCAGAACACAGTTGAACAGTACCAGATAACAGGGTACTTGGCAATCTGCAATCAATAGCACTAGTCATTTTGTCTGCCGTACCTGTGGCAGAACAAGTGACCATTGCAAACACTCAGGCAGTAGCAACATCAGTTACACGGACAGTACCAGTGCATTAGCTCTGATATTGGAAGGCACAGTATTGTCGGTATAGCAATAGTATATCTTTAGCATTAGGGATGAGCCGAACACCCCCAGTTCGGTTCGCACCAGAACCTGTGAACGGACCGAAAGTTTGCGCAAACTTTAGAACCCTATTAAATACAATGGACGCGAACGTTCGAAATCAAAAGTGCTAAATATAACGGCTAATATGCAAGTTATTGTCCTAAAAAGGGTTTGGGGACCCGGGTCCTGCCCCAGGGGACATGTATCAATGCAAAAATAAGTTTTAAAAACTGCCGTTTTTTCGGGAGCAGTGATTTTAACCACTTCGCATCTAAGGACGTCCGTGGGACGTCCTTGACTTTGAGCCGGGATATCTGAATGATGCCTGCAGCTAAAGGCATCATTCAGATATCGTTTTTTAGAGCCGGCGATTCTGTGTACCGTAAGAATGATCATAGTGGCTGTTCTACCGCTTGATCATTCTTACAGGCGGCGAGAGGGGACGTCCCCCCCCCTCCCGCCGCCCTCCAGTGCTTCTACCGACTCACCTGAGCGATCGGTGAGTCAGTGACAGGATCCGCCGGCCCCGGCTTCTAACCATAGAGATTTCCGGTGGACCAGATGGTCGCCGGAGTCTCTATGATCGTTCGGAGGCCGGGCGCAATGTTATGACGTCACGCCCGGCCTCTGCATTCAAAAAAACGGCGCCGCTTCGGCTAGGAAGCGGTGATCGGTTTTTTTTTTATTTTTTTATTTCAGGCTTCTCAGCCTAGAGGTGAGATGTGGGGTCTTATTGACCCCATATCTCACTGTAAAGAGGACCTGTCATGCTTATTCCTATTACAAGGGATGTTTACATTCCTTGTAATAGGAATAAAAGTGATCTTTTTTTTTTCTAACTGTCAAAGTATAAAGTTAAAAGTAAAATTAACAATAAATAATAATAAAAAAAAATGTAAAGCGCCCCTGTCCCCAGTAGCTCGTACGCAGAAGCGAATGCATACGTAAGTCCCGCCCACCTATTAAAACGGTGTTCAGAACACACATGTGAGGTATCGTAGCGAACGTTAGAGCGAGAGCAATAATTCTAGCCCTAGACCTCCTCTGTAACTCAAAACATGTGACCAGTAAAAAAAATTCAAGCGTCGCCCATGAGGATGTTTAAGTACCGAAGTTTGGCGCCATTCCACGAGCGTGTACAATTTTGAAGGGTGACATGTTAGGTATCTATTTACTCGGCGTAACTTCATCTTTCACATTATGCAAAAAAATTGGGCTAACTTTAATGTTTTAATATTTTTTAATTCATGAAACCGTTTTTATTCCAAAAAAAATGCGTTTGAAAAATTATTGCGCAAATACCGTGCAAGATAAAAAGTTGTAATGACCGCCATTGTATTCTCTAGGGTCTTTGCTAAAAAAACATATATAGTGTTTGGGGCTTTTTACATGTAGGAGCGAAGTGTCAGAATTGGCCCGGATGCGAAGTGGTTAATGATGCATAAATTGAAAAAAAAAAAGTGAAATATTCCTTTAAATATCGTACCTGGTGGGTGTCTAAAGTATGCCTGTGAAGTGGCACATGTTTCCCGTGTTTAGAACTGTCCCTGCACAAAATGACATTTCTAAAGGAAAAAAAGTCATTTAAAACTGCTTGCGGCTTTAATGTAATGTCTGGTCCCTGAAATACGGATGAAAATCATTGAGAAAAATGGCATGGGTACCCCCCAAACCCCCAGCCCACTACCAGCCCCTTTGGGTCTTGTATGGATATTAAGGGGAACCCCACACCCAAATTAAAAAAAGGCCCTATATACTCTGAACAGCAGTATACAGGCGGTGCAAACAAGACAGGGACTGTAGGTTTGTTCTTAAGTAGAATCTGTTTATAATTTGGAACAGGTACATTTTTTAAGTGTAGCTCCAGCCAAAAAATCTATTTTTAAAGCTTTTTGGAAAACATAGGGATGGGTTATCACCCCTGTAACATTTGTTTTGCTGTCTGTGCACCTGTTCAGAACATTTCACCTCACTTTCCGTCCCAATGACAAATGTTTTTTGAAAAATTGGGGTTTTTATTGAAACAAGGATTGGTGATAAAGCATCAGGGGAGAGGAGACACATTTTTCCCATATTAACTCCTACAGGAGAGAATTTCCCTTCCTAGGGGTAGATTTCCTCTCACTTCCTGTTGTCTCCTTCCGTAGGCAAGTAGAAGTCGCTTGTAAGTTGGATGTTTGAAAGTAGGTGCCTGCCGTATATATTCTGCAGAAATTTGGCCCTTAGGTGTTGGTGTTGCCACAACACTGTAAGCCCTCACAGTTACTCTTGGTGGGCGCAGGAATGGGCCCTGCTGTAAAATATTAGATCAAGAATTGTAATCACATGCCCCTGTTGAACAGGGGCAGAAAAATTGGTCTTTTGGTGGTGGTGGTGGTGTTGCCACAACACTGTAAGCCCTCACAGTTACTTTTGTTGGGTGCAGGAATGGGCCCAGCTGTGAAATATTAGATCAAGAATTGTAATCACATGCCCCTGATGAACAGGGGCAGAAAAATTGTGCCTTTGGTGGTGGTGGTGGTGGTGTTGCCACAACACTGTAAGCCCTCACAGTTACTCTTGGTGGGCGCAGGAATGGGCCCTGCTGTGAATTATTTAGATCAAGAATTGTAATTACATGCCCCTGTTGTACATGGGCAGAAAAATTTTGCTTTTGGTGGTGGTGGTGGTGGTGTTGTTGCCACAACACTGTAAGCCCACACAGTTACTCTTGGTGGGCGCCGGAATGGGCCCGCTGTGAATTATTAGATCAAGAATTGTAATTACATGCCCATGTTGAACAGGGGCAGAAAAATTGGGCTTTTGGTGGTGGTGGTGTTGCCAAACACTGTAAGCCCTCACAGTTACTCTTGGTGGGTGCAGGAATGGGCCCAGCTGTGAAATATTAGATCAAGAATTGTAATTACATGACATTGTTGAACAGTGGTAGGAAAAATTGGGCCTTTGGTGGTGGTGGTGCTGGTGCCACAACACTGTAAGTCCTCACAGTTACTCTTGGTGGGCGCAGGAATGGGCCCAGCTGTGAAATATTAGATCAAGAATTGTAATTACATGCCCCTGTTGAACAGGGGCAGAAAAATTTGGCCTTTGGTGGTGGTGGTGTTGCCACAATACTGTAAGCCCTCACAGTTACTCTTGGTGGGCACAGGAATGGGCCCTGCTGTGAATTATTAGATCAAGAATTGTAATTACATGTCCCTGTTGAACAGGGGCATGAAAATTGTGCCTTAGGCACTGGTGCCACAACACTGCAACCTCACACAGATACTGTATTTGGAGCGCAGCAATGAGCCCTGTTGCAAAGTATTACATCAAAAATTGTAATTACACGCCCCTGTTAAACAGGGGCTGAAAAATTGGGCCTCCGGCACTGGTGCTGGTGCTACAACACTGCAACCCCTCACAGATACTGTACTTGGAGCGCAGCAATGAGCCCTGCTGCAAAGCATTGCATCAAAAATTGTAATTACACGCCCCTGTTAAACAGGGGCAGAAAAATTGGGCCTTAAGCACTGGTGCTGGTGCCACAACACTGCAACCCCTCACAGATACTGTAGTTGGAGCACAGAAATGAGCCCTGCTGCAAAGCATTGCATCAAAAATTGTAAATACATACCCCTGTTAAACAGGGGCTGAAAAAATGGGCCTTCGGCACTGGGGCTGGTACCACAACACTGCAACCCCTCACAGATACTGTACTTGGAGCGCAGCAATGAGCCCTGCTGCAAAGCATTGCCTCAAAAATTGTAATTACATGCCCCTGTTAAACAGGGGCAGAAAAATTGGGCCTTAGGCACTGGTGCTGGTGCCACAACACTGCAACCCCTCACAGATACAGTACTTGGAGCACAGCAATGAGCCCTGCTGCAAAGTATTGCATCAAAAATTGTATTTACACGCCCCTGTTAAACAGGGGCTGAAAAATTGGGCCTTAGCCACAGGTGGCGGTGCCCAGAACCAAAAATGTTCTTTCAAGCTATCAGCATGATTATTGAGGAGGAAGAGGATAGTCACTCAGCATAACAGGATAGTCACTCAGCATCAGCATAGGCAGTCTTGAAGGGATCTGACATATCCAATAAAATTATTCGGTTACATCAGCATCAGGTGCTTGGTAGCTGGTGGTGATCCAAGACTGATTCATTTTTATGAAGGTCAGTCGATCGACCAAGTCGATGGACAGGCGCACCCTGTGATCGGTTACAAAGCCTCCAGCAGCACTGAATGTGCTTTCCAAAAGAACGCTGGATGCAGGACAGGCCAGTACCTCAATTGCATACTGTGCAAGCTCTGGCCAGTGATCCATCCTCAAGACCCAGTAACCCAGAGGATTTTCGGTGGGAAAGGTGTCCAAGTCTAATCTTGCCCATAGGTATTCCTGCACCATGTAAACCAGACGCTGGCGATGGTTGCTGGAAGCGATCATACCCTGGGGCTGCGTATGAAAAATTTTGTCTGAACGCATCGGTCAGACGGCCACCTTCTCCACCGCTCCTTCTTTGACTGATCGGAACCTCAGCAACACGTTGTCCAGGACCAGGAGTTTGTGACCTCCCAGTCTCTGGGAACGCGTTGCACAGACCTTTCTGCAAGGCCTCCCGAAGATGCTTCATCCTCTGCTCCCTCTGCGATGGCAAGATAAGGTTTGCAACCTTACCCTTGAAATCTGGATCAAGGAGGGTTGCCAGCCAGTAATGATCCCTCTCCTTGATCGCACGAATACGAGGATCCTTGCACAGGCTTTGCAGGATCAGGGAGGCCATGCAGCGTAGGTTTGCTGAGGCATTCGGTGCAGAGTCCTCTGGGTCACTAATGACGACATGATCCGCAGCCACCTCCTCCCAGCCACATACAAGTCCATGGGTGTCTTGGGCCTGTAATTGATCCCTTGAAGACTGCTGCTGATGCGGAGTACTAGGCTCCACCTCCATGCTGACACAATAATCCTCATCCTCTTCCTGTGTGATAGCCGGGCCAGCAGGAACATTGTCTGGATAAAGGGGGCCTTGAGAGGTAAGGAAGTCCTCCTCTTCCTGCCTCTGTTCTGCCTCAAGTGCCCTGTCCATTATTCCATGCAGCGTGTGCTCCAACCGGTGGACAACAATGTCACTGATGCATGCACAGTCACTGCTCACCATCCTCATGGCCTCCTCAAATGGTGCCAGGACAGTGCATGCATCTCTGATCATGACCCACTGGCGTGGCAAAAAAAAAAACAAGCTGAAAGATAGGTAACGTCCCTGTCCATGCCTGCCTGTCCAGTGAGGCCAAGACATTGCCTTCCACATGCCTGTAGAGAGCCGGAATTGCCTTCCGTGAGAAAAAGTGGCGTTTGGGAACCTGCCACTGAGGAACCGCACATTCAACAAACTCATGGAAGGGGGCAGAGTCTAGCAATTTAGCCAAGCTAGCATTCAACCGCTGGGCATGTGGATGGCTGGGAGCGAACTTTTTTCTGCGGTGCAGCAGGTGGGGCAGGGAAATTTGCCTGGTACAATCGGACATCGGTGGACCGATAGCAGATTGTCCGCAAGGACTTGGCTCTGACACACCAAATTCTACACCATGGATATGCAATTAGCGGACCTCCAGCTGTTGCAAAACTACAAGTCCCATCATGCCTCTGCCTCTGGGTGTCATGCTTGCTGCTGTCAGAGTCTCGCTATGCCTCATGGGACTTGTAGTTTGGCAACAGCTGGAGGTCCGCTAATTGCATATCCCTGTTCTACACCTTCATTCCTCTCAGTGCAGGTTTCAGAGAGGACTAAAGGTATAGTGGGGTTGAAGATCCCAGCTGATGAGGAGCAAGGAGAGGTTCGCTTTGTTCTTTGGTGTGGGTCTTTTAGGTAAGCTTGCCAACAGCCTGCATGGCAGGTCGACATATGTCTGGTCAAGCACGTGGTGCCCAATCGGCTGATGTTTTGGCCACGCGAGATACGCTTTAGACATATATTGCAAATGGCAATGGTGCGATCTGCTGCACATGTCTGAAAAAAGGCCCACATCAAAGAACTTTTGGAATAACGCGCAGAGACATTAGCGCCCTGCTCATGCAAAGCTCTGCGGTGTCATGCGGTTGGTGTGCTGCCCTTAAGCTGGCCCCTGGAGGGCATCCTGCCTCATTGGAGATGTGCCTCCTCCTCCTCCTCTCTCCTATCAGGCACCCACGTGGAGTCAGTGACCTCATCATCCCCTCCCTCCTCATCACTGGAGCCAATCTGGCAGTATGCTGCAGCTGGGGGAACATGACTGCCAGATAGCTGTCCTTGTTGGGCACCCCCTCTCTCTGGGCTCACATTACTACCCCCTCTCCCTGAGCTCACATTACTACCTTCCTCCAGCTGGTTCCATCATCGGAGCCTTCAAAACGCTGGGCATCCTCCTGGAGCATGTACCCAACACTGTGGTCAAACAGTTCGGGGGACTCCTCAGGAGGACATGGTGGGGCTAGGGAAGGAGTGACTGATGCCATTGAGCTGAGGGAAGAGGCCGCTTTGGCAGCTGCTTTACCAGACAAAGTACCCTGAGCCTGGGTGAGAGAGGACGAGGAGGAGGAAGACGGCTTGGTCATCTAAGTCTTGGGCATGTTGTAGCTCAACATGGCCAGCTGCCGGAAAGAAGGCCACTTGCTGATGAGGATGCACCATGTCCACGACCAGCAGCACTGTTGCCTCTAGACACAGAGCCTGCTTGCCCTCTTTTATTGCCTTGTGACTGTCTGCCTCTCTTTGTTTGCCTTCCAGACATACTAATGGCCTGCAGTGAGATGTAGCTGCACAAAGGTGGGATGTATATATATATATATATATATATATATATATATATATATATATATTTGTCTGTACTGATAATGCAGCTATCAGAATCAACTGCCTGCTGTGGTATTAGTATGGGAAAAGCAGCAGCAGCAACAGCAGTTAGTTTTAGGTGAAAACTGTGCAGAGAGGGACACAGTACACTGAAAATACTCTGCCTGTGGTTTAATTATGAGATCACCACTATTAGTCACTCACTAATAGAGATGTCCCAAACTATTCGCCGGCGAATAGTTCCCGGCGAACATAGCTTGTTCGCGTTCGCCGCGGCGGGCGAACATATGCGATGTTCGGTCCGTCCCCTATTCGTCATCATTGAGCAAACTTTGACCTCACAGTCAGAAGACACATTCCAGCCAATCAGCAGCATACCCTACCTCCCAGACCCTCCCACCTCCTGGACAGCATCCATTTTAGATTCATTCGGAAGCTGCAGTCTTAGTGAGAGGAGGGACAGTGTAGCTGCTGCTGATGTAATAGGGAAATCTATAGCTAGGCCAGTGTATTCAGTGTCCACTCCAGTCTTGAAAGACTCATCTGATCTCTGCTGTCAGGACAGCGTCCTGACAGCACCCCAAAAAGCCCTTTTTAGGGACAGTACATCAGTCTGCTTTTTTTTTTTTCCTCTGTAATCTAATTGCAGTTGCCTGCCAGCGTGTGTGCGTCAGGCTCACAGCGTATACTGTGCCCACTTGCCCAGTGCCACCACTCATATATCTGCTGGCACAGTAGATTACATTTTTTTTAAAAAACAACAATTAGATTACATTTAAAAAAAAGCAACAATTTTGACTGCAATAGAATAGCAGTCAGTTGCCTGCCAGCGTGTGTGTGTCAGGCTCACAGCGTATACTGTGCCCACTTGCCCAGTGCCACCACTCATATATCTTGTGTCTAGACATGTGCATTTCGTTTCGTTCCGAATCGAAATTCGGACAAATTTTTCATTATTCGGATATTCGAATGCATCCGAATTACCGAATTACAATACTAACGAATTTAACCGAATCTGAATTTTTTCGAATCGAAAAATCGCGGACGAAATTCGAATCAAATTCGAAATATTTTCGAATCGAATTCGAAATATTTTCGACTCGAATTCGAAAATAAATTTTAATCAAATTAGAAAAAATATAAATCGTTTTTTAAAAAATAATACAATAAAATAGAATATAAAAATAAAAAACAATAGAATAGAAATAAAAGAATAGTAGACAATAGAATAGAATTGAATAGAATGTAATAAAATACAATAGAATATGACCGTCTATATTTTTTTATTCTATTCTTTTTCTATAGTTATTATATTCTAATCTTTTCTATTCGAATTTGAATTCATTCTGTATGAATTTCGAATTTCAGAAGATAGTTATATGTATAAATAGTTTGTATAGAATGAATTCGAATTAGATTAGAATAGAAATAGAAAAAAGACTAGAAAAACAATAGAATAAAATATAAAAAAAATATATATATATATATATAATCTTTTCTATTCGAATTTGAATTTATTCTATACTAAATTTGAATTTCGGAAGATGGTTATATATATACATATATATATACATACATATAAATAACCATTTTCCAAAATTCGAATTTCATATAGAATAAAATCGAATTTGAATAGAAAATATTCTAAAATAATAGAAAAAAATATCATAAAAAAAAACAATAGAACAATAAAAAAAAAATATATATATATATATATATATATATATATATATATATATATATATATATATATATAAAACCATGTTCCAACACTCGAATTTTGTATAGAATGAATTCGAATTTCAATTAGAAAAGATTAGAATATAAATATAATATAGACTAGAAAAACAATAGAACAGAATAGAATAAAATATAATATATATATATATATATATATATATATATATATATATATTGTGGGGGGGTTAGCTCGGCAGCGGGTGTGTGTGATCCCCTGGATGGGCTCCCCACACAAAAACAGGCCCAGCAGACGGAGGTTGTGGTTTTCAAGATCAAAAAGGTGCGGTTTATTTCTCTATTTACAGTGACAAAAAAACACAGCAAAGCAAAAAGAAACATAAACAAAATAAACCCTGGTCAGCTTGACCTCTGACTAAACATGCAGGTTTCCTAACTAACAACTGGGATCAGCCTGGTGCTGTCCTAGTCCCTAAGTCCCTGGTTTAGTAAATGTCCAAACAAATAGCCACACAGGCTTTGTCTCACCGCACAGGGGTTCACTCTCCCTAGACAGTCCACACAGGTCTGGGTCCAGGCATGAGCAAACACCTAATGAATCTGGGAGTTTTTATAGAGGCCCTAAACGAGCTGACAAGCTTCAGCTGGTCTCATCAACTCCCTGCCTGCACGACGCCCAGCCCTCTCCCTAGAGGTATGAATCATCCATGAGCCCACTAGCCTCAGCTGGGCTTCATCAACTCTCTCCCTAGTTGTATAAGTCGGCATAAAGCCTGAATCTGGGAGAAATATACCTACCCCCCTGGATGCAACCAGGTGACTTTACCTTCCTGCTGTCACATACCCCCCCTCTTGTTTTAACCTTGGGGTTGGAACACCAGCAATCAGGCATTCATGTACTCGAGACAAAGCATCCACATTCCCCATTTGAACGCCAGGGCGATGCTTTACTGTGAAGTTGAATTCCTGTAGGGCCAGGAACCACCTATTCACTCTTCTATTTGTCTCATTGTTTTGAGCCATCCACTTTAACAGAGCGTGATCCGTAACCATGTCAAAGTGCCTACCTAGCAGATAGTACCGAAGGGAATCTAGAGCCCACTTCACCGCTAAACACTCCTTTTCAACCGTGGCGTAATTTACCTCATGGGACTTCAACTTCCTGCTGAGGCAAATGACTGGGTGCTCTTCCCCGTTCCAGACCTGGGACAATACTGCTCCTAACCCCACATCTGACGCATCACTTTGTACGACAAAGTCTTTAGAGAAGTCGGGTGAGTACAACACTGGCTGGCTACATAAGGCTTGTTTCAAGAATTGGAATGCTGCCTCAGCCTCGGGGGTCCATTTAATCATGACCGACCCTTTCCCTTTCGTCAGGTTGGTTAGGGGCACAGCCTTAGAAGCAAAGTGGGGAATGAAGCGCCGATAATACCCCGCTATTCCCAGAAAGGCTCGTACCTGCTTCTTGCTGTTGGGACGTGGCCAACTCTGGATGGCCTCGACTTTGTTGAGTTGGGGTTTTATTACTCCCCTCCCAATGGTGTACCCAAGATATTTGGCCTCCTCCTGCCCAATGGTACACTTCTTGGGGTTAGCCGTAAACCCCGCTTCCCGGATAGAGTCTAGGACTGCTTGCACTTTTGGCAGATGTGAGGCCCAATCTGTGCTATGGACAATTACGTCATCCAGGTAAGCCGCAGCATACTTCCGATGGGGCCTCAGTATCTGGTCCATTTTCCGCTGGAATGTGGCCGGCGCATTCTGTAACCCGAACGGCATTCTCTTATATTGGAACGCCCCGTCTGGGGTTACAAATGCGGTTTTCTCTTTGGCCGACTTGGCCAGGGGAATTTGCCAATACCCTTTTGTGAGGTCAAGAGTCGTCATGTATCGGGCTGTTCCCAGCCGGTCGATCAACTCATCTATACGTGGCATGGGGTAGGTGTCAAATTTTGTAACTTTGTTCAACTGACGAAAATCGTTACAAAATCGCCAGCTCCCATCCGGTTTAGGCACCAGCACAATGGGACTAGACCAATCACTTTGGGACTCCTCTATCACCCCTAAGTTCAGCATTTTCTGTACTTCCTCCCGTATTGCCTCCCGTCGGGCCTCTGGGATCCGATAGGGTTTTAACTTCACCCTTTCACCGGGCGGGGTAATAATATCATGCTCTACCCCAGATGTTTGTCCCGGCAGCTCAGAGAACACCTCCTTGTTGCGAAGCACAAACTCCTTAACCTCCTGTTGTTGGGGTTGTGACAAGGTGGCTGCTATTCCAACCTCCGGAATCACGCAACCAGTTTGAGCTGGTGACCAAGTTTCTGCGACTAGGGACTCTCTATCCCTCCAGGCTTTCAACAGATTAACGTGATAGATCTGTTCGGGCTTTCGCCTTCCTGGTTGTCTGACCTTGTAATTCACTTCGCTCACTTTTTCCATTATCTCGTAGGGGCCTTGCCATTTGGCAAGGAATTTACTTTCAACCGTAGGGACAAGTACCAATATCCTATCCCCCGGGGAAAAGGTACGGGTCTTGGCTCCACGGTTGTACACTCTCTGCTGTGCCAACTGCGCTTGGGCCAAATGTTCCTTCACGATGGGCATTACCTGTGCAATTCGATCTTGCATCAGGGCGACATGCTCAATCACACTCCTGTGGGGAGAACTCTCACTTTCCCAAGTTTCCTTGGCAATATCCAACAGCCCTCTTGGGTGTCTCCCATACAGTAACTCAAAGGGGGAGAATCCCGTAGAGGATTGGGGCACCTCCCTAATAGCAAACATCAAATAAGGAAGTAGACAGTCCCAATCCTTTCCATCTCTATCCACCACTTTCTTCAACATTTGTTTTAGGGTTTTGTTGAATCTTTCAACCAGCCCATCGGTTTGGGGGTGATACACAGATGTACGCAATTGCGTCACTTTGAACAATTTACACAGCTCTTTCATAACCCGGGACATAAAGGGTGTACCTTGGTCCGTAAGCAGTTCTTTACAAATACCCACCCGGCTAAAAACAAGAGATAGCTCTTTGGCTATGGTTTTGGCCGAGGTATTTCTGAGAGGGATCGCTTCTGGATAACGGGTGGCATAGTCCATTATAACCAATATGTACTGGTGCCCCCTAGCGGACTTGATTATAGGACCTACCAAATCCATTGCGATTCTCTCAAACGGGACCTCAATGATGGGTAGAGGGACCAGCGGGCTACGGAAATGTGGCATCGGGGCCGACCTCTGACACACAGGGCAGGAGGAACAATAATTTTCTATGTCCTTCATCACCCCAGGCCAATAGAATCTCTGTAATACCCTCTCCCGGGTTTTCTCTGTCCCCAGATGACCTCCAAGAATGTGCCCATGGGCCAACTCCAACACCAACTTCCTGTAAGCTTTGGGCACCACAAGCTGCTCAACGGTTTCTTCTGCCCTTTTTGCCACCCGATACAGTAGGTCCTTCTCTACGCTGAAGTATGGGTAAGTGCAGGTATTATCTGGGTTCACTAACTCGCCATCTATTTCCACTACGTTTTCCCGTGCCTTTATTAGGGCGGGGTCTTTTAACTGTTCTGTGGCAAAATTTTCCCTGTGAACCTCAAGATCAGAAAACTCCACAGACGGTAGGTTTTCGTCTGAGGAGGTGGGCTCCTCTCCAGTTTCTTGAGTCTCCCCTGCCAATACTGACAAGGGAAATTCTGGAGAGTCCTCACCACTCTCAGAGGAGTTCTGGCTATCACATTCCTGGTACATAGGGGCACCAGTGGGGGGCTCAGGATCATCCCACAGTTCCCAGAACTTCGGAAAATCCCTTCCCACAATGGCATCATGCGGTAATTGAGATACTAACCCCACTGGATGAGAGAGGGTACCTTTGGGGGTCTTGAAACACACTGTAGTCACTGGATACTCTCGGGTGTCCCCATGCACACAAATAACAGCTACCTTGCTATTCCCAGAGACCTCTGTTTTAACTAATTCAGCCTTTATCAGGGTCACAAGGCTACCTGAATCCAGCAATACCACAACATTTCTACAATTAATACACATTTTGCATAAATGTTTCTCAGTTCCCCGAATGGCAGTGCATGCGACTGTCGCACACAGCGACTGACGTCGGTCCGTCAGAAAGTCACATTGCATGGGTTCCTCCACAACCGGGCAATTTGCTGCAATATGTCCCGCTTGCCGGCAGCGGTAGCAAACAATCCTTTTGGCTGCCTCTTGAGCCCCTGACTTCCCAGGCTGTTCTCGCCAAACTTTGGGTAGAGCTCCCACCCTCTCACTCTCTCCACCCTCACCCCTTGGAATCCTCTTATCCGCCCCTGGGGATGGTCTGGTCTTAGGGTGGAAAGTCCGAGAGTCTCTGGAAGAGGCCGTCAGGTTCTCTGTAGCCAAGTATTTCTCTACACGATCCACAAGACCACCGGCCGTCTCTGGGTCTCCATGGCTTACCCACTTTTGGATGGCAGTAGGAAGAGCTCTCAAAAACCGATCCATTACAACATGTTCCACAATCTCTGGTGCGGACAAAGTCTCTGGCTGTAGCCACTTCCTGCTCAGGTGAATGAGATCATACATTTGAGACCTGGGGGGTTTTCCAAGCTGGAAAGTCCAGTTATGCACACGCTGAGCCCGGACAGCCAGGGTGATACCCAGCCTTGCCAATATTTCAGCTTTTAGCATCACATAGTCTTTTGCTTGGTCAGGCTCTAGGTCATAGTAAGCCTTCTGCGATTCACCAGTTAACAGAGGAGCCACCAGTCCAGCCCACTGCTCCTCAGGCCACTTTTCTCTTTCAGCAGTCCTTTCAAATGTGGTCAAAAATACCTCTGGATCATCCTCTCCAGTCATTTTTGTCAATAAACGACTCACCCCAAAGGACGCGGTATTAGTGGGACGGCTTTCCTCACTGGTCTGCGGACGTTGCTGCATTACTGCTTCCATTTGTTGTAGTCTCTGCTCTTGCTTCTGTAACAGGTCTATGAAGCGGGCCTCAGATTGCTGCTGGGCTGCAAGGCTCTGTTGATGAGCTTGCTGCTGGGCTGCGAAGCTCTGTTGTTGAGCTGCAAGGCTCTTTTGCAAACCTGCATTTGTCTGCTGTTGATTGGCATTTGCTAGAGCCAGCTGTTTCAGTATCTCCTCCATGCTGGCTTAAAAAAAAACTGCCACTGGTTCTCCACCAACTGTGGGGGGGTTAGCTCGGCAGCGGGTGTGTGTGATCCCCTGGATGGGCTCCCCACACAAAAACAGGCCCAGCAGACGGAGGTTGTGGTTTTCAAGATCAAAAAGGTGCGGTTTATTTCTCTATTTACAGTGACAAAAAAACACAGCAAAGCAAAAAGAAACATAAACAAAATAAACCCTGGTCAGCTTGACCTCTGACTAAACATGCAGGTTTCCTAACTAACAACTGGGATCAGCCTGGTGCTGTCCTAGTCCCTAAGTCCCTGGTTTAGTAAATGTCCAAACAAATAGCCACACAGGCTTTGTCTCACCACACAGGGGTTCACTCTCCCTAGACAGTCCACACAGGTCTGGGTCCAGGCATGAGCAAACACCTAATGAATCTGGGAGTTTTTATAGAGGCCCTAAACGAGCTGACAAGCTTCAGCTGGTCTCATCAACTCCCTGCCTGCACGACGCCCAGCCCTCTCCCTAGAGGTATGAATCATCCATGAGCCCACTAGCCTCAGCTGGGCTTCATCAACTCTCTCCCTAGTTGTATAAGTCGGCATAAAGCCTGAATCTGGGAGAAATATACCTACCCCCCTGGATGCAACCAGGTGACTTTACCTTCCTGCTGTCACAATATATATATATATATATATATGTGTATTTTATTCTATTCTGTTCTATTGTTTTCTATTCGATTCTTTCCAATATTTTCTATTCTATTATAATCTTTTCGATTCGAATTTGAATTCATTCTATACGAAAATCGAATGTCGGAAAAAAAATATATATAACCATCTTCCGAAATTCGAATTTAGTATATAATGATTTCGATTTTAATAGAAAAGATTTTAATAGAATCTAAAAGAATAGACTAGAAAAACAATAGAACAGAATAGAATAAAATATAATATATTCTATTCTGTTCTATTGTTTTTCTAGTCTATTTTCTATTTTATTATAATCTTTTCTATCCAAAGTTAAAATTAATTAATAATTTTTTTTTAATTCCTACTATTCGAATTTCAGAAGATGGTTGTATATTCTTTCTATTTTATTCTATTAAATTATATATTTTTTCTATTCTATTCTAATCTTTTTTATTTGAATTATACATTTTGGAAGATGGTTATTTGTCCACTTGCCACATCACCTGCCACAAGTTATGGGGGTTCCTAACCCCAAGTGACCCCCAGATATGGGCGATATGTCAAGTACTTTTCTGCAGCAGAGAATGACATTTTGTGACCCGAATTTGGGGCCACGTATCTTGGGTCCACTTATAGCTAGAAATTTGGTATGCAAACACTAGAACTAGCACTACAACATCTCCAAATTTGGGGTTTCTATCACCAAGTAACCCAGAGATACATGGACCCAAAGTCGGGTCGCAAAATATTTTCGGATCCGGTTGAAATACTATCAACATGATTGGAAATTATTTCAACTGCATTTGAAACTATTTCAACCGGATTCGAAAATATTTTGCGACCCGAATTTGGGTCCATGTATCTCGGGGTTACTTGGTGATAGAAACCCCAAATTTGGGGTTATTGTTTTTCTAGTCTATTTTCTATTTTATTATAATCTTTTCTATCCAAAGTTAAAATTAATTAATTAAAAAATTTGAATTCATACTATTCGAAATTCGAATTTATTCTATTCGAATTTCAGAAGATGGTTGTATATTCTTTTTATTTTATTCTATTAAATTATATTTTTTTTCTATTCTGTTCTAATCTTTTCTATTTGAATTATAAATTTTGGAAGATGGTTATTTGTCCACTTGCCACTGTCACCTGCCACAAGTTATGGGGTTCCTAACCCCAAGTGACCCCCAGATATGGGCGATATGTCTAGTACTTTTCTGCAGCAGAGAATGACATTTTGTGGCCCGATTTTGGGGCCACATATCTCGGGGCCACTTGTAGCTAGAAACCCCCAATTTGGTATGGAAACACAGTTGAACTAGCACTACAACATCTCCAAATTTGGGTTTTCTATCACCAAGTAACCCTGAGATACATGGTCCCAATTCGGGTCACAAAATATTTTCGAATCCGGTTGAAATAGTATCAACATGATTCGAAATTATTTCAACTGCATTTGAAACTATTTCAACCGGAATCGAAAATATTTTGCGACCCGAATTTGGGTCCACGTATCTCTGGGTTACTTGGTGATAGAAACCCCAAATTTGGAGATGTTGTAATGCTAGTTCTCCTGTGTTTGCATACCAATTTTGGGGTTTCTATCCCTAAGTGACCCCGAGATACGTGGACCCAAATTCGGGTCGCAAAATGTCAAGCACTTTTCTGCAGCAGAGAATGACATTTTGTGACCCAACTTTGGGGCCACATATCTCGGGGCCACTTGTAGCTAGAAACCCCACATTTGGTATGCAAACAGAGTAGAACTAGCACTACAAGATCTCCAAATTTGGGGTTTCTAAGTGACCCTGAGATACGTGGACCCAAAGTCGGGTCGCAAAATATTTTCGAATCCGGTTGAAATAGTTTCAAATGCGGTTGAAATCATTTCGAATCATGTTGAAATAATTTCGAATCCGGTAGAAATATTTTCGAATTCGGTTGAAATATTTTCGAATGCGACCGATTTTCGAATTCGGTCGAAAATGAAACGAAATCCGAAAACGAATTTAACAAATTTAACGAATCTAACTAAACGAAATTAATTAATTAACGAATTAAAACGAAACGAAACTAAACAAATTTTTTCCTTTTGCACATGTCTACTTGTGTCACAGTAGATTACATTTAAAAAAAAAAAACAACAGTTTTGACTGCAATAGAATAGCAGTCAGTTCCCTGCCAGCGTGTGTGTGTCAGGCTCACAGCGTATACTGTGCCCACTTGCCCAGTGCCACCACTCATATATCTTGTGTCACAGTAGATTATATTTAAAACAAAAACAACAATTTTGACTGCAATAGAATAGCAGTCAGTTCCCTGCCAGCGTGTGTGTGTCAGGCTCACAGCTTATACTGTGCCCACTTGCCCAGTGCCACCACTCATATATCTTGTGTCACAGTAGATTACATTTAAAAAAAAAAACAGTTTTGACTGCAATAGAATAGCAGTCAGTTCCCTGCCAGCGTGTGTGTGTGTCAGGCTCACAGCGTATACTGTGCCCACTTGCCCAGTGCCACCACTCATATATCTTGTGTCACAGTAGATTACATTTAAAAATAAAATAAAAATTTTGACTGCAATAGAATAGCAGTCAGTTCCCTGCCAGCGTGTGTGTGTCAGGCTCACAGCATATACTGTGCCCACTTGCCCAGTGCCACCACTCATATATCTTGTGTCACAGTAGATTACATTTTTTTTTAAAAAACAACAGTTTTGACTGCAATAGAATAGCAGTCAGTTCCCTGCCAGTGTGTGTGTGTCAGGCTCACAGCGTATACTGTGCCCACTTGTCCAGTGCCACCACTCATATATCTTGTGTCACAGTAGATTACATTTAAAAATAAAAAAAATTTTTTGACTGAAATAGAATAGCAGTCAGTTCCCTGCAAGCGTGTGTGTGTCAAGCTCACAGCATATACTGTGCCCACTTGCCCAGTGCCACCACTCATATATCTTGTGTTACAGTAGATTACATTTAAAAAAAACAAAAACAATTTTGACTGCAATAGAATAGCAGTCAGTTCCCTGCCAGCGTATGTGTGTCAGGCTCACAGCGTATACTGTGCCCACTTGCCCAGTGCCACCACTCATATATCTTGTGTCACAGTAGATTACATAAAAAGAAAAAAAAACAGTTTTTACTGCAATAGAATAGCAGTCAGTTCCCTGCCAGCGTGTGTGTGTCAGGCTCACAGCGTATACTGTGCCCACTTGCCCAGTGCCACCACTCATATATCTTGTGTCACAGTAGATTACATTTAAAAAAAAAACAAACAATTTTGACTGCAATAGAATAGCAGTCAGTTGCCTGCCAGCGTGTGTGTGTCAGGCTCACAGCGTATACTGTGCCCACTTGCCCAGTGCCACCACTCATATATCTTGTGTCACAGTAGATTACATTTTAAAAAAAACAACAGTTTTGACTGCAATAGAATAGCAGTCAGTTCCCTGCCAGCGTGTGTGTGTCAGGCTCACAGTGTATACTGTGCCCACTTGCCCAGTGCCACCACTCATATATCTTGTGTCACAGTAGATTACATTTAAAAAAAAATAAAAAAATTTGACTGCAATAGAATAGCAGTCAGTTCCCTGCCAGCGTGTGTGTGTCAGGCTCACAGCGTATACTGTGCCCACTTGCCCAGTGCCACCACTCATATATCTTGTGTCACAGTAGATTACATTTAAAAAAACAACAACAATTTTGACTGAAATAGAATAGCAGTCAATTCCCTGCCAGCGTGTGTGTGTCGGGCTCACAGCGTGTACTGTGCTCACTTGCCCAGTGCCACCACTCATATATCTTGT
Source organism: Rana muscosa (assembly GCA_029206835.1). Classification (NCBI taxonomy): domain Eukaryota; kingdom Metazoa; phylum Chordata; class Amphibia; order Anura; family Ranidae; genus Rana; species Rana muscosa. The sequence continues at coordinate 241,990,043 of CM055119.1, forward strand.
GTCACAGTAGATTACATTTAAAAAAACAAAAACAATTTTGACTGCAATAGAATAGCAGTCAGTTGCCTGCCAGCGTGTGTGTGTCAGGCTCACAGCGTATTCTGTGCCCACTTGCCCAGTGCCACCACTCATATATCTTGTGTCACAGTAGATTACATTTAAAAAAAAACACAGTTTTGACTGCAATAGAATAGCAGTCAGTTCCCTGCCAGCGTGTGTGTGTCAGGCTCACAGCGTATACTGTGCCCACTTGCCCAGTGCCACCACTCATATATCTTGTGTCACAGTAGATTATATTTAAAACAAAAACAACAATTTTGACTGCAATAGAATAGCAGTCAGTTCCCTGCCAGCGTGTGTGTGTCAGGCTCACAGCTTATACTGTGCCCACTTGCCCAGTGCCACCACTCATATATCTTGTGTCACAGTAGATTACATTTAAAAAAAACAACAGTTTTGACTGCAATAGAATAGCAGTCAGTTCCCTGCCAGCGTGTGTGTGTGTCAGGCTCACAGCGTATACTGTGCCCACTTGCCCAGTGCCACCACTCATATATCTTGTGTCACAGTAGATTACATTTAAAAATAAAATAAAAATTTTGACTGCAATAGAATAGCAGTCAGTTCCCTGCCAGCGTGTGTGTGTCAGGCTCACAGCGTATACTGTGCCCACTTGCCCAGTGCCACCACTCATATATCTTGTGTCACAGTAGATTACATTTTTTTTAAAAAAACAACAGTTTTGACTGCAATAGAATAGCAGTCAGTTCCCTGCCAGTGTGTGTGTGTCAGGCTCACAGCGTATACTGTGCCCACTTGCCCAGTGCCACCACTCATATATCTTATGTCACAGTAGATTACATTTAAAAAAAAAAAAAAAATTTTGACTGAAATAGAATAGCAGTCAGTTCCCTGCAAGCGTGTGTTTGTCAAGCTCACAGCGTATACTGTGCCCACTTGCCCAGTGCCACCACTCATATATCTTGTGTTACAGTAGATTACATTTAAAAAAAACAAAAACAATTTTGACTGCAATAGAATAGCAGTCAGTTCCCTGCCAGCGTATGTGTGTCAGGCTCACAGCGTATACTGTGCCCACTTGCCCAGTGCCACCACTCATATATCTTGTGTCACAGTAGATTACATAAAAAGAAAAAAAAAACAGTTTTGACTGCAATAGAATAGCAGTCAGTTCCCTGCCAGCGTGTGTGTGTCAGGCTCACAGCGTATACTGTGCCCACTTGCCCAGTGCCACCACTCATATATCTTGTGTCACAGTAGATTACATTTAAAAAAAATAATAATAATTTTGACTGCAATAGAATAGCAGTCAGTTCCCTGCCAGCGTGTGTGTGTCAGGCTCACAGCGTATACTGTGCCCACTTGCCCAGTGCCACCACTCATATATCTTGTGTCACAGTAGATTACATTAAAAAAAAAAAAAAATTTGACTGCAATAGAATAGCAGTCAGTTGCCTGCCAGCATGTGTGTGTCAGGCTCACAGCGTATACTGTGCCCACTTGCCCAGTGCCACCACTCATATATCGTGTGTCACAGTAGATTACATTTAAAAAAAAAAAAAACAGTTTTGACTTCAATAGAATAGCAGTCTGTTCCCTGCCAGCGTGTGTGTGTCAGGCTCACAGCGTATACTGTGCCCACTTGCCCAGTGCCACCACTCATATATCTTGTGTCACAGTAGATTACATTTAAAAAAAAATAAAAACATTTGACTGCAATAGAATAGCAGTCAGTTCCCTGCCAGCGTGTGTGTGTCAGGCTCACAGCGTATACTGTGCCCACTTGCCCAGTGCCACCACTCATATATCTTGTGTCACAGTAGATTACATTTAAAAAAACAACAACAATTTTGACTGAAATAGAATAGCAGTCAGTTCCCTGCCAGCGTGTGTGTGTCAAGCTCGCATCGTATACTGTGCCCACTTGCCCAGTGCCACCACTCATATATCTTGTGTCACAGTAGATTACATTTAAAAAAACAAAAACAATTTTGACTGCAATAGAATAGCAGTCAGTTCCCTGCCAGCGTATGTGTGTCAGGCTCACAGCGTATACTGTGCCCACTTGCCCAGTGCCACCACTCATATATCTTGTGTCACAGTAGATTATATTTTCTTAAAAAAACAACAATTTTGACTGCAATAGAATAGCAGTCAGTTTCCTGCCAGCGTGTGTGTGTGTCAGGCTCACAGCGTATACTGTGCCCACTTGCCCAGTGCCACCACTCATATATCTTGTGTCACAGTAGATTACATAAAAAAAAAAAAACAGTTTTGACTGCAATAGAATAGCAGTCAGTTCCCTGCCAGCGTGTGTGTGTCAGGCTCACAGCGTATACTGTGCCCACTTGCCCAGTGCCACCACTCATATATCTTGTGTCACAATAGATTACATTTAAAAAAAAATAAACAATTTTGACTGCAATAGAATAGCAGTCAGTTGCCTGCCAGCGTGTGTGTGTCAGGCTCACAGCGTATACTGTGCCCACTTGCCCAGTGCCACAACTCATATATCTTGTGTCACAGTAGATTACATTTAAAAAAACAAAAACAATTTTGACTGCAATAGAATAGCAGTCAGTTGCCTGCCAGCGTGTGTGTGTCAGGCTCACAGCGTATTCTGTGCCCACTTGCCCAGTGCCACCACTCATATATCTTGTGTCACAGTAGATTACATTTAAAAAAAAAAATTTTTTGACTGCAATAGAATAGCAGTCAGTTGCCTGCCAGCATGTGTGTGTCAGGCTCACAGCGTATACTGTGCCCACTTGCCCAGTGCCACCACTCATATATCGTGTGTCACAGTAGATTACATTTAAAAAAAAAAAAAACAGTTTTGACTTCAATAGAATAGCAGTCTGTTCCCTGCCAGCGTGTGTGTGTCAGGCTCACAGCGTATACTGTGCCCACTTGCCCAGTGCCACCACTCATATATCTTGTGTCACAGTAGATTACATTTAAAAAAAAATAAAAAAATTTGACTGCAATAGAATAGCAGTCAGTTCCCTGCCAGCGTGTGTGTGTCAGGCTCACAGCGTATACTGTGCCCACTTGCCCAGTGCCACCACTCATATATCTTGTGTCACAGTAGATTACATTTAAAAAAACAACAACAATTTTGACTGAAATAGAATAGCAGTCAGTTCCCTGCCAGCGTGTGTGTGTCAAGCTCGCATCGTATACTGTGCCCACTTGCCCAGTGCCACCACTCATATATCTTGTGTCACAGTAGATTACATTTAAAAAAAAAAAAACAATTTTGACTGCAATAGAATAGCAGTCAGTTCCCTGCCAGCGTATGTGTGTCAGGCTCACAGCGTATACTGTGCCCACTTGCCCAGTGCCACCACTCATATATCTTGTGTCACAGTAGATTATATTTTCTTAAAAAAAAAACAATTTTGACTGCAATAGAATAGCAGTCAGTTTCCTGCCAGCGTGTGTGTGTGTCAGGCTCACAGCGTATACTGTGCCCACTTGCCCAGTGCCACCACTCATATATCTTGTGTCACAGTAGATTACATAAAAAAAAAAAAACAGTTTTGACTGCAATAGAATAGCAGTCAGTTCCCTGCCAGCGTGTGTGTGTCAGGCTCACAGCGTATACTGTGCCCACTTGCCCAGTGCCACCACTCATATATCTTGTGTCACAATAGATTACATTTAAAAAAAAATAAACAATTTTGACTGCAATAGAATAGCAGTCAGTTGCCTGCCAGCGTGTGTGTGTCAGGCTCACAGCGTATACTGTGCCCACTTGCCCAGTGCCACAACTCATATATCTTGTGTCACAGTAGATTACATTTAAAAAAAAACAACAGTTTTGACTGCAATAGAATAGCAGTCAGTTCCCTGCCAGCGTGTGTGTGTCAGGCTCACAGTGTATACTGTGCCCACTTGCCCAGTGCCACCACTCATATATCTTGTGTCACAGTAGATTACATTTAAAAAAAATAATAATAATTTTGACTGCAATAGAATAGCAGTCAGTTCCCTGCCAGCGTGTGTGTGTCAGGCTCACAGCGTATACTGTGCCCACTTGCCCAGTGCCACCACTCATATATCTTGTGTCACAGTAGATTACATTTAAAAAAACAAAAACAAATTTGACTGCAATAGAATAGCAGTCAGTTGCCTGCCAGCGTGTGTGTGTCAGGCTCACAGCGTATTCTGTGCCCACTTGCCCAGTGCCACCACTCATATATCTTGTGTCACAGTAGATTACATTTAAAAAAAAAAAACAGTTTTGACTGCAATAGAATAGCAGTCAGTTCCCTGCCAGCGTGTGTGTGTCAGGCTCACAGCGTATACTGTGCCCACTTGCCCAGTGCCACCACTCATATATCTTGTGTCACAGTAGATTACATTTAAAAAAAAACAACAATTTTGACTGCAATAGAATAGCAGTCAGTTCCCTGCCAGCGTATGTGTGTCAGGCTCACAGCGTATACTGTGCCCACTTGCCCAGTGCCACCACTCATATATCTTGTGTCACAGTAGATTATATTTTCTTAAAAAAACAACAATTTTGACTGCCATAGAATAGCAGTCAGTTTCCTGCCAGCGTGTGTGTGTCAGGCTCACAGCGTATACTGTGCCCACTTGCCCAGTGCCACCACTCATATATCTTGTGTCACAGTAGATTACATTAAAAAAAAAACAGTTTTGACTGCAATAGAATAGCAGTCAGTTCCCTGCCAGCGTGTGTGTGTCAGGCTCACAGCGTATACTGTGCCCACTTGCCCAGTGCCACCACTCATATATCTTGTGTCACAATAGATTACATTTTAAAAAAAATAAACAATTTTGACTGCAATAGAATAGCAGTCAGTTGCCTGCCAGCGTGTGTGTGTCAGGCTCACAGCGTATACTGTGCCCACTTGCCCAGTGCCACAACTCATATATCTTGTGTCACAGTAGATTACGTTTAAAAAAAAAACAACAGTTTTGACTGCAATAGAATAGCAGTCAGTTCCCTGCCAGCGTGTGTGTGTCAGGCTCACAGCGTATACTGTGCCCACTTGCCCAGTGCCACCACTCATATATCTTGTGTCACAGTAGATTACATTTAAAAAAAATAATAATAATTTTGACTGCAATAGAATAGCAGTCAGTTCCCTGCCAGCGTGTGTGTGTCAGGCTCACAGCGTATACTGTGCCCACTTGCCCAGTGCCACCACTCATATATCTTGTGTCACAGTAGATTACATTTAAAAAAAAAAAAAAACAATTTTGACTGCAATAGAATAGCAGTCAGTTCCCTGCCAGCGTGTGTGTGTCAGGCTCACAGCGTATACTGTGCCCACTTGCCCAGTGCCACCACTCATATATCTTGTGTCACAGTAGATTACATTTAAAAAAAAAAAACAATTTTGACTGCAATAGAATAGCAGTCAGTTGTCTGCCAGCGTGTGTGTGTCAGGCTCACAGCGTATACTGTGCCCACTTGCCCAGTGCCACCACTCATATATCTTGTGTCACAGTAAATTACATTAAAAAAAAAACAACAGTTTTGACTGCAAAAGAATAGCAGTCAGTTCCCTGCCAGCGTGTGTGTGTCAGGCTCACAGCGTATACTGTGCCCACTTGCCCAGTGCCACCACTCATATATCTTGTGTCACAGTAGATTACATTTAAAAAAAAAAAACAATTTTGACTGCAATAGAATAGCAGTCAGTTCCCTGCCAGCATGTGTGTGTCAGGCTCACAGCGTATACTGTGCCCACTTGCCCAGTGCCACCACTCATATATCTTGTGTCACAGTAGATTACATTTAAAAAAAAAACAGTTTTGACTGCAATAGAATAGCAGTCAGTTCCCTGCCAGCGTGTGTGTGTCAGGCTCACAGCGTATACTGTGCCCACTTGCCCAGTGCCACCACTCATATATCTTGTGTCACAGTAGATTACATTTAAAAAAAAACAACAATTTTGACTGCATTAGAATTGCAGTCAGTTCCCTGCCAGCATATGTGTGTCAGGCTCACAGCGTATACTGTGCCCACTTGCCCAGTGCCACCACTCATATATCTTGTGTCACAGTAGATTACATTTAAAAAAAAAAAACAATTTTGACTGCAATAGAATAGCAGTCAGTTCCCTGCCAGCATGTGTGTGTCAGGCTCACAGCGTATACTGTGCCCACTTGCCCAGTGCCACCACTCATATATCTTGTGTCACAGTAGATTACATTTTAAAAAAAAACAGTTTTGACTGCAATAGAATAGCAGTCAGTTCCCTGCCAGCGTGTGTGTGTCAGGCTCACAGCGTATACTGTGCCCACTTGCCCAGTGCCACCACTCATATATCTTGTGTCACAGTAGATTACATTTAAAAAAAAAACAACAGTTTTGACTGCAATAGAATAGCAGTCAGTTCCCTGCCAGCGTGTGTGTGTCAGGCTCACAGCGTATACTGTGCCCACTTGCCCAGTGCCACCACTCATATATCTTGTGTCACAGTAGATTACATTTAAAAAAATAATAATAATTTTGACTGCAATAGAATAGCAGTCAGTTCCCTGCCAGCGTGTGTGTGTCAGGCTCACAGCGTATACTGTGCCCACTTGCCCAGTGCCACCACTCATATATCTTGTGTCACAGTAGATTACATTTAAAAAAAAAAAAAAAATTTTTGACTGCAATAGAATAGCAGTCAATTCCCTGCCAGCGTGTGTGTGTCGGGCTCACAGCGTGTACTGTGCCCACTTGCCCAGTGCCACCACTCATATATCTTGTGTCACAGTAGATTACATTTAAAAAAACAAAAACAATTTTGACTGCAATAGAATAGCAGTCAGTTGCCTGCCAGCGTGTGTGTGTCAGGCTCACAGCGTATACTGTGCCCACTTGCCCAGTGCCACCACTCATATATCTTGTGTCACAGTAGATTAAATTTAAAAAAAAACAACAGTTTTGACTGCAATAGAATAGCAGTCAGTTGTCTGCCAGCGTGTGTGTGTCAGGCTCACAGCGTATACTGTGCCCACTTGCCCAGTGCCACCACTCATATATCTTGTGTCACAGTAGATTACATTTTAAAAAAAAAAACTATTTTGACTGCAATAGAATAGCAGTCAGTTGTCTGCCAGCGTGTGTGTGTCAGGCTCACAGCGTATACTGTGCCCACTTGCCCAGTGCCACCACTTATATATCTTGTGTCACAGTAAATTACATTTAAAAAAAAACAACAGTTTTGACTGCAAAAGAATAGCAGTCAGTTCCCTGCCAGCGTGTGTGTGTCAGGCTCACAGCGTATACTGTGCCCACTTGCCCAGTGCCACCACTCATATATCTTGTGTCACAGTAGATTACATTTAAAAAAAAAAAAACAATTTTGACTGCAATAGAATAGCAGTCAGTTCCCTGCCAGTGTGTGTGTGTCAGGCTCACAGCGTATACTGTGCCCACTTGCCCAGTGCCACCACTAATATATCTTTTGTCACGGTAGATTACATTTAAAAAAAAAACAATTTTGACTGCAATAGAATAGCAGTCAGTTGTCTGCCAGCGTGTGTGTGTCAGGCTCACAGCGTATACTGTGCCCACTTGCCCAGTGCCACCACTCATATATCTTGTGTCACAGTAAATTACATTTAAAAAAAAAACAACAGTTTTGACTGCAAAAGAATAGCAGTCAGTTCCCTGCCAGCGTGTGTGTGTCAGGCTCACAGCGTATACTGTGCCCACTTGCCCAGTGCCACCACTCATATATCTTGTGTCACAGTAGATTACATTTAAAAAAAAAAAAACAATTTTGACTGCAATAGAATAGCAGTCAGTTCCCTGCCAGCATGTGTGTGTCAGGCTCACAGCGTATACTGTGCCCACTTGCCCAGCGCCACCACTCATATATCTTGTGTCACAGTAGATTACATAAAAAGAAAAAAAAAACAGTTTTGACTGCAATAGAATAGCAGTCAGTTCCCTGCCAGCGTGTGTGTGTCAGGCTCACAGCGTATACTGTGCCCACTTGCCCAGTGCCACCACTCATATATCTTGTGTCACAGTAGATTACATTTAAAAAAAATAATAATAAATTTGACTGCAATAGAATAGCAGTCAGTTCCCTGCCAGCGTGTGTGTGTCAGGCTCACAGCGTATACTGTGCCCACTTGCCCAGTGCCACCACTCATATATCTTGTGTCACAGTAGATTACATTTAAAAAAAAAATAAACAATTTTGACTGCAATAGAATAGCAGTCAATTCCCTGCCAGCGTGTGTGTGTCGGGCTCACAGTGTGTACTGTGCTCACTTGCCCAGTGCCACCACTCATATATCTTGTGTCACAGTAGATTACATTTAAAAAAACAAAAACAATTTTGACTGCAATAGAATAGCAGTCAGTTGCCTGCCAGCGTGTGTGTGTCAGGTTTCAGCGTATTCTGTGCCCACTTGCCCAGTGCCACCACTCATATATCTTGTGTCACAGTAGATTACATTTAAAAAAAAAAAAACAGTTTTGACTGCAATAGAATAGCAGTCAGTTCCCTGCCAGCGTGTGTGTGTCAGGCTCACAGCGTATACTGTGCCCACTTGCCCAGTGCCACCACTCATATATCTTGTGTCACAGTAGATTACATTTAAAAAAAAACAACAATTTTGACTGCAATAGAATAGCAGTCAGTTCCCTGCCAGCGTATGTGTGTCAGGCTCACAGCGTATACTGTGCCCACTTGCCCAGTGCCACCACTCATATATCTTGTGTCACAGTAGATTATATTTTCTTAAAAAAACAACAATTTTGACTGCCATAGAATAGCAGTCAGTTTCCTGCCAGCGTGTGTGTGTCAGGCTCACAGCGTATACTGTGCCCACTTGCCCAGTGCCACCACTCATATATCTTGTGTCACAGTAGATTACATTAAAAAAAAAAACAACAGTTTTGACTGCAATAGAATAGCAGTCAGTTCCCTGCCAGCGTGTGTGTGTCAGGCTCACAGCGTATACTGTGCCCACTTGCCCAGTGCCACCACTCATATATCTTGTGTCACAATAGATTACATTTAAAAAAAAAAAAAAAATTTTGACTGCAATAGAATAGCAGTCAGTTGCTTGCCAGCGTGTGTGTGTCAGGCTCACAGCGTATACTGTGCCCACTTGCCCAGTGCCACAACTCATATATCTTGTGTCACAGTAGATTACATTTAAAATAAAACAACAGTTTTGACTGCAATAGAATAGCAGTCAGTTCCCTGCCAGCGTGTGTGTGTCAGGCTCACAGCGTATACTGTGCCCACTTGCCCAGTGCCACCACTCATATATCTTGTGTCACAGTAGATTACATTTAAAAAAAATAATAATAATTTTGACTGCAATAGAATAGCAGTCAGTTCCCTGCCAGCGTGTGTGTGTCAGGCTCACAGCGTATACTGTGCCCACTTGCCCAGTGCCACCACTCATATATCTTGTGTCACAGTAGATTACATTTAAAAAAAACAAAAAACAATTTTGACTGCAATAGAATAGCAGTCAATTCCCTGCCAGCGTGTGTGTGTCGGGCTCACAGCGTGTACTGTGCCCACTTGCCCAGTGCCACCACTCATATATCTTGTGTCACAGTAGATTACATTTAAAAAAACAAAAACAATTTTGACTGCAATAGAATAGCAGTCAGTTGCCTGCCAGCGTGTGTGTGTCAGGCTCACAGCGTATACTGTGCCCACTTGCCCAGTGCCACCACTCATATATCTTGTGTCACAGTAGATTACATTTAAAAAAACAAAACAATTTTGACTGCAATAGAATAGCAGTCAGTTGTCTGCCAGCGTGTGTGTGTCAGGCTCACAGCGTATACTGTGCCCACTTGCCCAGTACCACCACTCATATATCTTGTGTCACAGTAAATTACATTTAAAAAAAAACAACAGTTTTGACTGCAAAAGAATAGCAGTCAGTTCCCTGCCAGCGTGTGTGTGTCAGGCTCACAGCGTATACTGTGCCCACTTGCCCAGTGCCACCACTCATATATCTTGTGTCACAGTAGATTACATTTAAAAAAAAAAAACAATTTTGACTGCAATAGAATAGCAGTCAGTTCCCTGCCAGCATGTGTGTGTCAGGCTCACAGCGTATACTGTGCCCACTTGCCCAGTGCCACCACTCATATATCTTGTGTCACAGTAGATTACATTTAAAAAAAAAAACAGTTTTGACTGCAATAGAATAGCAGTCAGTTCCCTGCCAGCGTGTGTGTGTCAGGCTCACAGCGTATACTGTGCCCACTTGCCCAGTGCCACCACTCATATATCTTGTGTCACAGTAAATTACATTTAAAAAAAAAACAACAGTTTTGACTGCAAAAGAATAGCAGTCAGTTCCCTGCCAGCGTGTGTGTGTCAGGCTCACAGCGTATACTGTGCCCACTTGCCCAGTGCCACCACTCATATATCTTGTGTCACAGTAGATTACATTTAAAAAAAACAAAACAATTTTGACTGCAATAGAATAGCAGTCAGTTCCCTGCCAGCATGTGTGTGTCAGGCTCACAGCGTATACTGTGCCCACTTGCCCAGCGCCACCACTCATATATCTTGTGTCACAGTAGATTACATAAAAAGAAAAAAAAAACAGTTTTGACTGCAATAGAATAGCAGTCAGTTCCCTGCCAGCGTGTTTGTGTCAGGCTCACAGCGTATACTGTGCCCACTTGCCCAGTGCCACCACTCATATATCTTGTGTCACAGTAGATTACATTTAAAAAAAAAAAAACAATTTTGACTGCAATAGAATAGCAGTCAGTTCCCTGCCAGCGTATGTGTGTCAGGCTCACAGCGTATACTGTGCCCACTTGCCCAGTGCCACCACTCATATATCTTGTGTCACAGTAGATTACATTTAAAAAAAAAAAAAACAATTTTGACTGCAATAGAATAGCAGTCAGTTTCCTGCCAGCGTGTGTGTGTCAGGCTCACAGCGTATACTGTGCCCACTTGCCCTGTGCCACCACTCATATATCTTGTGTCACAGTAGATTACATAAAAAGAAAAAAAAAACAGTTTTGACTGCAATAGAATAGCAGTCAGTTCCCTGCCAGCGTGTGTGTGTCAGGCTCACAGCGTATACTGTGCCCACTTGCCCAGTGCCACCACTCATATATCTTGTGTCACAGTAGATTACATTTAAAAAAAATAATAATAAATTTGACTGCAATAGAATAGCAGTCAGTTCCCTGCCAGCGTGTGTGTGTCAGGCTCACAGCGTATACTGTGCCCACTTGCCCAGTGCCACCACTCATATATCTTGTGTCACAGTAGATTACATTTAAAAAAAAAAAAAACAATTTTGACTGCAATAGAATAGCAGTCAATTCCCTGCCAGCGTGTGTGTGTCGGGCTCACAGCGTGTACTGTGCTCACTTGCCCAGTGCCACCACTCATATATCTTGTGTCACAGTAGATTACATTTAAAAAAACAAAAACAATTTTGACTGCAATAGAATAGCAGTCAGTTGCCTGCCAGCGTGTGTGTGTCAGGCTCACAGCGTATTCTGTGCCCACTTGCCCAGTGCCACCACTCATATATCTTGTGTCACAGTAGATTACATTTAAAAAAAAAAAACAGTTTTGACTGCAATAGAATAGCAGTCAGTTCCCTGCCAGCGTGTGTGTGTCAGGCTCACAGCGTATACTGTGCCCACTTGCCCAGTGCCACCACTCATATATCTTGTGTCACAGTAGATTACATTTAAAAAAAAACAACAATTTTGACTGCAATAGAATAGCAGTCAGTTCCCTGCCAGCGTATGTGTGTCAGGCTCACAGCGTACACTGTGCCCACTTGCCCAGTGCCACCACTCATATATCTTGTGTCACAGTAGATTATATTTTCTTAAAAAAACAACAATTTTGACTGCCATAGAATAGCAGTCAGTTTCCTGCCAGCGTGTGTGTGTCAGGCTCACAGCGTATACTGTGCCCACTTGCCCAGTGCCACCACTCATATATCTTGTGTCACAGTAGATTACATAAAAAAAAAAAAAAACAGTTTTGACTGCAATAGAATAGCAGTCAGTTCCCTGCCAGCGTGTGTGTGTCAGGCTCACAGCGTATACTGTGCCCACTTGCCCAGTGCCACCACTCATATATCTTGTGTCACAATAGATTACATTTAAAAAAAAAAAAACAATTTTGACTGCAATAGAATAGCAGTCAGTTGCCTGCCAGCGTGTGTGTGTCAGGCTCACAGCGTATACTGTGCCCACTTGCCCAGTGCCACAACTCATATATCTTGTGTCACAGTAGATTACATTTAAAAAAAAACAACAGTTTTGACTGCAATAGAATAGCAGTCAGTTCCCTGCCAGCGTGTGTGTGTCAGGCTCACAGCGTATACTGTGCCCACTTGCCCAGTGCCACCACTCATATATCTTGTGTCACAGTAGATTACATTTAAAAAAAATAATAATAATTTTGACTGCAATAGAATAGCAGTCAGTTCCCTGCCAGCGTGTGTGTGTCAGGCTCACAGCGTATACTGTGCCCACTTGCCCAGTGCCACCACTCATATATCTTGTGTCACAGTAGATTACATTTAAAAAAAACAAAAAACAATTTTGACTGCAATAGAATAGCAGTCAATTCCCTGCCAGCGTGTGTGTGTCGGGCTCACAGCGTGTACTGTGCCCACTTGCCCAGTGCCACCACTCATATATCTTGTGTCACAGTAGATTACATTTAAAAAAACAAAAACAATTTTGACTGCAATAGAATAGCAGTCAGTTGCCTGCCAGCGTGTGTGTGTCAGGCTCACAGCGTATACTGTGCCCACTTGCCCAGTGCCACCACTCATATATCTTGTGTCACAGTAGATTACATTTAAAAAAACAAAACAATTTTGACTGCAATAGAATAGCAGTCAGTTGTCTGCCAGCGTGTGTGTGTCAGGCTCACAGCGTATACTGTGCCCACTTGCCCAGTGCCACCACTCATATATCTTGTGTCACAGTAAATTACATTTAAAAAAAAAACAACAGTTTTGACTGCAAAAGAATAGCAGTCAGTTCCCTGCCAGCGTGTGTGTGTCAGGCTCACAGCGTATACTGTGCCCACTTGCCCAGTGCCACCACTCATATATCTTGTGTCACAGTAGATTACATTTAAAAAAAAAAAAAACAATTTTGACTGCAATAGAATAGCAGTCAGTTCCCTGCCAGCATGTGTGTGTCAGGCTCACAGCGTATACTGTGCCCACTTGCCCAGTGCCACCACTCATATATCTTGTGTCACAGTAGATTACATTTAAAAAAAAAAACAGTTTTGACTGCAATAGAATAGCAGTCAGTTCCCTGCCAGCGTGTGTGTGTCAGGCTCACAGCGTATACTGTGCCCACTTGCCCAGTGCAACCACTCATATATCTTGTGTCACAGTAGATTACATTTAAAAAAAAACAACAATTTTGACTGCATTAGAATTGCAGTCAGTTCCCTGCCAGCGTATGTGTGTCAGGCTCACAGCGTATACTGTGCCCACTTGCCCAGTGCCACCACTCATATATCTTGTGTCACAGTAGAATATATTTTCTTAAAAAAACAACAATTTTGACTGCCATAGAATAGCAGTCAGTTTCTTGCCAGCGTGTGTGTGTCAGGCTCACAGCGTATACTGTGCCCACTTGCCTAGTGCCACCACTCATATATCTTGTGTCACAGTAGATTACATAAAAAAAAAAAAACAGTTTTGACTGCAATAGAATAGCAGTCAGTTCCCTGCCAGCGTGTGTGTGTCAGGCTCACAGCGTATACTGTGCCCACTTGCCCAGTGCCACCACTCATATATCTTGTGTCACAATAGATTACATTTAAAAAAAAATAAACAATTTTGACTGCAATAGAATAGCAGTCAGTTGCCTGCCAGCGTGTGTGTGTCAGGCTCACAGCGTATACTGTGCCCACTTGCCCAGTGCCACAACTCATATATCTTGTGTCACAGTAGATTACATTTAAAAAAAAAAACAACAGTTTTGACTGCAATAGAATAGCAGTCAGTTCCCTGCCAGCGTGTGTGTGTCAGGCTCACAGCGTATACTGTGCCCACTTGCCCAGTGCCACCACTCATATATCTTGTGTCACAGTAGATTACATTTAAAAAAAATAATAATAATTTTGACTGCAATAGAATAGCAGTCAGTTCCCTGCCAGCGTGTGTGTGTCAGGCTCACAGAGTATACTGTGCCCACTTGCCCAGTGCCACCACTCATATATCTTGTGTCACAGTAGATTACATTAAAAAAAAAACAATTTTGACTGCAATAGAATAGCAGTCAATTCCCTGCCAGCGTGTGTGTGTCGGGCTCACAGCGTGTACTGTGCCCACTTGCCCAGTGCCACCACTCATATATCTTGTGTCACAGTAGATTACATTTAAAAAAACAAAAACAATTTTGACTGCAATAGAATAGCAGTCAGTTGCCTGCCAGCGTGTGTGTGTCAGGCTCACAGCGTATACTGTGCCCACTTGCCCAGTGCCACCACTCATATATCTTGTGTCACAGTAGATTACATTTAAAAAAAACAACAGTTTTGACTGCAATAGAATAGCAGTCAGTTCCCTGCCAGCGTGTGTGTGTCAGGCTCACAGCGTATACTGTGCCCACTTGCCCAGTGCCACCACTCATATATCTTGTGTCACAGTAGATTACATTTAAAAAAAAAAACTATTTTGACTGCAATAGAATAGCAGTCAGTTCCCTGCCAGCGTGTGTGTGTCAGGCTCACAGCGTATACTGTGCCCACTTGCCCAGTGCCACCACTCATATATCTTGTGTCACAGTAAATTACATTTAAAAAAAAAACAACAGTTTTGACTGCAAAAGAATAGCAGTCAGTTCCCTGCCAGCGTGTGTGTGTCAGGCTCACAGCGTATACTGTGCCCACTTGCCCAGTGCCACCACTCATATATCTTGTGTCACAGTAGATTACATTTAAAAAAAAAAAAAACTATTTTGACTGCAATAGAATAGCAGTCAGTTCCCTGCCAGCATGTGTGTGTCAGGCTCACAGCGTATACTGTGCCCACTTGCCCAGTGCCACCACTCATATATCTTGTGTCACAGTAGATTACATTTAAAAAAAAAAAAATTTTGACTGCAATAGAATAGCAGTCAGTTGCCTGCCAGCGTGTGTGTGTCAGGCTCACAGCGTATACTGTGCCCACTTGCCCAGTGCCACCACTCATATATCTTGTGTCACAGTAGATTACATTTTTAAAAAAAACAACAGTTTTGACTGCAATAGAATAGCAATCAGTTCCCTGCCAGCGTGTGTGTGTCAGGCTCACAGTGTATACTGTGCCCACTTGCCCAGTGCCACCACTCATATATCTTGTGTCACAGTAGATTACATTTAAAAAAAATAATAATAATTTTGACTGCAATAGAATAGCAGTCAGTTCCCTGCCAGCGTGTGTGTGTCAGGCTCACAGCGTATACTGTGCCCACTTGCCCAGTGCCACCACTCATATATCTTGTGTCACAGTAGATTACATTTAAAAAAAAAAAAAAACATTTTGACTGCAATAGAATAGCAGTCAATTCCCTGCCAGCGTGTGTGTGTGTCGGGCTCACAGCGTGTACTGTGCCCACTTGCCCAGTGCCACCACTCATATATCTTGTGTCACAGTAGATTACATTTAAAAAAAAATAAAAAATTTTGACTGCAATAGAATAGCAGTCAGTTGCCTGCCAGCGTGTGTGTGTCAGGCTCACAGCGTATACTGTGCCCACTTGCCCAGTGCCACCACTCATATATCTTGTGTCACAGTAGATTACATTTAAAAAAAAAACAACAATTTTGACTGCAATAGAATAGCAGTCAGTTCCCTGCCAGCGTGTTTGTGTCAGGCTCACAGCGTATACTGTGCCCACTTGCCCAGTGCCACCACTCATATATCTTGTGTCACAGTAGATTACATTTAAAAAAATTATAATAATTTTGACTGCAATAGAATAGCAGTCAGTTCCCTGCCAGCGTGTGTGTGTCAGGCTCACAGCGTATACTGTGCCCACTTGCCCAGTGCCACCACTCATTAATCTTGTGTCACAGTAGATTACATTTAAAAAAACAACAACAATTTTGACTGAAATAGAATAGCAGTCAGTTCCCTGCCAGCGTGTGTGTGTCAAGCTCACAGCGTATACTGTGCCCACTTGCCCAGTGCCACCACTCATATATCTTGTGTCATAGTAGATTACATTTTAAAAAAAAACAACAATTTTGACTGCAATAGAATAGCAGTCAGTTCCCTGCCAGCGTATGTGTGTCAGGCTCACAGCGTATACTGTGCCCACTTGCCCAGTGCCACCATTCATATATCTTGTGTCACAGTAGATTACATTTAAAAAAAAACAACAGTTTTGACTGCAATAGAATAGCAGTCAGTTCCCTGCCAGCGTGTGTGTGTCAGGCTCACAGCGTATACTGTGCCCACTTGCCCAGTGCCACCACTCATATATCTTGTGTCACAGTAGATTACATTTAAAAAAAAAAAACAATTTTGACTGCAATAGAATAGCAGTCAGTTGTCTGCCAGCGTGTGTGTGTCAGGCTCACAGCGTATACTGTGCCCACTTGCCCAGTGCCACCACTCATATATCTTGTGTCACAGTAAATTACATTTAAAAAAAAACAACAGTTTTGACTGCAAAAGAATAGCAGTCAGTTCCCTGCCAGCGTGTGTGTGTCAGGCTCACCGCGTATACTGTGCCCACTTGCCCAGTGCCACCACTCATATATCTTGTGTCACAGTAGATTACATTTAAAAAAAAAAAACAATTTTGACTGCAATAGAATAGCAGTCAGTTCCCTGCCAGCATGTGTGTGTCAGGCTCACAGCGTATACTGTGCCCAGTTGCCCAGTGCCACCACTCATATATCTTGTGTCACAGTAGATTACATTTAAAAAAAAACAACAGTTTTGACTGCAATAGAATAGCAGTCAGTTCCCTGCCAGCGTGTGTGTGTCAGGCTCACAGCGTATACTGTGCCCACTTGCCCAGTGCCACCACTAATATATCTTGTGTCACAGTAGATTACATTTAAAAACAAAAAAAACAAAACAATTTTGACTGCAATAGAATAGCAGTCAGTTGTCTGCCAGCGTGTGTGTGTCAGGCTCACAGCGTATACTGTGCCCACTTGCCCAGTGCCACCACTCATATATCTTGTGTCACAGTAAATTACATTTAAAAAAAAACAACAGTTTTGACTGCAAAAGAATAGCAGTCAGTTCCCTGCCAGGGTGTGTGTGTCAGGCTCACAGCGTATACTGTGCCCACTTGCCCAGTGCCACCACTCATATATCTTGTGTCACAGTAGATTACATTTAAAAAAAAATAAAAAAAATTTGACTGCGATAGAATAGCAGTCAATTCCGTTCCAGCGTGTTTGTGTCAGGCTCACAGCGTATACTGTGCCCACTTGCCCAGTGCCACCACTCATATATCTTGTGTCACAGTAGATTACATAAAAAAAAAAAACAACAGTTTTGACTGCAATAGAATAGCAGTCAGTTCCCTGCCAGCGTGTGTGTGTCAGACTCACAGCGTATACTGTGCCCACTTGCCCAGTGCCACCACTCATATCTTGTGTCACAGTATATTACATTTAAAAAAAAATAATTTTTGACTGCAATAGAATAGCAGTCAATTCCCTGACAGCGTGTGTGTGTGTCGGGCTCACAGCGTGTACTGTGCCCACTTGCCCAGTGCCACCACTCATATATCTTGTGTCACAGTAGATTACATTAAAAAAAAAAAATCAATTTTGACTGCAATAGAATAGCAGTCAGTTACCTGCCAGCGTGTGTGTGTCAGGCTCACAGCGTATACTGTGCCCACTTGCCCAGTGCCACCACTCATATATCTTGTGTTACAGTAGATTACATTTAAAAAAAAACAACAATTTTGACTGCAATAGAATAGCAGTCAGTTCCCTGCCAGCGTGTTTGTGTCAGGCTCACAGCGTATACTGTGCCCACTTGCCCAGTGCCACCACTCATATATCTTGTGTCACAGTAGATTACATTTAAAATAAATAAATAAAATTTGACTGCAATAGAATAGCAGTCAGTTCCCTGCCAGCGTGTGTGTGTCAGGCTCACAGCGTATACTGTGCCCACTTGCCCAGTGCCACCACTCATATATCTTGTGTCACAGTAGATTACATTTAAAAAAACAACAACAATTTTGACTGAAATAGAATAGCAGTCAGTTCCCTGCCAGCGTGTGTGTGTCAAGCTCACAGCGTATACTGTGCCCACTTGCCCAGTGCCACCACTCATATATCTTGTGTCACAGTAGATTACATTTAAAAAAAAAAAAACAATTTTGACTGCAATAGAATAGCAGTCAGTTCCCTGCCAGCGTATGTGTGTCAGGCTCACAGCGTATACTGTGCCCACTTGCCCAGTGCCACCACTCATATATCTTGTGTCACAGTAGATTATATTTAAAAAAAAAAAAAAAACAATTTTGACTGCAATAGAATAGCAGTCAGTTTCCTGCCAGCGTGTGTGTGTCAGGCTCACAGCGTATACTGTGCCCACTTGCCCAGTGCCACCACTCATATATCTTGTGTCACAGTAGATTACAAAAAAAAAAAAAACAGTTTTGACTGCAATAGAATAGCAGTCAGTTCCCTGCCAGCGTGTGTGTGTCAGGCTCACAGCGTATACTGTGCCCACTTGCCCAGTGCCACCACTCATATATCTTGTGTCACAATAGATTACATTTAAAAAAAAATAAACAATTTTGACTGCAATAGAATAGCAGTCAGTTGCCTGCCAGCGTGTGTGTTTTAGGCTCACAGCGTATACTGTGCCCACTTGCCCAGTGCCACAACTCATATATCTTGTGTCACAGTAGATTACATTTAAAAAAAAACAACAGTTTTGACTGCAATAGAATAGCAGTCAGTTCCCTGCCAGCGTGTGTGTGTCAGGCTCACAGTGTATACTGTGCCCACTTGCCCAGTGCCACCACTCATATATCTTGTGTCACAGTAGATTACATTTAAAAAAAAAAATAATAATTTTGACTGCAATAGAATAGCAGTCAGTTCCCTGCCAGCGTGTGTGTGTCAGGCTCACAGCGTATACTGTGCCCACTTGCCCAGTGCCACCACTCATATATCTTGTGTCACAGTAGATTACATTTAAAAAAAAAAACTATTTTGACTGCAATAGAATAGCAGTCAATTCCCTGCCAGCGTGTGTGTGTCAGGCTCACAGTGTATACTGTGCCCACTTGCCCAGTGCCACCACTCATATATCTTGTGTCACAGTAGATTACATTTAAAAAAACAAAAACAATTTTGACTGCAATAGAATAGTAGTCAGTTCCCTGCCAGCATGTGTGTGTCAGGCTCACAGCGTATACTGTGCCCACTTGCCCAGTGCCACCACTCATATATCTTGTGTCACAGTAGATTACATTTTAAAAAAAACAACAGTTTTGACTGCAATAGAATAGCAGTCAGTTCACTGCCAGCGTGTGTGTGTCAGGCTCACAGCGTATACTGTGCCCACTTGCCCAGTGCCACCACTAATATATCTTGTGTCACAGTAGATTACATTTAAAAAAAAAAAAACAATTTTGACTGCAATAGAATAGCAGTCAGTTGTCTGCCAGCGTGTGTGTGTCAGGCTCACAGCGTATACTGTGCCCACTTGCCCAGTGCCACCACTCATATATCTTGTGTCACAGTAAATTACATTTAAAAAAAAAACAACAGTTTTGACTGCAAAAGAATAGCAGTCAGTTCCCTGCCAGCGTGTGTGTGTCAGGCTCACAGCGTATACTGTGCCCACTTGCCCAGTGCCACCACTCATATATCTTGTTTCAAAGTAGATTACATTTAAAAAAAAAAAAAACAATTTTGACTGCAATAGAATAGCAGTCAGTTCCCTGCCAGCGTGTTTGTGTCAGGCTCACAGCGTATACTGTGCCCACTTGCCCAGTGCCACCACTCATATATCTTGTGTCACAGTAGATTACATTAAAAAAAAACAACAGTTTTGACTGCAATAGAATAGCAGTCAGTTCCCTGCCAGCGTGTGTGTGTCAGACTCACAGCGTATACTGTGCCCACTTGCCCAGTGCCACCACTCATATATCTTGTGTCACAGTAGATTACATTTGTAGCGAGGTCTCTAAATTAAGGTGGGGTACACCTGGGTGGTAGTGAGGTCCAGGTGTGTAAAGTATGGGAGTAATTGGACCATTTGTATTCGTGGAGGATTGGGCGGTGTAATAATCTCCTTGGCCTGTGGGTGGCAGGTGCCCGCAGGCTCAAGATAGATTTGCCGCCACAGTGCTGTCCTTTTTGTCCCTTCTCGGAGATGGTACGGCGAGGGCGGGGAACCTGCCGTGTCGTCATTGGAGGGGATAAAAGGGGGAGACGCCCTGGTCACGAGGTCTTGCTCTTTTGGAGGTCCTTCATCACGCGCCCAGGCACCTTAGGCCTGGGTGTGGGCGGTTCTGGATTCCGGCTCGGGTGCCCTAGGCCTGACCGGAATGGAGTTGGAGTCCATCCCAGACACCTTCAGCCTAGGGTGAGGTACTAAACCAGGAGGCCTGGGGCCCAGTGACTTTGACTGGGTCCCGCGAGGGTGGAGAAGTCCGAGAGTCCCTGAAGTGGATGGGGCCCATGTCTGAGGTGAGGAGGCCGGGGAGGTTACCCATTCGGAGAGTCTGGAGCAGCATCAACCCAGTGACGGATGGGCCTCTGGTACCTCCCTTGGAGGGACATCTTCCCCTGACAGGGGCCACAATGCAGCGAAGGTACTCCTATCTACGTTCTCTTGAGTCGCTGGTAGAGACTGTCAAGTTCTAAGTCCTTTCTAGCCAAGGCTATAGTAACCGCTGGTGAGATCACAGTGGTTTAGCTGACAATCAGGACAGTGCCTCGACCTGCTCATTCCCCTGTATAAAACTGTTATTGAGTCCCAACCAGTTGGCTACTGAAGCACTGTTTATTGTGAGTTATGCAATAAAACAAGAGTTGGACTGTGATCGGTGTGTGGAACTCTGGTTAATGGGAGCAAAGGGGAGTGTTGGCACAGCAGGACTTAATCCTTGACAGAAGCACACAGGCCCGAGGAAATATCTGGTACTGGCCTTCACCTCACCCACAGCTATGGGGAGGACATGGGCCGTAGCGCATCTCACCTTGTCATATGAGATACCCCTAGACAAAAGAGATGGGGTGAGGCCGCTACACATTTGAAAAAAAAAAATTGACTGCAATAGAATAGCAGTCAGTTCCCTGCCAGCGTGTGTGTGTCAGGCTCACAGCGTATACTGTGCCCACTTGCCCAGTGCCACCACTCATATATCTGGTGTCACAGTAGATTACATTTAAAAAAAAAACAATTTTGACTGCAATAGAATAGCAGTCAGTTCCCTCCCAGCGTGTCTGTGTCAGGCTCACAGCGTATACTGTGCCCACTTGCCCAGTGCCACCACTCATATATCTTGTGTCACAGTAGATTACATAAAAAAAAAAATGTTGACTGCAATAGAATGGCAGTCAGTTCCCTGCCAGCATGTGTGTGTCAGGCTCACAGCGTATACTGTGCCCACTTGCCCAGTGCCACCACTCATATATCTTGTGTCACAGTAGATTACATTTAAAAAAAAAAAAACAATTTTGACTGCAATAGAATAGCAGTCAGTTGCCTGCCAGCGTGTGTGTCAGGCCTACAGCGTCTACTCTGCCAACTTCTGCCATTGCACAGTGCCACTCATATCTGGTGTCACAGTAGCGTGCACGCATAGTACAATTAAACTAATCTAAAAAAAATGACAGGCAGAGGCAGGGTCCGTCGTTGTCGTGGTGCTGTGATTCCCTTTGGCCCTAGAATAATGCCCAGTGTTTAGAGGCCACGTACCCTGAACTCGAAAAGTTCTGAGGGCATAGTTGACTGGCTAACACAGGACACCCAATCTTCTACAGCTTCCGCTTGGAACCTTGACGCACCATCCTCCTCCAGCTCAGCTTCGGGCACCTCTCAAGTTACCACTCGCCCGCCTGCCGCCACCACCAACACTAGCACCACAGCTGCTTCACTTGATCTGTCAGAGGAGTTATTTACACATGAGTTGGAAGAAATGAGTGATGCGCAACCATTATTGCCAATGGATGTAGATAAAAGGGATATGTCTCAGTCAGGCAGCATTACACACATGGACGTACGGTGTGATGATGATGATGTTGTACCCGCTGCTGCTTCCTTTGCTGAGTTGTCAGATACAAGTGAAGCGGTTGATGATGACGATGTGTCTGTGGATGTCACGTGGGTGCCCGCACGAAGAGAAGAAGAACAGGGGGAAAGTTCAGATGGGGAGACAGAGAGGAGGAGGAGACGAGTTGGAAGCAGGGGGAGGTCGTCGCAAGGAGCTAGTGGCACAGTCAGACAGCATGTATCGGCACCCGGGGTCAGCCAGACAGCAAGCCAATCAACGCATGCTGTTGCCACCACCAGAATGCCGTCATTGCAAAGCTCAGCAGTGTGGCATTTTTTTCGTGTGTCTGCCTCTGATAACAGCGATGCCATTTGCAACCGTGGGAAATCCAACACCCACCTAGGTACAACTGCTTTGCGAAGGCACATGATCGCACATCACAAACGCCTATGGGATCAACACATGATGACGAGTACAAGCAGCACACAAGCTCAAAGCCACCATCCTCCTCCTGGTCCAGCATCTTCAGCCACGTCAACCACTGCTGTCCTCCTTGCCCCCTCTCAACCATCCGCCACTCCGTCTCTCGCCTTAAGCAATTCCTGCTCATCTGCCCACAGTCAGGTGTCTGTCAAGGACATGTTTGAGCGTAAGAAGCCAATGTCACAGAGTCACCCCCTTGCCCGGTGTCTGACAGCTGGCTTGTCGGAACTCTTATGCCGCGTACACACGGCCGTTTTTCCCTTAGAAAAAAACGACATTTTTCCCATTCGACGAGAAAAACGATAGTCTGTGGGCTTTCTGTCGTTTTTTTCGACGAGAAAAACTGCATTAAAAACGACGAGAAAAATTAGAACATGTTCTAATTTTTCTCGTCGTTTTTTTCAACATGTTTTCCGCGGCAGTGTTTCCCATAGGGAAACACTGCCATGGAGCCCACACACGGTCGTTTTTTTCGACCAAAAAAAAAATGACATTTAAAACGGCCGTGTGTGAGGGGAACAAGCTGTTCCTCGTTTTTAACGTCGATTTTTTCGACTGTGTTTTCACCGTCGAAAAAATCGATCGTGTGTACGCGGCATCAGCCCGCCAGCTTTTACCATACATGCTGGTGGAGTCTGAGGCCTTCAAAAAATTTGTAGCTATTGGGACACCGCAGTGGAAGGTACCCGGCCGAAATTTCTTTTCACAAAAGGCAATCCCCAACCTGTACTCTATTGTGAAAAAGGAAGTCATGGCATGCCTGGCACACAGTGTTGGGGCAAGGGTCGATCTGACCACTAATACCTGGTCTGCAAAGCACGGCCAGGGCAGGTATATCACCTACACTGCGCATTGGGTAAACCTGCTGACGGCTGCCAAGCATGTAATGCGTGGCTCTGCAGAGGAGTTGGTGGTGACACCGCCACAACTTGCAGGCAGGCCTGCTGCCACCTCCTCTACTCCTCCTACTCCATCCTCTTCGATAACCTCCTCGGCTGGGTCCTCTTCTGCTGCTGCGTCTTGCTCCACATCAACTGCACCCCCCCAGCTCCCCAGGGGCTATTCCACATCCCCGATACGACAGTGTCATGCCGTCTTGGGGTTGACTTGCCTGAAAGCAGAGAGTCACACCAGACCAGCACTCCTGTCCGCCCTGAACGCACAGGTGGATCAGTGGCTGACTCCGCACCAACTGGAGATCGGCAAAGTGGTGTGTGACAACGGAAGCAATTTGTTGGCGGCATTGAATTTGGGCAAGTTGACACATGTGCCGTGCATGGCACTTGTGTTGAATCTGATTGTACAACGCTTTGTGCATAAGTACCCAGACTTACAGGACGTCCTCAAGCAGGCCAGGAAGGTGTGTGGCCATTTCAGGCGTTCCTACACGGCCATGGTGCACTTTTCAGATATCCAGCGGCGAAACAACATGCCAATGAGGTGCTTGATTTGCGACAGCCCGACACGTTGGAATTCAACACTCCTAATGTTCGACCGCCTGCTCCAACAAGAAAAAGCCGTCAACGAGTATTTGTATGACCGGGGTGCTAGGACAGCCTCTGCGCAGCTGGGAATTTTTTTGCCACGTTACTGGACGCTCATGCGCAATGCCTGTAGGCTCATGCGTCCTTTTGAGGAGGTGACAAACCTAGTCAGTCGCACTGAAGGCACCATCAGCAACATCATCCCATTTGTTTTCTTTCTGTAGCATGCCCTGCGAAGAGTGCTGTATCAGGCCATAAATGAACGTGAAGAGGAAGAGTTGTGGTCACCATCACCCCCAGAAACAGCCTTATCAGCATCGCTTGCTGGACCTGCGGCAACGCTGGAAGAGGAGTCTGAGGAAGAGGAGTCAGAGGAGGAATGTGGCTTTGAGGAGGAGAAGGAAGACCAACCACAGCAGGCATCCCAGGGTGCTCGTTGTCACCTATCTGGTACCCGTGGTGTTGTACATGGCTGGGGAGAAGAACAGACCTTCAGTGAGATCAGTGAGGACAAGGAACGGGACATGAGTAGCTCGGTATCCAACCTTGTGCAAATGGGGTCTTTCATGCTGTCGTGCCTGTTGAGGGACCCTCGTATAAAAAGGCTGAAGGAGAACGATCTGTACTTGGTGGCCACGCTACTAGACCCCCGGAATAAGCAGAAAGTGCCTGAAATGTTACCGAATTACCGGAAGTCGGAAAGGGTGCAGCAGTTCCAAAATAAATTAAAAAGTATGCTTTGCACAGCGTATAAGGGTGATGTCACAGCACAACGGGAATCTAACAGGGGGAGAGGTGAAAGTAATCCTCCTCCTACCACGACCATGCCGGCAAGGACAGGACGCTTTACAGACGTGTTGTTGATGGAGGACATGCAGAGCTTTTTAAGTCCTACGCATCGCCACAGCCCTTCGGGGTCCACCCTCAGAGAACAACTCGACCGACAGGTAGCAGACTACCTCGCCTTAACTGCAGATATCGACACTCTGAGGAGCGATGAACCCCTTGACTACTGGGTGTGCAGGCATGACCTGTAGCCTGAGCTATCCTAATTTGCGAAAGAACTTTTGGCCTGCCCCGCTTCAAGTGTCCTTTCAGAAAGGACCTTCAGTGCAGCAGGAGGTATTGTCTCTGAGAAGAGAAGTCGCCTAGGTCAAAAAAGTCTAGATTACCTCACTTTTATTAAGATGAATGAGGCATGGATCCCGAAGGGACTGACAGTGGGCGATACATTTGACTAAAAAAGGCCTGATGAGATGAGCTGCCTTGGGCTAAATATGGTCCACACGCTGCTGTATTTTATCTCTGCATGCCGGATGACTTGCGTGACTTATCCGCCACCAACTAGGGTTGAAGCCGCAATGTTTTAGGGCACTTTCTGCCTGGAAAACATAAATTTTTCTGGCCGCTGCTACAGCAGCGGCTGCAACAATACCTAGTTTTTCAGGCATGTGTACATGCCTAATTTTTATGGCCTCTGGTGCTGCACTGTGGCTGCAAAAACAAAACAAAAAAAAAGCACATACATGTGTCAATTCCTTTTCGTGATCGTTACCGTGTTGTGGTGAAGAGGCTTGCATATCACAATGAAGCGACCACCTCTATGAGTGTGTTGGCAATGGCAATGTTGGCACACCCCAGATGATAAGGTCGTTGCTTCATTGTGAACAGACCAAAAGCGATCGGCTGGATAATTTTGCATAGAAAAAACATTAATTTTCTTTGTGATCATCTAAGGTGATCATTAAAGCCTTGCGGTTGTGCAAATGGATTGTTTGCGGTGCGTTAAATGGGGAGTTTGGTCTGTCAGAGTTTGGTCTGTCACTGTGAAGCGGGCGTAACCCTTACACTACCTGATCGATACAACATCATACCTGATGTTTTAAAGCACGTTATTCCAAACAATTTAGGAATGTTAGATGATTTATGCCCTTTATGGATTAAAACCCGACTCTGCGTCAACTACGTAATTTTCCATGGGAGTTTTGTAATGGATCCCCCTCCGGCATGCCACAGTCCAGGTGTTAGTCCCCTTGAAACAACTTTTCCATCACTATTGTGGCCAGAAAGAGTCCCTGTGGGTTTTAAAATTCACCTGCCTATTGAAGTCTATGGCGGTTCGCCCGTTCGCGAACATTTTCGGAAATTCGCGTTCGCCATTCGCGAACGGAAAGTTTTATGTTCGCGACATCACTACTCACTAACTGTATTCAGGTAAGCTTTAGGTGAACGCTATGCAAAGCACACTAAGTGAAACACAGACTGTCTGCAGCTTGCACAATCACCTGCCTGCCTGTCACAGTATAGAGAAAACCAGGAACGGATCTAGCTAAACTGAATACAGTGTATAAATATTGTGACAGCAGGAAGGTAAAGTCACCTGGTTGCATCCAGGGGGGTAGGTATATTTCTCCCAGATTCAGGCTTTATGCCGACTTATACAACTAGGGAGAGAGTTGATGAAGCCCAGCTGAGGCTAGTGGGCTCATGGATGATTCATACCTCTAGGGAGAGTGCTGGGCGTCGTGCAGGCAGGGAGTTGATGAGACCAGCTGAAGCTTGTCAGCTCGTTTAAGGCCTCTATAAAAACTCCCAGCTTCATTAGGTGTTTGCTCATGCCTGGAACCAGACCTGTGTGGACTGTCTAGGGAGAGTGAACCCCTGTGCGGTGAGACAAAGCCTGTGTGGCTATTTGTTTGGACATTTACTAAACCAGGGACTTAGGGACTAGGACAGCACCAGGCTGATCCCAGTTGTTAGTTAGGGAAACCTGCATGTTTAGTCAGAGGTCAAGCTGACCAGGATTTATTTTGTTTATGTTTCTTTTTGCTTTGCTGTGTTTTTGTCACTGTAAATAGAGAAATAAACCGCACCTTTTGATCTTGAAAACCACAACCTCCGTCTGCTGGGCCTGTTTTTGTGTGGGGAGCCCATCCAGGGGGTCACACACACCCGCTACCGAGCTAACCCCCTCACAGTTGGTGGAGAACCAGTGGCAGTTTTTTTTTAAGCCAGCATGGAGGAGATACTGAAACAGCTGGCTCTAGCAAATGCCAATCAACAGCAGACAAATGCAGGTTTGCAAAAGAGCTTCGCAGCCCAGCAACAAGCCCAGCAGCAATCTGAGGCCCGCTTCATAGACCTGTTGCAGAAGCAAGAGCAGAGACTACAACAACAGATGGAAGCAGTAATGCAGCAACGTCCGCAGACCAGTGAGGAAAGCCGTCCCACTAATACCGCGTCCTTTGGGGTGAGTCGTTTATTGACAAAAATGACTGGAGAGGATGATCCAGAGGTATTTTTGACCACATTTGAAAGGACTGCTGAAAGAGAAAAGTGGCCTGAGGAGCAGTGGGCTGGACTGGTGGATCCTCTGTTAACTGGTGAATCGCAGAAAGCTTACTATGACCTAGAGCCTGACCAAGCAAAAGACTATGTGATGCTAAAAGCTGAAATATTGGCAAGGCTGGGTGTCACCCTGGCTGTCCGGGCTCAGCGTGTGCATAACTGGACTTTCCAGCTTGGAAAACCCCCCAGGTCTCAAATGTATGATCTCATTCACCTGAGCAGGAAGTGGCTACAGCCAGAGACTTTGTCCGCACCGGAGATTGTGGAACGTGTTGTGATGGATCGTTTCTTGAGAGCTCTTCCTACCGCCATTCAAAAGTGGGTAAGCCATGGAGACCCAGAAACGGCCGGTAAACTTGTGGATCGTGTAGAGAGATACTTGGCTGCAGAGAACCTGACGGCCTCTTCCAGAGACTCTCGGACTTTCCACCCTAAGACCAGACCATCCCCAGGGGCGGATAAGATGATTCCAAGGGGTGAGGGTGGAGAGAGTGAGAGGGTGGGAGCTCTGCCCAGGGTTTGGCGAGAACAGCCTGGGAAGTCGGGGGCTCAAGAGGCAGCCAAAAGGATTGTTTGCTACCGCTGCCGGCAAACGGGACATATTGCAGCAAATTGCCCGGTTGTGGAGGAACCCATGCAATGTGACTTTCTGACGGACAGACGTCAGTCGCTGTGTGCGACAGTCGCATGCACTGCCATTCGGGGAACTGAGAAACATTTATGCAAAATGTGTATTAATGGTAGAAATGTTGTGGTATTACTGGATTCAGGTAGCCTTGTGACCCTGATAAAGGCTGAATTAGTTAAAACAGAGGTCTCTGGGAATAGCAAGGTAGCTGTTATTTGTGTGCATGGGGACACCCGAGAGTATCCAGTGACTACAGTGTGTTTCAAGACCCCCAAAGGTACCCTCTCTCATCCAGTGGGGTTAGTATCTCAATTACCGCATGATGCCATTGTGGGAAGGGTTTTTCTGAAGTTCTGGGAACTGTGGGATGATCCTGAGCCCCCCACTGGTGCCCCTATGTACCAGGAAGGTGATAGCCAGAACTCCTCTGAGAGTGGTGAGGACTCTCCAGAATTTCCCTTGTCAGTATTGGCAGGCGAGACTCAAGAAACTGGAGAGGAGCCCACCTCCTCAGACGAAAACCTACCGTCTGTGGAGTTTTCTGATCTTGAGGTTCACAGGGAAAATTTTGCCACAGAACAGTTAAAAGACCCCGCCCTAATAAAGGCACGGGAAAACGTAGTGAAAATAGATGGCGAGTTAGTGAACCCAGATAATACCTGCACTTACCCATACTTCAGCGTAGAGAAGGACCTACTGTATCGGGTGGCAAAAAGGGCAGAAGAAACCGTTGAGCAGCTTGTGGTGCCCAAACCTTACAGGAAGTTGGTGTTGGAGTTGGCCCATGGGCACATTCTTGGAGGTCATCTGGGGACAGAGAAAACCCGAGAGAGGGTATTACAGAGATTCTATTGGCCTGGGGTGATGAAGGACATAGAAAATTATTGTTCCTCCTGCCCTGTGTGTCAGAGGTCGGCC
Organism: Rana muscosa; assembly: GCA_029206835.1. Classification (NCBI taxonomy): domain Eukaryota; kingdom Metazoa; phylum Chordata; class Amphibia; order Anura; family Ranidae; genus Rana; species Rana muscosa. The sequence continues at coordinate 242,019,105 of CM055119.1, forward strand.
CCGATGCCACATTTCCGTAGCCCGCTGGTCCCTCTACCCATCATTGAGGTCCCGTTTGAGAGGATCGCAATGGATTTGGTAGGTCCTATAATCAAGTCCGCTAGGGGGCACCAGTACATATTAGTTATAATGGACTATGCCACCCGTTATCCAGAAGCGATCCCTCTCCGAAATACCTCGGCCAAAACCATAGCCAAAGAGCTATCTCTTGTTTTTAGCCGGGTGGGTATTTGTAAAGAACTGCTTACGGACCAAGGTACACCCTTTATGTCCCGGGTTATGAAAGAGCTGTGTAAATTGTTCAAAGTGACGCAATTGCGTACGTCTGTGTATCACCCCCAAACCGATGGGCTGGTTGAAAGATTCAACAAAACCCTAAAACAAATGTTGAAGAAAGTGGTGGATAGAGATGGAAAGGATTGGGACTGTCTACTTCCTTATTTGATGTTTGCTATTAGGGAGGTGCCCCAATCCTCTACGGGATTCTCCCCCTTTGAGTTACTGTATGGGAGACACCCAAGAGGGCTGTTGGATATTGCCAAGGAAACTTGGGAAAGTGAGAGTTCTCCCCACAGGAGTGTGATTGAGCATGTCGCCCTGATGCAAGATCGAATTGCACAGGTAATGCCCATCGTGAAGGAACATTTGGCCCAAGCGCAGTTGGCACAGCAGAGAGTGTACAACCGTGGAGCCAAGACCCGTACCTTTTCCCCGGGGGATAGGATATTGGTACTTGTCCCTACGGTTGAAAGTAAATTCCTTGCCAAATGGCAAGGCCCCTACGAGATAATGGAAAAAGTGAGCGAAGTGAATTACAAGGTCAGACAACCAGGAAGGCGAAAGCCCGAACAGATCTATCACGTTAATCTGTTGAAAGCCTGGAGGGATAGAGAGTCCCTAGTCGCAGAAACTTGGTCACCAGCTCAAACTGGTTGCGTGATTCCGGAGGTTGGAATAGCAGCCACCTTGTCACAACCCCAACAACAGGAGGTTAAGGAGTTTGTGCTTCGCAACAAGGAGGTGTTCTCTGAGCTGCCGGGACAAACATCTGGGGTAGAGCATGATATTATTACCCCGCCCGGTGAAAGGGTGAAGTTAAAACCCTATCGGATCCCAGAGGCCCGACGGGAGGCAATACGGGAGGAAGTACAGAAAATGCTGAACTTAGGGGTGATAGAGGAGTCCCAAAGTGATTGGTCTAGTCCCATTGTGTTGGTGCCTAAACCGGATGGGAGCTGGCGATTTTGTAACGATTTTCGTCAGTTGAACAAAGTTACAAAATTTGACACCTACCCCATGCCACGTATAGATGAGTTGATCGACCGGCTGGGAACAGCCCGATACATGACGACTCTTGACCTCACAAAAGGGTATTGGCAAATTCCCCTGGCCAAGTCGGCCAAAGAGAAAACCGCATTTGTAACCCCAGACGGGGCGTTCCAATATAAGAGAATGCCGTTCGGGTTACAGAATGCGCCGGCCACATTCTAGCGGAAAATGGACCAGATACTGAGGCCCCATCGGAAGTATGCTGCGGCTTACCTGGATGACGTAATTGTCCATAGCACAGATTGGGCCTCACATCTGCCAAAAGTGCAAGCAGTCCTAGACTCTATCCGGGAAGCGGGGTTTACGGCTAACCCCAAGAAGTGTACCATTGGGCAGGAGGAGGCCAAATATCTTGGGTACACCATTGGCAGGGGAGTAATAAAACCCCAACTCAACAAAGTCGAGGCCATCCAGAGTTGGCCACGTCCCAACAGCAAGAAGCAGGTACGAGCCTTTCTGGGAATCGCGGGTTATTATCGGCGCTTCATTCCCCACTTTGCTTCTAAGGCTGTGCCCCTAACCAACCTGACGAAAGGGAAAGGGTCGGTCATGATTAAATGGACCCCCGAGGCTGAGGCAGCGTTCCAATTCTTGAAACAAGCCTTATGTAGCCAGCCAGTGTTGTACTCACCCGACTTCTCTAAAGACTTTGTCGTACAAAGTGATGCGTCAGATGTGGGGTTAGGAGCAGTATTGTCCCAGGTCTGGAACGGGGAAGAGCACCCAGTCATTTACCTCAGCAGGAAGTTGAAGTCCCATGAGGTAAATTACGCCACGGTTGAAAAGGAGTGTTTAGCGGTGAAGTGGGCTCTAGATTCCCTTCGGTACTATCTGCTAGGTAGGCACTTTGACATGGTTACGGATCACGCTCCGTTAAAGTGGATGGCTCAAAACAAGGAGACAAATAGAAGAGTAAATAAGTGGTTCCTGGCCCTACAGGAATTCAACTTCACAGTAAAGCATCGCCCTGGCGTTCAAATGGGGAATGTGGATGCTTTGTCTCGAGTACATGAATGCCTGATTGCTGGTGTTCCAACCCCAAGGTTAAAACAAGAGGGGGGGGGTATGTGACAGCAGGAAGGTAAAGTCACCTGGTTGCATCCAGGGGGGTAGGTATATTTCTCCCAGATTCAGGCTTTATGCCGACTTATACAACTAGGGAGAGAGTTGATGAAGCCCAGCTGAGGCTAGTGGGCTCATGGATGATTCATACCTCTAGGGAGAGTGCTGGGCGTCGTGCAGGCAGGGAGTTGATGAGACCAGCTGAAGCTTGTCAGCTCGTTTAAGGCCTCTATAAAAACTCCCAGCTTCATTAGGTGTTTGCTCATGCCTGGAACCAGACCTGTGTGGACTGTCTAGGGAGAGTGAACCCCTGTGCGGTGAGACAAAGCCTGTGTGGCTATTTGTTTGGACATTTACTAAACCAGGGACTTAGGGACTAGGACAGCACCAGGCTGATCCCAGTTGTTAGTTAGGGAAACCTGCATGTTTAGTCAGAGGTCAAGCTGACCAGGATTTATTTTGTTTATGTTTCTTTTTGCTTTGCTGTGTTTTTGTCACTGTAAATAGAGAAATAAACCGCACCTTTTGATCTTGAAAACCACAACCTCCGTCTGCTGGGCCTGTTTTTGTGTGGGGAGCCCATCCAGGGGGTCACACACACCCGCTACCGAGCTAACCCCCTCACAATATATATACAACACCTAGGATGCATATATTTCCTCTACACACTGTAACTACAGCTAACTGACTCGCCTGCCTGCTCTATCTAACTCAATATAAATGACACTGTCTGTCTCTGTACACTTTCTCTTTTCACAACTCCAACACACTACACAAGGCCACCGAGCCAGGGGCCTTATATATTGTGGAGCGTGTACTAAACCCCCTGAGCCATAATTGGTCAAAGCCACCCTGGATTTTTTATGCGCTGTGATTGGCCAAAGCATGCGGGTCAGAGTGCATGCTTGGCCAATCATCAGCCAGCAATGCACTGCAATGCCGCAGTGAATTATGGGCCGTGACACGCCACTCGAATTTGGCGTGAACGGCCCATAATGTTCGCAATTCGGCGAACAGCCGATGTTCAAGTTGAACATTGGTTCGACTCAAACACAAAGCTCATCCCTATTTGGCATCACAGAAGCATAGCCTACAATACCGGGATGGCATCTTCAAGAGGGGTGGTTGACTGGCAGAGTGGTGGCAGAAGCATCTCTTGAGGAATCTGTATTGGTCCTAAGCAGTGATTCCAGAGATCAGTGTATAGCAGAATAAAAAGCATTATTCCACAGTGACCACTGTATAAATATTGCATGTAGACTTCACTGAACAGATGGGAGTTTATGGACATGCTTGTTATATTTTGAAGTACATCTTATGAAAGCATTGAGTAAACACTGAGAGCCTCTGAAAAATGACGAATACTTCTGAACACTCCGATTTACTACAATCCCAGTGCTGGATGTAACGGTGATAAGCATTAACCTGGATTTTAATAAACATTGTACCTGTCTACAGAGAGCTATAGACCTGAAACTAGCACCTTTCATGTTGAACTCAAGGGACTGACATTGTGCTGCTCTAACTGGTAATTGCGCGGTCATGCAATGCTGTACCCAGAAGTGTGCCTTTTTTCCCCCCACTAATAGACCTTTCTTTTGGTGGTATTTGATCACCTCTCTGGTTTTTATTTTTTGTGATATAAAACGTAAAATACATAAAATTTTGGGAAAAAAAATATATTTTCTACTTTTTGTTATAAAAAAAATACAATAAACTAAATTTTAGTCATACATTTAGGCCAAAAAGCATTCAGCCACATGTCTCAGGTAAAAAAAATTCAATAAGCGTATATTTATTACTTTGCGCAGAAGTTATAGCGTCTACAATCTAGGGTACATTTTCTGGAATTTACACAGCATTTAGTTTATGACTCCCTATCTCATTTCTTGAGGTGCTAAAATGGCAGGGCAGTACACCCCCCCCCCAAATGACCCCATTTTGGAAAGTAGACACCCAAAGGAATTTGCTTAGAGGCTTGTTGAGCACATTAATAATTATATATAATAATATATATATATAATATAATTTTTTGGTCATAAGGGATTAAAAGATGAAAAAAAATAAAAATTACACAAAGTTATCACTGAAATTATATATTGCTCAAACATGCCATGGGCATATGTGAAATTACACCTCAAAATACATTCTGCTGCTTCTCCTGACACAGGACCCCCAAAACCAAGCACCGCCTTTGCGCTTTCTAAGGGCGTACATTTTTTATTTCACTCCTCACTACCTATCACAGTTTTGGAGGCCATGAAATGCCCAGGTAGCACAACCCCCCCCCCTAAATGACCCCATTTTGGAAAGTAGACACCCCAAGATATTTGCTGAGAGGCATGTTGAGTCCATTGAATATTTTATATTTTGGCACAAGTTTCGGGAAAATTACAATACGTTTTTTTTTACCCCACAAAGTTGTCACTAAATTATATATTGCTCAAACATGCAATGGGCATATGTGAAATTACACCCCAAAATACATTCTGTTGCTTCTACTGAGTACAGGCATACTTTAAGGCAGTCTAGCCGCATACTGGACCTCGATAAACCAATCATCGCCTTTGGGCTTTCTAAGGGTGTAAATTCTTGATTTCACGCCTCACCATCTATCACAGTTTTGGAGGCCATGAAATGCCCAGATAGCAAAAAAAAATTAAAAATGACCCGATTTTTTAAAGTAGACACCGCAAGCTATTTACTGAGAGGCATGTCGAGTATTTTGCAGATCTCGCTTTTTGTCACAAAGTTTTGAAAATTGAAGATAGAAAAAAAATATGTCTTTTCTTTCTTCATTTTCAAAAAAAAATTAGAGCTGCAAAATACTCACCATGCCTCTTAGCAAATACCTTGGGGTATCTGCTTTCCAAAATGCGGTCATTTCGGGTGGTTTGTGCTTACTTGACATTTCAAGGTGTCAGAAACTGTGATAGGTAGTGAGGAGTGAAATCACACCATTATAGGCCCTTAGAAAGCCTGCTTGGTTTTCAGGGCCCTGTACACAGCTAAACTCCCCAAAAGTCCCACGCATGTGGTATCCCCATACTCAGGAGAAGCAGCAGAATGTATTTTGGGGTGTAATTTTACATATAACCATGGCATGTTTGAGCAATATATCATTTAGTGACAACTTTGTGAAAAAAAAAACTATTATTGTAAATTTCCCAAAACCTTGTGGCAAAATATTAAGTATTCCATAGACTTAACATGCCTCTCAGAAAATAGCTTGGGGTGTCAACTTTCCAAAATTGTGTCATTTGGTGGGGTCGGGGGATTGTTCTATCTAGGCATTTCATGGCCTTCCAAACCGTGTAAGGTAGGGAGGGGTGAAATCAGAAATTTACGCCCTTAAAAAGCCTGAAGGCGGAGCCTGGTTTTCGGGGTCCTGTACGCGGCTAGTTTGCCAAAAAGTCCCACACATGTGGTATCCTTGTACTCAGGAGAAGCAGCAGAATGTATTTTGGGGTGTAATTTCACATATGCCAATGGCATGTTTGAGCAATATATCATTTAGTGACAACTTAAAAAAAAAAAAATGTATTATAATTTTCCCGAAACTTGTGGCAAAATATAAAATATTCCATGGTCTCAACATGCCTATCAGCAGAGGCGGCTCTCTAATTAGGCAAATTAGGCGGCCACCTAAGGCCTTACACTCACAGGGGCCTCGCGGCCGCCTCATTTGCCTCTGCTCATCACTGGACTGACCAACATGCTTAGGGCACATAAAGCAGCTGAGCTGCTCCTTCAGCTTGTGCCGCTCACCTGGCCTCTCCGCCAGCGCTGTATCCTGGCCTAGGCCAACAAGGCCCAGGCCTAGGGCAGCACTTTGCAGGGGGGCAGCACGGAAAGAGTCCCTGCCGGCTTATGGGACAGACTGGGCTGAGAGGCAAATTAGTTTAGTGCCCCTATAAAGCGGCCGCACTGCTTCTGGTATGCGGGCGGCCGGCATTCCGCAACTGTTGGGGGGGTGCTGCTTCTAATTTTGACTGTCCTATCATCCTGGACCACAAACCTTCCTCACTGTGCTATATGTTTCCGCTGCACCATTGGCATGGTTATATCTTCTTAGTCCCCTCCATAAAATTATCAGAAATTTGTGCTTAAAGTAGAACTATAGGCAACACTTTTTTTTTTTCATTTTGGATAGAGTAAGGGAGGGTTATAGCCAGGGCTCGAGTCCTGTGGAAACGCGTGGGAACGGCGTCCCTGCACTTTTTTCACAGCAGGAACGCCATTCCCTTTGCAGCCCCCGAGTGGCCAGTGCCAGGACCGATCTGATCCCGAGCGCCGCCGAATGTGGCTGAATGTGGCCAAGTGTGGCCGAGTCCTGCCGACTCACCGAGTGCCATAACAGTAGGTCCCGCCTTCTGAAGCCTGCGCAACGCCTATAATGGACGTCCCACTGGTCCAATGCCGCGACCGCGGGATGTGTGACGCCCATCATAGGCGCTGCAGACTCCAGAAGGCGGGAATTACAAATCGGCTGCCGCGCCATATCCTCGCTCGGCGCTCGGGCAGGCGGCTCTTCTCTCCTCTCCGGCTCTCCTCAGGCTCTCCTCTAGACTCCTCGGCTCTCCTCCCCTCCAGGCTCCTTCTCTGACGGAATGACTGACTGCAGTAGTGCCTGCTGTGACACCGCTGAGCTGAGGTAGGTCAGACAGTGTAATGTGTATGTAAATGTCAGTGTAGGTAGGTCAGTGTAGGTCAGGTAGGTCAGTGTATATAGGTCACTACCATCAGTGTAGGTGTGTCAGTGTATATAGGTCACTACCGCCAGTGTAGGTTTTTTATTTTTTTTTGGTGGGGGAGTGGATCTTGGGTGGGAGTTCCCACACTTTTTTCCCCAGGACTTGACCCCTGGTTATAGCCCCTGTCAAGTTTATTTTTTACCATCCCTGTCCCATTGGAGAGATTTCCCTTCACTTCCTGCCCCATAGACAAACAGGTAGAGGAAATCTTTGCAAATTAAGGGAATCCATTGTCCCGCCCCCCCCAGGCCCTCAGAACTAGTGTCCACACTCGAAAATTTCAGGGCGGATCTTAAACAGAAAGGGGTGTGGCCTTGACAGAAGGGCTGGGTCATATTTAAATTAGGGGGTGCACGAGTTTAGTCAGGCCTAGGGCAAAACAAAACCTAAATACACTACTGCTCTCCGCGTCTGACCGGCTAACTATTCGGATCAGGAGTCGGGCAAGGCGGTGCAAACTATCCCTGCCCTATGACTGTCTGTGAAGAGAAAGGACTCGGATGAGCTCCGGTGGATGGATCCCCTCCCAGCGCCTTCTGCAGCCTGGCCGACCGCCAAGAGAGAATGTGATTGCCCGGCCGTGCCGCCCTCCTGTGTGCCTGGATAGGAGGAGCTCCGTTGGATGGATCCCATCCCGGCGCCTGATGCAGCCTGGCCGACCGTCCAGAGAGAAAGTGAGTGCCCGGCCATGCCACCCTTCTGTGTAACTGGATAGGAGGAGCGGCGGGAACAGCTGCATATGGAGGAATTGATCTTTCCATACTCCTCCTGCAGCCGCTGAATGACCGCTTGTTCTGCAGGCGTTCATTGGCTGCAGAAAGAATATGGAAAGATCAATTCCTCCATATGCAGCTGTCGCGGTCGGCCAGGCTGCAGCAGGCGCCGGGATGGGATCTATCCACCGGAGCTCCTCCTATCCAACTTCTTTTACTGCCAACGTGCTCCCTGGTTCTTCCCAGTTCTCCCTGCATACCACCTCTGCTCCCTGGCTCCTCCCCAGTGCTCTCTGGCCCCCGTGCTCCCTGGCTCCCCCACTGTGCTGTCCAGTCCCCCATCCCCCCCCCGTGCTCCCTGGCTCCCCCACAGTGCTCTCCCCCCCACAGTGCTCTCTCGTCCTCTCTATGCTCCCCCATGCTCCCCCCACTGTGATGTCTAGTCCCCCCACTGCTCCCCAGCTCCCCCCAGTGCTCTCTGGTCCCCTCTGTGCTCCCTGGCTCCCCCACAGTGCTCTCTGGTCCCCTCTGTGCTCCCTGGCTCCCCTCATGCTCTCCCCACTGTGCTGTCCAGTCGTCATACCCCCATAGCTCGTCACCTCCCCCTCAGTGCTCTGTGCTCCCTGGCTCCCCCACACTGATATCCCCCCCCACAGTGCTCTCTGGTTCTCCCTGTCCCCCCCATACCCCCCCAGTGCTCTCCAACCCCCGTGCTCCCTGGCTCCCCTAACAGTGCTCTCCAGCCCCCCAGAGCTCTCTGCTCCCCACGTGTTCCCTAACCCCATTCAGTTCTACCTGCACCCCCAGTGCTCTCTGCTCCTATGCTATCCAGTTTTCCCCAGGCGCTCTCTGCCCCCCCCACAGGTGCTCCCTGGCTCTCCCTGTGCTTTCAACTTCTCCTGAGCTCTCCAGCTCCCCCCTTTGTGCTCTCCAGCTCCCCCCTTTGTGCTTTCCAGCCCCACCTTTCTCCCTAGCTCCCCCCATGCTCTCCACCCCACTATGCTATCCAGCTCCCCCCGGTGCTTTCCAAATCCCCACACCCCCCCCGTGCTCCCTGGCTCCCCCCCATGCTCTCCACCACACTGTGCTATCCAGCTCCCCCGGTGCTCTCCACCCTCCACCCTCCCTATGCGCTTCTGCCCCTCCCCCAGTACTCTCTGGCCCCTATATGCTCTCCATCACCCCCCCATTCTCTCTGCCCCCGCCAGGCTCTCCACTCCCGCCAGTGCACCCCCTGGTGCTCTCCAACTCCCCCAGTGCTCTCCAGCTCCCCCAGTGCTCTTCACCCCCCTGCTCTCCACTCCCCCAATGCTCTTGCCCTCCACACTCTCGCCCCCCCTTGCTGCTCTCAGACTCACTCCCGTGCTGTCCGCCACCCCTGTTCTCTTTTCTGGCCCCCTCACCCCCGGGCAGCTCTGCTAGGTTCCCCCCTCTTTTCCCTCCGGCTGCTGCGGGGGTCTTTCAGGCTGGGGAGTGGGGAAGGGGCCGTTATCATGGGCTGCTCAGTCTATTTTTTGTCCCAGTCTGGGCCTGGTGGGCAAATTGAGCAGTGAGGCTTGCAAGGATCGATAGTTCTGGAGGGAGAAGAGCTCTAAAGACCTCCCAGGACTGGAGGACAGGCTGACTGGGGCTGGAAAACGAGGACAGGTGGAAGGTAAAGGTGACCAGGGACCACTCCACTCACAGCAAACAGATCCTCTGGAAGGAGCAGGACGCTGTCCCCACCCAGAATTAGAATGGACCCTGCCTGCTGCTGCCCGTCATGAACATCCTGCTGGCATGAAAGGTACCATACCAAGCATCACACACAGCTTCCCACAGACAGGCACTGCAGACTGGGACATGGTACACAGGAGGGGCTGCAGACAGGGACGGGGCTAGAGATCTCTCTCTCCCCCTCCCTCCCTCTCTCCCCTCCCTCCCTCTCTCCCCCTTCCTCCCTCTCCCTCACACTCTTCCTCTCCCTCCCTCCCTCTCTCTCCCCATCCCCCCTCTTTCCCTCACTCTCTCTTCCTCCGTCACCCTCCCCCCTCTCTCTCCCTCCCTCACCCCCTCCCTCCCTCTCTCTCTCCCTCTCTCCCTCCTGCCCTCTCTCTCTCTTCCTCACTCTCTCTCCCTCCCTCTCTCTTCCTCTTTCTCTCTCTTCCTCTCTCTCCCCTCCCTCCCCCTCCCTCTCTCTTCCTCTCTCTCTCCCTCCTTCACACTCTCTCTCTCTCTCTCCCCCTCCCTTCCTCTCCCCCCTCCTTCTCTCTCCCCCTCCCCCTCTCTCTCTCTCCCTCCCTCACTCGCTCTTCCTCACCCTCACCCTCCCTCTCTCTCTGCGCTGGGATCCCCCCACTCTCTTTCCTCTGTGGATGTGGAATGATTCAGTGACACCCCTTTCCCATTCTCCCAAGGCACAGTGGAAAATCCTAGAGGGATTGTCACCTTGCTGGGTCCCAGATGTTGTATTGGCTGCATATGTCTGATGGGTGAGGAGGGTGCCCTGGAAGTGGTGCTGATCGCCTGCGTGCTAGATCCACACATCTTTCTGCCGCCATTTTTACTTGTTTGAATTTTTTTTTATCCATTATGGGCGTGAGTGGGGCCTCATGTCTAAATTTTGCCTAAGGCCTCACAAAGCCTAGAGCTGCCTCTGCCTATCAGCAAATAGCTTGGGGTGTCTACTTTCCAAAAAGGAGTCATTTGGGGGGCTTTGACCTGTCCTGGTATTTTATGCACAACATTAGAAGCTTATGCCACACATCACCCACTCTTCTAACCACTTGAAGAGAAAGCCCTTTCTGACACTTTTTGTTTACATGAAAAAAATATATATTTTGCTAGAAAATTACTTTGAATCCCCAAACAGTATGTATTTTTTTTAAGCAAAGAAAGGCCCTACAGATTAAAATGGTGGGTGTTGCAATTTTTTTTCACACAGTATTTGCGCAGCGATTTTTCAAAAGCAATTTTTGGGGGGAAAATGCACTTTTTTGAATTTTAATGCACTAAAACACACTATATTGCCCAAATGTTTGGTAAAATATAAAAGATGATCTTATGCCAAGTACATAGATACCAAACACGACATGCTTTAAAATTGCGCACAACCGTGCAGTGGCGACTGTAACGGGAAGGCCCGGGGAACTCAGAATCGCTTAGAAAGTATGAGATACCCTTGCTTCAGCTTCCCCAATGCCTCTTATGTGTCAACCACCCTGTGTCTCTATTAGGGGCACAGGGTGAATGAAAACCCCAATATGGTCTATGATAGCCATATTCAATGATGCACATACATTGTATCTAGATTGGATGTGTACTGTGAGGGGGGGGGGGGTTGTGTAATCATTGCTGTGAGGAGTTAAGGTTATTTGCATTCTATTGTCTATTGTGGCTTGTGGGAATTAAGCCTATAATTATAGGTTGTGGAACTAGCAGCAGACAGGTTAATCACCCTTTTGGTGTGAAAGGGATAGTTAACTCTATGCCTGTGTGCATTGTACTCGGCAGATGGACCGTCTACCAACCCTTTCATTATAAGATGTGTATTGAAGGTCGTTACGTTCTATTGTGTAAAGTCTTTTGAAGCCTAACAGACGTCAAAATAATGGGTATTGGGCCTTGTTATGTGTGGGTGGAGCTGGGCCATTGTTCATGTTAAACTAATGCAGTAGTAGATGTGTATAAAAGTTACAATATCTTCTTCAATAAAGAGATTCGATGCTAGGAAGATACAGAGTGTGTCTCGTTCTTCCAGAAGGATTAATTCCTATGGGAAGTGGTCGTCTGGCTTTGGAGGATCGACAGGGAATTTGTGTCCAGGAGAGGGAAGGGATCTAAACGGCGTTACCCCCTTTCGTATTTGGGGTGCCGTTACATTGGTTGGCAGCAGTGGGATTTTCCCTCCAGTTCCTTGGACACTCCAAGCCACCACAGTGAATGACCAGCTATGCAGCCTGCAGGAAAGCCACACTGAAGGACCTACTTGAGAGCCGTGGAGGGACCAGTGGGACAAAGAACGGGGCCACCTTGATCAGGGAGCTGGCCGAGATGGATCAGAGGGATGGTGAGGCAGGACCCCGGTCAGTTGAAGACTTGTTTCAGCAACGAGTTCGACAGCGGTTGGCATTGTACGGTGCTAGCCCACCAGAGACCGCCATACAGGAAGCCATTAGAGAAATCGAGCGGCAGGATGAGTGGCAACATGAGCAGAGAATGGTGGAAATACGGCAATCGGAGACAACACCTAAAGAAGCAGCACCAACTGAAAGGAAAGGAGAGATACAGATACCAGCCGACATGGAAAGGGAATTCAGAAGGAGGTTGCGAGAGATGCAGATACAGCATAGAGGACCAGTATCAGAGGAGGTCCTGCTGGGATGGTCTGATTCAATCCGCTGCGAACTCTGGAAGAAAGTGCTAGCTCTCGAGCAGCAACACCAGGGAAAAGTTCTCCCCTCCATCCATGTAAGGTACTGGTCGCAGTATGAAGTACGAATGCTGTTATTGGGGGAACAACCGAAGCAGGAGTGGACAGCTGAGTTAAGCAGGCTGATCTGGGCAGAGATGCGGTTGGACGAGAGCTACAGAGCCCTCCAGTGGTATGTAGCCCAAGAGTGCCAGTGGTCAGCGGATGACAGCCCCACGGAAGGCTTTGACTATAATGGCCTGGGATTGTTGTATTGGAGGCTGTCCGATGACCCTGACTTTGGGAGTGATCGGGAGTGGCGTTTGGAGGAAATAATGGAGCACAGAGAGCAAAGACTGAATGTCTCGGAAGGGCACTGGGCACAGGAAGATTTGGAGTTTCTGGCCGTTCAAGAATGGGAGCTGGAGATTGCCTACAAACAGCTGCTAGACTCTGCTCAGCAGCAGGGTGGGGCTCCCTTTGCCTGGGACTATCAGGAAATACCAGTTGACAACTATGAAATCCTGGCTGAAGAATCTGCAATGGAAAATCTGAAGATTGCCATCCCTAAAGCCGAAGTGGATGATATGGAGTTCCAGGGAGCTAGCCTGGCTGAAGAATCAGCAGTAGAGTTGAGCGGGTAGCTGGATATTCGGGTCCGGCGGGTTCGGCCGAACTTCGGAAAAAAGTTCGGATTCGGGACCGAACTTTAACCCGAACCCGGACCCGGACCCCATTGAAGTCAATGGGGACCCGGACTTCTGACGACTAAAAAGGCTCTAAAAAAGTAATGAAAAGGGCTAGAGGGCTGCAAATGGCAGCAAAATGTTGTTAAGAACATGGCAAGTGCTCTGCAAACAAATGTGGATAGGAAATAACTTAAAAGAACATAAAAAAAATTAAAAAATAAAAAAATATGCTGGAGGCCCCCTTTTCAGCAGAAGAGGTACAGGAAGTCATTAAGAACCTCAGAAACTCAACGGCACGATGCCACACATATGGTGGGAATGCTCCAGAATACGCCCTTTCTGGAATAAATTATTTAATTTAATGGATAAGCTAGTGGGAAAATAAAATACTTTGAAATAAAAATGTAGCGGGGTGCTAAATTTAAGGAAAGTGTTTGAGTGGTAAATAGGCTCAAATACCCTAATTCTGTAGGATTCATGGACCATTTTGTCCTCGGGGGACAGTATTGGTGTGCAGTTCCCTGCGGCCTACAGGTGGCGCCTTTTGTGTCCCCTCTTGGCAGTAGTACAGCGGGGCGGGGAACCTGCTGTGCATGCCGGGAGAGCATATAAAAGGGGCAGACCTTTGGCCTGGGGGCTGATGTCCAGTGGGGTCCGCGCCCAGGTGCCTTCGGCCTGGGTGCATGTGTTCCTGTTCCATCTCGGGCACCTTTAGCCCGGGGTGAGGTACTATCCTGGAGTTCTTGCTGCCCTGGGTATGGAGGCCTAGGGGCGGGAGTAAAGCCTGGAGTCCAGAGCCGCCTCGTGTAGGGGACCCTGTTCCAGGGAAGGGAGGATCATTCTGATGGACCGATGCGGGAGTCACGGTGAAGGAATGGTCTGTTGACTCCCTGGAGAGATGTCTTCCCCTTGATATGGGCTAGGTTCGTAGAAGGAGAAGCTCAAGGTCACCTTGACTGTATCAGAGGCCTTATTCAACCGGCCCGTGGCAGGGGCCTTATACACCCTGGTCTGTGGCTGAGACCAAAGTTCTCCAGGCCCGTGGCAGGGGCCTTGTACACCCGGTCTGTGGCAGAGACCAACCTCAATGTCTGTGGCAGAGACCGTGCGCCAAAAACTGTTTGAGAAACCTAAGCAGTGAAGTGAATGTGCTACGTTTGTGCCTGGACCTCCTCCACACCTTAAGCTGTCCTGTTTCTTTGCTCTAACCTTTTCTATCTGAGTACAGTTTATTTTGCCATGAGAGAATAAGAGTTGGAGTTTCAGCTGGTGTGGACATTGACTTTACTGGCAAATAAAGGACTTGCCTCTACCTACAGTAGAGGTGAGAATCATCCTCTGGAGGAGTTTTGACTCCGGCTGTGGACACGGCCCGTCAAGTACACCGCTCAACCTCTTTATATAGGAGGATACGGGCTGGTAGTGCGGTGTGCCTTTCTCCCTCCTGCGAAGAGCCAACAACATAAAGGCAGGTAAGGGGGAAAGGATCTGTGCGCTACAAAAAAATAAAATAAAAATTTTAATCTTGGCCTAGCAGGACGAGGTCCATATGGAGTAGGAGGTTGAGGTGGCGGTGGATGTGGCTGTGTAGGTGGAAGCGGCGGTGGAGGAGGACGAGGTAGCCAACACTGGTTCAAAAATACAACAATGGCTGGGTAAGGCCGGTGATGTGTCGAATTCTGTCCCCTGTCGAATAGTGTCCGCCCTGTACTGCGCTTGCTGAGTATGTAGGACAAGGGGATTTCAAAAATCTCCCAAGACTAACGGCGCCTGCGTGTTGAGTTCAGGTGAAGGCCACACCATCCGTGGTTCAAGCCGAGCCAAGCAAGGCCGCGATCGAAGCGAGCCCGTGAGGGGCCCTGTTACTATGTGCTACCGTATGTCCTCTTGGATGGTGGGGCTTGAACCTGCACTCACAGCGCAGGCGCCGTTCATCTTCAGAGATTTTGTGAATCTCCTTGTCCTCTGTACTGCGCAAGCGCTGCGCCTGCGCAGTACGGGCCGGGCACAATCCGATGGCCGGACAGTTTTTGTCACAACACCGGTATACATGTCTATTCTGCACAAGGTACGGACAAGTCCTGTGGGATCCATGCCTGGTTCATTTTAATGAACGTGAGCTTGTCCACATTGGCTCTGGACAGGCGGCTGCGCTTGTCTGTGATAACGCCCCCTGCCGTGCTAAATACACGTTCAGATAATACACTGGCTGCAGGGCAGGCCAGCACCTCCAAGGCATAAACGGCAAGCTCAGGCTATGTGCCCAATTTGGAGACCCAGAAGTTAAAGGGGGCAGACCCGTCATCCAGTACGTGTAGGCCTGTGGACACATACTGTTCAACCATGTTGGTGAAATGCTGCCTCCTGCTAAGACGTTCCATCTCAGCTGGTGGTGCTGGTTGTTGTGGCGTGCTGACAAAGCTTTTCCACATTTCGGCCATGCTAACCCTGCCTTCTGAGGTGCTGCCGGTGCCCCGGCTGCGTTGGCGACCTCTTCCTCCTCCTCTGCCTTCGCCTTGTGCTTCCACCGTACGCCCGCTGTCAGGTGGGAATGCCACCAGCAGCGCGTCTACCAGCGTGCGCTTGTACTCGCGCATCTTACGATCCCGCTCCAGTGAGGGAATTAAGGACGGTACGTTGTCCTTGTAACGGGAATCCAGCAGGGTGGCCACCCAGTAATCAGCACCAGTTAAAATGTGGGCAACTCGGCTGTCGTTGCGGAAACACTGCAGCATGTAATCGCTCATGTGTGCCAGGCTGCCCAGAGGCAAAGAAAAGCTGTCCTCTGTGGGAGGTGTATCGTCTGTGTCCTCTGTATCCCCCCAGCCACGCACCAGTAATGGCCACGAGCTGGTCTGAGTGCCACCCTGCTGTGAACATGGCTCCTCCTCCTCCTCCTCCTCCTCCTCCTCCATCTCCTCCTCCACCTCGTCATCCTCCAGAACTGTGCCCTTTCTGCCGGACAATTGTGTACCTGGCGTTTGTTGGTGCAGGAACCCACCCTCGTAGCCACTTGTGAAAGACTGCCCTGAAAGCCTTTGAAATGATCCTGCTTCCTCCTCCTCCTCCTCACTCTCCTGTGCCACATCCTCTTCCATCATCGCACGAAGCGTTTTTTCAAGGAGGCATAGAACTGGGATAGTAACGCTGAGAACGGCGTCATTGGCACTGGCCATGTTGGTGGAGTACTCGAAACAGCGCAACAAGACACACAGGTCTCGCATGGAGGCCCAGTTATTGGTGGTGAAGTGGTGCTGTTCCGCAGAGTGACTCACGCATGATTGCTGCAGCTGAAACTCCACTATTGCCTGCTGCTGCTCCCACAGTCTGGCCAGCATGTGCAAGGTGGAGTTCCACCTTGTGGGCACGTCACATATGAGGCGGTGAGCGGGAAGGCCGAAGTTACGCTGCAGCGCTGACAGGCGAGCAGCAGCAGGGTGAGAACGCCGAAAGTGCGCACAGACAGCCCGCACTTTCTGCAGCAGCTCTGGCATATTGGGGTAATTTTTAAGGAACCTCTGGACCACCAAGTTCAGCACATGCGCCAGGCAAGGGATGTGCGTCAAACCGGCTAGACCCAGAGCTGCTACGAGATTTCGCCCATTATCGCACACCACCAGGCCGGGCTTGAGGCTCACTGACAGCAACCACTCATCGGTCTGTTGTTCCATGTCCCTCCACAACTCCTGCGCGGTGTGGGGATTTTCCCCCAAACAGGAAAGTTTTAAAACTGCCTGCTGTCGTTTACCCCTGGCTGTGCTGAAGTTGGTGGTGAAGGTGTTACGCTGAATGGATGAGGAGGCGGTAGAGGATGAGGAAGCGGAGAAGGAGGAGTTAGCAACAGGAGGCAAACTGAAGCGCCCTGCAATCCTCGGTGGTGGAAGGACATGCGCCAAACCGCTATCTGCCTCAGGCCCAGCCGCCACTGCATTTACCCAGTGTGCTGTTAGGGAGATATAACGTCCCTGACCGTGCTTACTGGTCCACGCATCCGTAGTTAGGTGGACTTTGCCACAGATGGCGTTGCGCAGTGCACACCTGATTTTGTCCCCCACCTGGTTGTGCAGGGAAGGGATGGCTCACCTGGAAAAGTAGTGGCGGCTGGGCACGACGTACTGCGGGACAGCCAATGCCATCAGGCTTTTAAAACTCTGTGTCTCCACCAGACGGAATGACAGCATTTCAAAGGCCAGGAATTTTGAAATGCTGGCATTCAGGGCCAGGGATCGCGGGTGGCTAGGTGGGTACTTGCTCTTCCGCTCCAATGTTTGGGAGATAGAGAGCTGAACGCTTCCATGGGACATTGTGGAGATGGTTGGTGACCCAGGTGGTAGTGTTGCTGGCAGATCCTCTGTTTGCGGGGTGACAGGTGCCACTGTCACTACAGAGGTGGATGAAGAGGCCGAGACTGCAGCAGAAGAGGAAGCAGGAGGAGCCAGAGACCTTTCTTGGTTTTTGAGGTGTCTACTCCACTGCAGCTCGTGCTTTGCACTTAGATGCCTGGTCATGCAGCTTGTGCTCAGGTTGAGAACGTTTATGCCTCGCTTCAGGCTCTGATTGCACAGCGTGCAAACCACTCGTGTCTTGTCATCAACACACTGTGTGAAGAACTGCCACGCTAGGGAAGTCCTTGGACCTGGCTTTGGTGTGCTCGGTCCCTTGCTGCGTTGGGCAGTAGCAGATGTACTGTCTAGGGGACGAATGCTCCGTTTTTGCACCCTGCTCCCTCTTCTGCTGTGCTGGTGGCTCTGTGCGACCACCGCCTCTTCCTCCGAACTACACTGGTCACCTGCATAACGTTGATTCCATGTGGGGTCGAGGACCTCATCGTCCTCCACATCATCTTCCACCCAGTCTTCACCCCTGCCCTCCATGTCTGTCTGCACAATTGCGAAAGCAGCAGCAGTTGGCACCTGTGTTTCGTCATCATCCGAGACGTGCTGCGATGGTCCTCCCATGTACCCATCATGAAACATAAGTGGTTGGGCATCGGTGCACTCAATCTCTTCCACTTCTGGGGCAGGGCTAGGTGGATGGCCCTGGGAAACCCTGCTAACAGAGTCATCGAAAAGCAGAAGAGACTGCTGCATGATTTGGGGCTCAGACTGCTTGGCTGATTTGCAAGGGGGTGAGGTGAAAGACTGATGGACATGGGCTTCAGGTGCCAACTCTGATCTTTCATCAGAAGAGTGGGTGGGAGACAATGTGAAGGAACCCGAGGCACTGTCAGCAACCCAATCTACTATCGCCTGTACTTGTCCTGGCTTAAACATTGGTACAGCCTCATTAGGCGCGACAAAATACCGCCGCAGGCTCGGTCACCTACTCGCACCTGAGGAAGGTGTTTCACTTGTGCGTGTAGCTGGCACAGATCCACCACGTCCTCTCCCTGCAACAGGAGCTCCACCAGCAGCACCACGACCGGGGCCACCACGTCCCTTTGACCTTCCCCTCATATTTTCCAAATTTAGGATCTTGCCCTAAATGGCGTTTTTTGGAAGACCACAACACACCCACAGTACGTAATGGCTGAAACGCACAGCTACAGAACTGCAGAAAATGCTATTCAAAAAAAAAAAGGTTGTTTTTTTTAGTATAGCACAGTACAAGGAAAATATATAGAAATTGTTTATTTCACACACCTCCAGATGTGTATTTCACACTGCAAAATATTTTCTGTGGCCCTAAATGGCGTTTTTTGGAAGAGCACAACACAACCACAGTATTTAACCACTGAATCGCACAGCTATAGAAGTGCAGAGAATGCTATTCAAAAAAAATGTTGTTTTTTTTAGTATAGCACTGTACAATATATAGAAATTGTTTATTTTACACACCTCCACATGTGTATTTCACACTGCAATTTATTTTCTGTGGCCCTAAATGGCGTTTTTTGGAAGAGCACAACAACCCCAACAGTATATAACCGCTGAATCGCACAGCTGCAGAGGCCAGAGAATGCTATTCAAAAATAATGTTGTTTTTTCACACACCTCCAGATGTGTATTTCACACTGCAAAATATTTTCTGTGGCCCTAAATGGCGTTTTTTACAAGAGCACAACAACCCCAACAGTATATAACCGCTGAATCGCACAGCTGCAGAGGCCAGAGAATGCTTTTTAAAAATAATGTTGTTTTTCCACACACCTCCAGATGTGTATTTCACACTGCAAAATATTTTCTGTGGCCCTAAATGGCGTTTTTTGGAAGAGCACAACACAACCACAGTATTTAACCACTGAATCGCACAGCTATAGAAGTGCAGAGAATGCTATTCAAAAAAAATGTTTTTTTTTTTAGTATAGCACTGTACAATATATAGAAATTGTTTATTTTACACACCTCCAGATGTGTATTTCACACTGCAAAATATTTTCTGTTGCCCTAAATGGCGTTTCTTTGCCAGACCACAACACACCCACAGCACGTAACCGCTGAATCGCACAGCTACAGAAAATGCTATTCAAAAAAAAAGGTTGTTTTTTTTAGTATAGCACTGTACAAGAAGAATATATAGAAATTGTTTATTTTACACACCTCCAGATGTGTATTTCACACTGCAAAATATTTTCTGTGGCCCTAAATGGCGTTTTTTGCCAGACCACAACACACCCACAGCACGTAACCGCTGAATCGCACAGCTACAGAAAATGCTATTCAAAAAAAAAGGTTGTTTTTTTTAGTATAGCACTGTACAAGAAGAATATATAGAAATTGTTTATTTTACACACCTCCAGATGTGTATTTCACACTGCAAAATATTTTCTGTGGCCCTAAATGGCGTTTTTTGCCAGACCACAACACACCCACAGCATGTAACCGCTGAATCGCACAGCTACAGAAAATGCTATTCAAAAAAAAAGGTTGTTTTTTTTAGTATAGCACTGTACAAGAAGAATATATAGAAATTGTTTATTTTACACACCTCCAGATGTGTATTTCACACTGCAAAATATTTTCTGTGGCCCTAAATGGCGTTTTTTGGAAGAGCACAACACACCCACAGTATTTAACCACTGAATCGCACAGCTATAGAAGTGTAGAGAATGCTATTCAAAAAAAATGTTGTTCTTTTTAGTATAGCACTGTACAATATATAGAAATTGTTTATTTTACACACCTCCACATGTGTATTTCACACTGCAATTTATTTTCTGTGGCCCTAAATGGCGTTTTTTGGAAGAGCACAACAACCCCAACAGTATATAACCGCTGAATCGCACAGCTGCAGAGGCCAGAGAATGCTATTCAAAAATAATGTTGTTTTTTCACACACCTCCAGATGTGTATTTCACACTGCAAAATATTTTCTGTGGCCCTAAATGGCGTTTTTTGCAAGAGCACAACAACCCCAACAGTATATAACCGCTGAATCGCACAGCTGCAGAGGCCAGAGAATGCTATTCAAAAATAATGTTGTTTTTTCACACACCTCCAAATGTGTATTTCACACTGCAAAATATTTTCTGTGGCCCTAAATGGCGTTTTTTGCAAGAGCACAACAACCCCAACAGTATATAACCACTGAATCGCACAGCTGCAGAGGCCAGAGAATGCTTTTTAAAAATAATGTTGTTTTTTCACACACCTCCAGATGTGTATTTCACACTGCAAAATATTTTCTGTGGCCCTAAATGGCGTTTTTTGGAAGAGCACAACACAACCACAGTATTTAACCACTGAATCGCACAGCTATAGAAGTGCAGAGAATGCTATTCAAAAAAATGTTGTTTTTTTAGTATAGCACTGTACAATATATAGAAATTGTTTATTTTACACACCTCCACATGTGTATTTCACACTGCAATTTATTTTCTGTGGCCCTAAATGGCGTTTTTTGGAAGAGCACAACAACCCCAACAGTATATAACCGCTGAATTGTACAGCTGCAGAGGCCAGAGAATGCTATTCAAAAATAATGTTGTTTTTTCACACACCTCCAGATGTGTATTTCACACTGCAAAATATTTTCTGTGGCCCTAAATGGCGTTTTTTGGAAGAGCACAACAACCCCAACAGTATATAACCGCTGAATCGCACAGCTGCAGAGGCCAGAGAATGCTATTCAAAAATAATGTTGTTTTTTCACACACCTCCAGATGTGTATTTCACACTGCAAAATATTTTCTGTGGCCCTAAATGGCGTTTTTTGCAAGAGCACAACAACCCCAACAGTATATAACCGTTGAATCGCACAGCTGCAGAGGCCAGAGAATGCTATTCAAAAATAATGTTGTTTTTTCACACACCTCCAGATGTGTATTTCACACTGCAAAATATTTTCTGTGGCCCTAAATGGCGTTTTTTGGAAGAGCACAACAACCCCAACAGTATATAACCACTGAATCGCACAGCTGCAGAGGCCAGAGAATGCTATTCAAAAATAATGTTGTTTTTTCACACACCTCCAGATGTGTATTTCACACTGCAAAATATTTTCTGTGGCCCTAAATGGCGTTTTTTGCAAGAGCACAACAACCCCAACAGTATATAACCGCTGAATCGCACAGCTGCAGAGGCCAGAGAATGCTTTTTAAAAATAATGTTGTTTTTTCACACACCTCCAGATGTGTATTTCACACTGCAAAATATTTTCTGTGGCCCTAAATGGCTTTTTTTGCAAGAGCACAACACAACCACAGTATTTAACCACTGAATCACACAGCTATAGAAGTGCAGAGAATGCTATTCAAAAAAAAAGTTTTTTTTTTTAGTATAGCACTGTACAATATATAGAAATTGTTTATTTTACACACCTTCACATGTGTATTTCACACTGCAATTTATTTTCTGTGGCCCTAAATGGCGTTTTTTGGAAGAGCACAACAACCCCAACAGTATATAACCGCTGAATCGCACAGCTGCAGAGGCCTGAGAATGCTATTCAAAAATAATGTTGTTTTTTCACACACCTCCAGATGTGTATTTCACACTGCAAAATATTTTCTGTGGCCCTAAATGGCGTTTTTTGCAAGAGCACAACAACCCCAACAGTATATAACCGCTGAATCGCACAGCTGCAGAGGCCAGAGAATGCTTTTTAAAAATAATGTTGTTTTTTCACACACCTCCAGATGTGTATTTCACACTGCAAAATATTTTCTGTGGCCCTAAATGGCGTTTTTTGGAAGAGCACAACACAACCACAGTATTTAACCACTGAATCGCACAGCTACAGAAAATGCTATTCAAAAAAAAAGGTTTTTTTTTTTAGTATAGCACTGTACAAGAAGAATATGTAGAAATTGTTTATTTTACACACCTCCAGATGTGTATTTCACACTGCAAAATATTTTCTGTGGCCCTAAATGGTGTTTTTTGGAAGAGCACAACACACCCACAGTATTTAACCACTGAATCGCACAGCTATAGAAGTGCAGAGAATGCTATTCAAAAAAAATCTTGTTTTTTTTAGTATAGCACTGTACAATATATAGAAATTGTTTATTTTACACACCTCCACATGTGTATTTCACACTGCAATTTATTTTCTGTGGCCCTAAATGGCGTTTTTTGGAAGAGCACAACAACCCCAACAGTATATAACCGCTGAATCGCACAGCTGCAGAGGCCAGAGAATGCTATTCAAAAATAATGTTGTTTTTTCACACACCTCCAGATGTGTATTTCACACTGCAAAATATTTTCTGTGGCCCTAAATGGCGTTTTTTGGAAGAGCACAACAACCCCAACAGTATATAACCGCTGAATCGCAAAGCTGCAGAGGCCAGAGAATGCTATTCAAAAATAATGTTGTTTTTTCACACACCTCCAGATGTGTATTTCACACTGCAAAATATTTTCTGTGGCCCTAAATGGCGTTTTTTGCAAGAGCACAACAACCCCAACAGTATATAACCGCTGAATCGCACAGCTGCAGAGGCCAGAGAATGCTATTCAAAAATAATGTTGTTTTTTCACACACCTCCAGATGTGTATTTCACACTGCAAAATATTTTCTGTGGCCCTAAATGGCGTTTTTTGCAAGAGCACAACAACCCCAACAGTATATAACCGCTGAATCGCACAGCTGCAGAGGCCAGAGAATGCTATTCAAAAATAATGTTGTTTTTTCACACACCTCCAGATGTGTATTTCACACTGCAAAATATTTTCTGTGGCCCTAAATGGCGTTTTTTGCAAGAGCACAACAACCCCAACAGTATATAACCGCTGAATCGCACAGCTGCAGAGGCCAGAGAATGCTTTTTAAAAATAATGTTGTTTTTTCACACACCTCCAGATGTGTATTTCACACTGCAAAATATTTTCTGTGGCCCTAAATGGCGTTTTTTGGAAGAGCACAACACAACCACAGTATTTAACCACTGAATCGCACAGCTATAGAAGTGCAGAGAATGCTATTCAAAAAAAATGTTGTTTTTTTTAGTATAGCACTGTACAATATATAGAAATTGTTTATTTTACACACCTCCACATGTGTATTTCACACTGCAATTTATTTTCTGTGGCCCTAAATGGCGTTTTTTGGAAGAGCACAACAAACCCAACAGTATATAACCGCTGAATCGCACAGCTGCAGAGGCCAGAGAATGCTATTCAAAAATAATGTTGTTTTTTCACACACCTCCAGATGTGTATTTCACACTGCAAAATATTTTCTGTGGCCCTAAATGGCGTTTTTTGCAAGAGCACAACAACCCCAACAGTATATAACCGCTGAATCGCACAGCTGCAGAGGCCAGAGAATGCTTTTTAAAAATAATGTTGTTTTTTCACACACCTCCAGATGTGTATTTCACACTGCAAAATATTTTCTGTGGCCCTAAATGGCGTTTTTTGGAAGAGCACAACACAACCACAGTATTTAACGACTGAATCGCACAGCTATAGAAGTGCAGAGAATGCTATTCAAAAAAAATGTTGTTTTTTTTAGTATAGCACTGTACAATATATAGAAATTGTTTATTTTACACACCTCCACATGTGTATTTCACACTGCAATTTATTTTCTGTGGCCCTAAATGGCGTTTTTTGGAAGAGCACAACAACCCCAACAGTATATAACCGCTGAATCGCACAGCTGCAGAGGCCAGAGAATGCTATTCAAAAATAATGTTGTTTTTTCACACACCTCCAGATGTGTATTTCACACTGCAAAATATTTTCTGTGGCCCTAAATGGCGTTTTTTGCAAGAGCACAACAACCCCAACAGTATATAACCGCTGAATCGCACAGCTGCAGAGGCCAGAGAATGCTTTTTAAAAATAATGTTGTTTTTTCACACACCTCCAGATGTGTATTTCACACAGCAAAATATTTTCTGTGGCCCTAAATGGCGTTTTTTGGAAGAGCACAACACAACCACAGTATTTAACCACTGAATCGCACAGCTATAGAAGTGCAGAGAATGCTATTCAAAAAAAATGTTTTTTTTTTTAGTATAGCACTGTACAATATATAGAAATTGTTTATTTTACACACCTCCACATGTGTATTTCACACTGCAATTTATTTTCTGTGGCCCTAAATGGCGTTTTTTGGAAGAGCACAACAACCCCAACAGTATATAACCGCTGAATCGCACAGCTGCAGAGGACAGAGAATGCTATTCAAAAATAATGTTGTTTTTTCACACACCTCCAGATGTGTATTTCACACTGCAAAATATTTTCTGTGGCCCTAAATGGCGTTTTTTGCAAGAGCACAACAACCCCAACAGTATATAACCGCTGAATCGCACAGCTGCAGAGGCCAGAGAATGCTTTTTAAAAATAATGTTGTTTTTCACACACCTCCAGATGTGTATTTCACACTGCAAAATATTTTCTGTGGCCCTAAATGGCGTTTTTTGGAAGAGCACAACACAACCACAGTATTTAACCACTGAATCGCACAGCTATAGAAGTGCAGAGAATGCTATTCAAAAAAAATGTTGTTTTTTTTAGTATAGCACTGTACAATATATAGAAATTGTTTATTTTACACACCTCCACATGTGTATTTCACACTGCAATTTATTTTCTGTGGCCCTAAATGGCGTTTTTTGGAAGAGCACAACAACCCCAACAGTATATAACCGCTGAATTGCACAGCTGCAGAGGCCAGAGAATGCTATTCAAAAATAATGTTGTTTTTTCACACACCTCCAGATGTGTATTTCACACTGCAAAATATTTTCTGTGGCCCTAAATGGCGTTTTTTGGAAGAGCACAACAACCCCAACAGTATATAACCGCTGAATCGCACAGCTGCAGAGGCCAGAGAATGCTATTCAAAAATAATGTTGTTTTTTCACACACCTCCAGATGTGTATTTCACACTGCAAAATATTTTCTGTGGCCCTAAATGGCGTTTTTTGCAAGAGCACAACAACCCCAACAGTATATAACCGCTGAATCGCACAGCTGCAGAGGCCAGAGAATGCTTTTTAAAAATAATGTTGTTTTTTCACACACCTCCAGATGTGTATTTCACACTGCAAAATATTTTCTGTGGCCCTAAATGGCATTTTTTGGAAGAGCACAACACAACCACAGTATTTAACCACTGAATCGCACAGCTATAGAAGTGCAGAGAATGCTATTCAAAAAAAATGTTGTTTTTTTTAGTATAGCACTGTACAATATATAGAAATTGTTTATTTTACACACCTCCACATGTGTATTTCACACTGCAATTTATTTTCTGTGGCCCTAAATGGCGTTTTTTGGAAGAGCACAACAACCCCAACAGTATATAACCGCTGAATCGCACAGCTGCAGAGGCCAGAGAATGCTATTCAAAAATAATGTTGTTTTTTCACACACCTCCAGATGTGTATTTCACACTGCAAAATATTTTCTGTGGCCCTAAATGGCGTTTTTTGGAAGAGCACAACAACCCCAACAGTATATAACCGCTGAATCGCACAGCTGCAGAGGCCAGAGAATGCTATTCAAAAATAATGTTGTTTTTTCACACACCTCCAGATGTGTATTTCACACTGCAAAATATTTTCTGTGGCCCTAAATGGCGTTTTTTGCAAGAGCACAACAACCCCAACAGTATATAACCGCTGAATCGCACAGCTGCAGAGGCCAGAGAATGCTTTTTAAAAATAATGTTGTTTTTTCACACACCTCCAGATGTGTATTTCACACTGCAAAATATTTTCTGTGGCCCTAAATGGCGTTTTTTGCAAGAGCACAACAACCCCAACAGTATATAACCGCTGAATCGCACAGCTGCAGAGGCCAGAGAATGCTTTTTAAAAATAATGTTGTTTTTCCACACACCTCCAGATGTGTATTTCACACTGCAAAATATTTTCTGTGGCCCTAAATGGCGTTTTTTGGAAGAGCACAACACAACCACAGTATTTAACCACTGAATCGCACAGCTATAGAAGTGCAGAGAATGCTATTCAAAAAAAATGTTGTTTTTTTTAGTATAGCACTGTACAATATATAGAAATTGTTTATTTTACACACCTCCAGATGTGTATTTCACACTGCAAAATATTTTCTGTTGCCCTAAATGGCGTTTCTTTGCCAGACCACAACACACCCACAGCACGTAACCGCTGAATCGCACAGCTACAGAAAATGCTATTCAAAAAAAAAGGTTGTTTTTTTTAGTATAGCACTGTACAAGAAGAATATATAGAAATTGTTTATTTTACACACCTCCAGATGTGTATTTCACACTGCAAAATATTTTCTGTGGCCCTAAATGGCGTTTTTTGCCAGACCACAACACACCCACAGCACGTAACCGCTGAATCGCACAGCTACAGAAAATGCTATTCAAAAAAAAAGGTTGTTTTTTTTAGTATAGCACTGTACAAGAAGAATATATAGAAATTGTTTATTTTACACACCTCCAGATGTGTATTTCACACTGCAAAATATTTTCTGTGGCCCTAAATGGCGTTTTTTGCCAGACCACAACACACCCACAGCACGTAACCGCTGAATCGCACAGCTACAGAAAATGCTATTCAAAAAAAAAGGTTGTTTTTTTTAGTATAGCACTGTACAAGAAGAATATATAGAAATTGTTTATTTTACACACCTCCAGATGTGTATTTCACACTGCAAAATATTTTCTGTGGCCCTAAATGGCGTTTTTTGGAAGAGCACAACACACCCACAGTATTTAACCACTGAATCGCACAGCTATAGAAGTGTAGAGAATGCTATTCAAA
This sequence comes from Rana muscosa, assembly GCA_029206835.1. Lineage (NCBI taxonomy): Eukaryota > Metazoa > Chordata > Amphibia > Anura > Ranidae > Rana > Rana muscosa. The sequence continues at coordinate 242,046,194 of CM055119.1, forward strand.
AAAAATGTTGTTCTTTTTAGTATAGCACTGTACAATATATAGAAATTGTTTATTTTACACACCTCCACATGTGTATTTCACACTGCAATTTATTTTCTGTGGCCCTAAATGGCGTTTTTTGGAAGAGCACAACAACCCCAACAGTATATAACCGCTGAATCGCACAGCTGCAGAGGCCAGAGAATGCTATTCAAAAATAATGTTGTTTTTTCACACACCTCCAGATGTGTATTTCACACTGCAAAATATTTTCTGTGGCCCTAAATGGCGTTTTTTGCAAGAGCACAACAACCCCAACAGTATATAACCGCTGAATCGCACAGCTGCAGAGGCCAGAGAATGCTATTCAAAAATAATGTTGTTTTTTCACACACCTCCAGATGTGTATTTCACACTGCAAAATATTTTCTGTGGCCCTAAATGGCGTTTTTTGCAAGAGCACAGCAACCCCAACAGTATATAACCACTGAATCGCACAGCTGCAGAGGCCAGAGAATGCTTTTTAAAAATAATGTTGTTTTTTCACACACCTCCAGATGTGTATTTCACACTGCAAAATATTTTCTGTGGCCCTAAATGGCGTTTTTTGGAAGAGCACAACACAACCACAGTATTTAACCACTGAATCGCACAGCTATAGAAGTGCAGAGAATGCTATTCAAAAAAATGTTGTTTTTTTTTAGTATAGCACTGTACAATATATAGAAATTGTTTATTTTACACACCTCCACATGTGTATTTCACACTGCAATTTATTTTCTGTGGCCCTAAATGGCGTTTTTTGGAAGAGCACAACAACCCCAACAGTATATAACCGCTGAATTGTACAGCTGCAGAGGCCAGAGAATGCTATTCAAAAATAATGTTGTTTTTTCACACACCTCCAGATGTGTATTTCACACTGCAAAATATTTTCTGTGGCCCTAAATGGCGTTTTTTGGAAGAGCACAACAACCCCAACAGTATATAACCGCTGAATCGCACAGCTGCAGAGGCCAGAGAATGCTATTCAAAAATAATGTTGTTTTTTCACACACCTCCAGATGTGTATTTCACACTGCAAAATATTTTCTGTGGCCCTAAATGGCGTTTTTTGCAAGAGCACAACAACCCCAACAGTATATAACCGCTGAATCGCACAGCTGCAGAGGCCAGAGAATGCTATTCAAAAATAATGTTGTTTTTTCACACACCTCCAGATGTGTATTTCACACTGCAAAATATTTTCTGTGGCCCTAAATGGCGTTTTTTGCAAGAGCACAACAACCCCAACAGTATATAACCACTGAATCGCACAGCTGCAGAGGCCAGAGAATGCTATTCAAAAATAATGTTGTTTTTTCACACACCTCCAGATGTGTATTTCACACTGCAAAATATTTTCTGTGGCCCTAAATGGCGTTTTTTGCAAGAGCACAACAACCCCAACAGTATATAACCGCTGAATCGCACAGCTGCAGAGGCCAGAGAATGCTTTTTAAAAATAATGTTGTTTTTTCACACACCTCCAGATGTGTATTTCACACTGCAAAATATTTTCTGTGGCCCTAAATGGCTTTTTTTGCAAGAGCACAACACAACCACAGTATTTAACCACTGAATCGCACAGCTATAGAAGTGCAGAGAATGCTATTCAAAAAAAAAGTTGTTTTTTTTTAGTATAGCACTGTACAATATATAGAAATTGTTTATTTTACACACCTTCACATGTGTATTTCACACTGCAATTTATTTTCTGTGGCCCTAAATGGCGTTTTTTGGAAGAGCACAACAACCCCAACAGTATATAACCGCTGAATCGCACAGCTGCAGAGGCCTGAGAATGCTATTCAAAAATAATGTTGTTTTTTCACACACCTCCAGATGTGTATTTCACACTGCAAAATATTTTCTGTGGCCCTAAATGGCGTTTTTTGCAAGAGCACAACAACCCCAACAGTATATAACCGCTGAATCGCACAGCTGCAGAGGCCAGAGAATGCTTTTTAAAAATAATGTTGTTTTTTCACACACCTCCAGATGTGTATTTCACACTGCAAAATATTTTCTGTGGCCCTAAATGGCGTTTTTTGCAAGAGCACAACAACCCCAACAGTATATAACCGCTGAATCGCACAGCTGCAGAGGCCAGAGAATGCTTTTTAAAAATAATGTTGTTTTTTCACACACCTCCAGATGTGTATTTCACACTGCAAAATATTTTCTGTGGCCCTAAATGGCGTTTTTTGGAAGAGCACAACACAACCACAGTATTTAACGACTGAATCGCACAGCTATAGAAGTGCAGAGAATGCTATTCAAAAAAAATGTTGTTTTTTTTAGTATAGCACTGTACAATATATAGAAATTGTTTATTTTACACACCTCCACATGTGTATTTCACACTGCAATTTATTTTCTGTGGCCCTAAATGGCGTTTTTTGGAAGAGCACAACAACCCCAACAGTATATAACCGCTGAATCGCACAGCTGCAGAGGCCAGAGAATGCTATTCAAAAATAATGTTGTTTTTTCACACACCTCCAGATGTGTATTTCACACTGCAAAATATTTTCTGTGGCCCTAAATGGCGTTTTTTGCAAGAGCACAACAACCCCAACAGTATATAACCGCTGAATCGCACAGCTGCAGAGGCCAGAGAATGCTTTTTAAAAATAATGTTGTTTTTTCACACACCTCCAGATGTGTATTTCACACTGCAAAATATTTTCTGTGGCCCTAAATGGCGTTTTTTGGAAGAGCACAACACAACCACAGTATTTAACCACTGAATCGCACAGCTATAGAAGTGCAGAGAATGCTATTCAAAAAAAATGTTGTTTTTTTTAGTATAGCACTGTACAATATATAGAAATTGTTTATTTTACACACCTCCACATGTGTATTTCACACTGCAATTTATTTTCTGTGGCCCTAAATGGCGTTTTTTGGAGGAGCACAACAACCCCAACAGTATATAACCGCTGAATCGCACAGCTGCAGAGGACAGAGAATGCTATTCAAAAATAATGTTGTTTTTTCACACACCTCCAGATGTGTATTTCACACTGCAAAATATTTTCTGTGGCCCTAAATGGCGTTTTTTGCAAGAGCACAACAACCCCAACAGTATATAACCGCTGAATCGCACAGCTGCAGAGGCCAGAGAATGCTTTTTAAAAATAATGTTGTTTTTTCACACACCTCCAGATGTGTATTTCACACTGCAAAATATTTTCTGTGGCCCTAAATGGCGTTTTTTGGAAGAGCACAACACAACCACAGTATTTAACCACTGAATCGCACAGCTATAGAAGTGCAGAGAATGCTATTCAAAAAAAATGTTGTTTTTTTTAGTATAGCACTGTACAATATATAGAAATTGTTTATTTTACACACCTCCACATGTGTATTTCACACTGCAATTTATTTTCTGTGGCCCTAAATGGCGTTTTTTGGAAGAGCACAACAACCCCAACAGTATATAACCGCTGAATCGCACAGCTGCAGAGGCCAGAGAATGCTATTCAAAAATAATGTTGTTTTTTCACACACCTCCAGATGTGTATTTCACACTGCAAAATATTTTCTGTGGCCCTAAATGGCGTTTTTTGCAAGAGCACAACAACCCCAACAGTATATAACCGCTGAATCGCACAGCTGCAGAGGCCAGAGAATGCTATTCAAAAATAATGTTGTTTTTTCACACACCTCCAGATGTGTATTTCACACTGCAAAATATTTTCTGTGGCCCTAAATGGCGTTTTTTGCAAGAGCACAACAACCCCAACAGTATATAACCGCTGAATCGCACAGCTGCAGAGGCCAGAGAATGCTTTTTAAAAATAATGTTGTTTTTTCACACACCTCCAGATGTGTATTTCACACTGCAAAATATTTTCTGTGGCCCTAAATGGCGTTTTTTGGAAGAGCACAACACAACCACAGTATTTAACCACTGAATCGCACAGCTATAGAAGTGCAGAGAATGCTATTCAAAAAAATGTTGTTTTTTTTAGTATAGCACTGTACAATATATAGAAATTGTTTATTTTACACACCTCCACATGTGTATTTCACACTGCAATTTATTTTCTGTGGCCCTAAATGGCGTTTTTTGGAAGAGCACAACAACCCCAACAGTATATAACCGCTGAATTGCACAGCTGCAGAGGCCAGAGAATGCTATTCAAAAATAATGTTGTTTTTTCACACACCTCCAGATGTGTATTTCACACTGCAAAATATTTTCTGTGGCCCTAAATGGCGTTTTTTGGAAGAGCACAACAACCCCAACAGTATATAACCGCTGAATCGCACAGCTGCAGAGGCCAGAGAATGCTATTCAAAAATAATGTTGTTTTTTCACACACCTCCAGATGTGTATTTCACACTGCAAAATATTTTCTGTGGCCCTAAATGGCGTTTTTTGCAAGAGCACAACAACCCCAACAGTATATAACCGCTGAATCGCACAGCTGCAGAGGCCAGAGAATGCTTTTTAAAAATAATGTTGTTTTTTCACACACCTCCAGATGTGTATTTCACACTGCAAAATATTTTCTGTGGCCCTAAATGGCGTTTTTTGGAAGAGCACAACACAACCACAGTATTTAACCACTGAATCGCACAGCTATAGAAGTGCAGAGAATGCTATTCAAAAAAAATGTTGTTTTTTTTAGTATAGCACTGTACAATATATAGAAATTGTTTATTTTACACACCTCCACATGTGTATTTCACACTGCAATTTATTTTCTGTGGCCCTAAATGGCGTTTTTTGGAAGAGCACAACAACCCCAACAGTATATAACCGCTGAATCGCACAGCTGCAGAGGCCAGAGAATGCTATTCAAAAATAATGTTGTTTTTTCACACACCTCCAGATGTGTATTTCACACTGCAAAATATTTTCTGTGGCCCTAAATGGCGTTTTTTGGAAGAGCACAACAACCCCAACAGTATATAACCGCTGAATCGCACAGCTGCAGAGGCCAGAGAATGCTATTCAAAAATAATGTTGTTTTTTCACACACCTCCAGATGTGTATTTCACACTGCAAAATATTTTCTGTGGCCCTAAATGGCGTTTTTTGCAAGAGCACAACAACCCTAACAGTATATAACCGCTGAATCGCACAGCTGCAGAGGCCAGAGAATGCTTTTTAAAAATAATGTTGTTTTTTCACACACCTCCAGATGTGTATTTCACACTGCAAAATATTTTCTGTGGCCCTAAATGGCGTTTTTTGCAAGAGCACAACAACCCCAACAGTATATAACCGCTGAATCGCACAGCTGCAGAGGCCAGAGAATGCTTTTTAAAAATAATGTTGTTTTTCCACACACCTCCAGATGTGTATTTCACACTGCAAAATATTTTCTGTGGCCCTAAATGGCGTTTTTTGGAAGAGCACAACACAACCACAGTATTTAACCACTGAATCGCACAGCTATAGAAGTGCAGAGAATGCTATTCAAAAAAAATGTTGTTTTTTTTAGTATAGCACTGTACAATATATAGAAATTGTTTATTTTACACACCTCCAGATGTGTATTTCACACTGCAAAATATTTTCTGTTGCCCTAAATGGCGTTTCTTTGCCAGACCACAACACACCCACAGCACGTAACCGCTGAATCGCACAGCTACAGAAAATGCTATTCAAAAAAAAGGTTGTTTTTTTTAGTATAGCACTGTACAAGAAGAATATATAGAAATTGTTTATTTTACACACCTCCAGATGTGTATTTCACACTGCAAAATATTTTCTGTGGCCCTAAATGGCGTTTTTTGCCAGACCACAACACACCCACAGCACGTAACCGCTGAATCGCACAGCTACAGAAAATGCTATTCAAAAAAAAAGGTTGTTTTTTTTAGTATAGCACTGTACAAGAAGAATATATAGAAATTGTTTATTTTACACACCTCCAGATGTGTATTTCACACTGCAAAATATTTTCTGTGGCCCTAAATGGCGTTTTTTGCCAGACCACAACACACCCACAGCACGCAACCGCTGAATCGCACAGCTACAGAAAATGCTATTCAAAAAAAAAGGTTGGTTTTTTTAGTATAGCACTGTACAAGAAGAATATATAGAAATTGTTTATTTTACACACCTCCAGATGTGTATTTCACACTGCAAAATATTTTCTGTGGCCCTAAATGGCGTTTTTTGGAAGAGCACAACACACCCACAGTATTTAACCACTGAATCGCACAGCTATAGAAGTGTAGAGAATGCTATTCAAAAAAAATGTTGTTCTTTTTAGTATAGCACTGTACAATATATAGAAATTGTTTATTTTACACACCTCCACATGTGTATTTCACACTGCAATTTATTTTCTGTGGCCCTAAATGGCGTTTTTTGGAAGAGCACAACAACCCCAACAGTATATAACCGCTGAATCGCACAGCTGCAGAGGCCAGAGAATGCTATTCAAAAATAATGTTGTTTTTTCACACACCTCCAGATGTGTATTTCACACTGCAAAATATTTTCTGTGGCCCTAAATGGCGTTTTTTGCAAGAGCACAACAACCCCAACAGTATATAACCGCTGAATCGCACAGCTGCAGAGGCCAGAGAATGCTATTCAAAAATAATGTTGTTTTTTCACACACCTCCAGATGTGTATTTCACACTGCAAAATATTTTCTGTGGCCCTAAATGGCGTTTTTTGCAAGAGCACAACAACCCCAACAGTATATAACCACTGAATCGCACAGCTGCAGAGGCCAGAGAATGCTTTTTAAAAATAATGTTGTTTTTTCACACACCTCCAGATGTGTATTTTACACTGCAAAATATTTTCTGTGGCCCTAAATGGCGTTTTTTGGAAGAGCACAACACAACCACAGTATTTAACCACTGAATCGCACAGCTATAGAAGTGCAGAGAATGCTATTCAAAAAAATGTTGTTTTTTTTAGTATAGCACTGTACAATATATAGAAATTGTTTATTTTACACACCTCCACATGTGTATTTCACACTGCAATTTATTTTCTGTGGCCCTAAATGGCGTTTTTTGGAAGAGCACAACAACCCCAACAGTATATAACCGCTGAATTGTACAGCTGCAGAGGCCAGAGAATGCTATTCAAAAATAATGTTGTTTTTTCACACACCTCCAGATGTGTATTTCACACTGCAAAATATTTTCTGTGGCCCTAAATGGCGTTTTTTGGAAGAGCACAACAACCCCAACAGTATATAACCGCTGAATCGCACAGCTGCAGAGGCCAGAGAATGCTATTCAAAAATAATGTTGTTTTTTCACACACCTCCAGATGTGTATTTCACACTGCAAAATATTTTTGTGGCCCTAAATGGCGTTTTTTGCAAGAGCACAACAACCCCAACAGTATATAACCGCTGAATCGCACAGCTGCAGAGGCCAGAGAATGCTATTCAAAAATAATGTTGTTTTTTCACACACCTCCAGATGTGTATTTCACACTGCAAAATATTTTCTGTGGCCCTAAATGGCGTTTTTTGCAAGAGCACAACAACCCCAACAGTATATAACCACTGAATCGCACAGCTGCAGAGGCCAGAGAATGCTATTCAAAAATAATGTTGTTTTTTCACACACCTCCAGATGTGTATTTCACACTGCAAAATATTTTCTGTGGCCCTAAATGGCGTTTTTTGCAAGAGCACAACAACCCCAACAGTATATAACCGCTGAATCGCACAGCTGCAGAGGCCAGAGAATGCTTTTTAAAAATAATGTTGTTTTTTCACACACCTCCAGATGTGTATTTCACACTGCAAAATATTTTCTGTGGCCCTAAATGGCTTTTTTTGCAAGAGCACAACACAACCACAGTATTTAACCACTGAATCGCACAGCTATAGAAGTGCAGAGAGTGCTATTCAAAAAAAAATTGTTTTTTTTTAGTATAGCACTGTACAATATATAGAAATTGTTTATTTTACACACCTTCACATGTGTATTTCACACTGCAATTTATTTTCTGTGGCCCTAAATGGCGTTTTTTGGAAGAGCACAACAACCCCAACAGTATATAACCGCTGAATCGCACAGCTGCAGAGGCCTGAGAATGCTATTCAAAAATAATGTTGTTTTTTCACACACCTCCAGATGTGTATTTCACACTGCAAAATATTTTCTGTGGCCCTAAATGGCGTTTTTTGCAAGAGCACAACAACCCCAACAGTATATAACCGCTGAATCGCACAGCTGCAGAGGCCAGAGAATGCTTTTTAAAAATAATGTTGTTTTTTCACACACCTCCAGATGTGTATTTCACACTGCAAAATATTTTCTGTGGCCCTAAATGGCGTTTTTTGGAAGAGCACAACACAACCACAGTATTTAACCACTGAATCGCACAGCTACAGAAAATGCTATTCAAAAAAAAAGGTTGTTTTTTTTAGTATAGCACTGTACAAGAAGAATATGTAGAAATTGTTTATTTTACACACCTCCAGATGTGTATTTCACACTGCAAAATATTTTCTGTGGCCCTAAATGGTGTTTTTTGGAAGAGCACAACACACCCACAGTATTTAACCACTGAATCGCACAGCTATAGAAGTGCAGAGAATGCTATTCAAAAAAAATGTTGTTTTTTTTAGTATAGCACTGTACAATATATAGAAATTGTTTATTTTACACACCTCCACATGTGTATTTCACACTGCAATTTATTTTCTGTGGCCCTAAATGGCGTTTTTTGGAAGAGCACAACAACCCCAACAGTATATAACCGCTGAATCGCACAGCTGCAGAGGCCAGAGAATGCTATTCAAAAATAATGTTGTTTTTTCACACACCTCCAGATGTGTATTTCACACTGCAAAATATTTTCTGTGGCCCTAAATGGCGTTTTTTGGAAGAGCACAACAACCCCAACAGTATATAACCGCTGAATCGCACAGCTGCAGAGGCCAGAGAATGCTATTCAAAAATAATGTTGTTTTTTCACACACCTCCAGATGTGTATTTCACACTGCAAAATATTTTCTGTGACCCTAAATGGCGTTTTTTGCAAGAGCACAACAACCCCAACAGTATATAACCGCTGAATCGCACAGCTGCAGAGGCCAGAGAATGCTATTCAAAAATAATGTTGTTTTTTCACACACCTCCAGATGTGTATTTCACACTGCAAAATATTTTCTGTGGCCCTAAATGGCGTTTTTTGCAAGAGCACAACAACCCCAACAGTATATAACCGCTGAATCGCACAGCTGCAGAGGCCAGAGAATGCTATTCAAAAATAATGTTGTTTTTTCACACACCTCCAGATGTGTATTTCACACTGCAAAATATTTTCTGTGGCCCTAAATGGCGTTTTTTGCAAGAGCACAACAACCCCAACAGTATATAACCGCTGAATCGCACAGCTGCAGAGGCCAGAGAATGCTTTTTAAAAATAATGTTGTTTTTCCACACACCTCCAGATGTGTATTTCACACTGCAAAATATTTTCTGTGGCCCTAAATGGCGTTTTTTGGAAGAGCACAACACAACCACAGTATTTAACCACTGAATCGCACAGCTATAGAAGTGCAGAGAATGCTATTCAAAAAAAATGTTGTTTTTTTAGTATAGCACTGTACAATATATAGAAATTGTTTATTTTACACACCTCCAGATGTGTATTTCACACTGCAAAATATTTTCTGTTGCCCTAAATGGCGTTTCTTTGCCAGACCACAACACACCCACAGCACGTAACCGCTGAATCGCACAGCTACAGAAAATGCTATTCAAAAAAAAAGGTTGTTTTTTTTAGTATAGCACTGTACAAGAAGAATATATAGAAATTGTTTATTTTACACACCTCCAGATGTGTATTTCACACTGCAAAATATTTTCTGTGGCCCTAAATGGCGTTTTTTGCCAGACCACAACACACCCACAGCACGTAACCGCTGAATCGCACAGCTACAGAAAATGCTATTCAAAAAAAAAGGTTGTTTTTTTTAGTATAGCACTGTACAAGAAGAATATATAGAAATTGTTTATTTTACACACCTCCAGATGTGTATTTCACACTGCAAAATATTTTCTGTGGCCCTAAATGGCGTTTTTTGCCAGACCACAACACACCCACAGCACGCAACCGCTGAATCGCACAGCTACAGAAAATGCTATTCAAAAAAAAAGGTTGTTTTTTTTAGTATAGCACTGTACAAGAAGAATATATAGAAATTGTTTATTTTACACACCTCCAGATGTGTATTTCACACTGCAAAATATTTTCTGTGGCCCTAAATGGCGTTTTTTGGAAGAGCACAACACACCCACAGTATTTAACCACTGAATCGCACAGCTATAGAAGTGTAGAGAATGCTATTCAAAAAAAATGTTGTTCTTTTTAGTATAGCACTGTACAATATATAGAAATTGTTTATTTTACACACCTCCACATGTGTATTTCACACTGCAATTTATTTTCTGTGGCCCTAAATGGCGTTTTTTGGAAGAGCACAACAACCCCAACAGTATATAACCGCTGAATCGCACAGCTGCAGAGGCCAGAGAATGCTATTCAAAAATAATGTTGTTTTTTCACACACCTCCAGATGTGTATTTCACACTGCAAAATATTTTCTGTGGCCCTAAATGGCGTTTTTTGCAAGAGCACAACAACCCCAACAGTATATAACCGCTGAATCGCACAGCTGCAGAGGCCAGAGAATGCTATTCAAAAATAATGTTGTTTTTTCACACACCTCCAGATGTGTATTTCACACTGCAAAATATTTTCTGTGGCCCTAAATGGCGTTTTTTGCAAGAGCACAACAACCCCAACAGTATATAACCACTGAATCGCACAGCTGCAGAGGCCAGAGAATGCTTTTTAAAAATAATGTTGTTTTTTCACACACCTCCAGATGTGTATTTCACACTGCAAAATATTTTCTGTGGCCCTAAATGGCGTTTTTTGGAAGAGCACAACACAACCACAGTATTTAACCACTGAATCGCACAGCTATAGAAGTGCAGAGAATGCTATTCAAAAAAATGTTGTTTTTTTTAGTATAGCACTGTACAATATATAGAAATTGTTTATTTTACACACCTCCACATGTGTATTTCACACTGCAATTTATTTTCTGTGGCCCTAAATGGCGTTTTTTGGAAGAGCACAACAACCCCAACAGTATATAACCGCTGAATTGTACAGCTGCAGAGGCCAGAGAATGCTATTCAAAAATAATGTTGTTTTTTCACACACCTCCAGATGTGTATTTCACACTGCAAAATATTTTCTGTGGCCCTAAATGGCGTTTTTTGGAAGAGCACAACAACCCCAACAGTATATAACCGCTGAATCGCACAGCTGCAGAGGCCAGAGAATGCTATTCAAAAATAATGTTGTTTTTTCACACACCTCCAGATGTGTATTTCACACTGCAAAATATTTTCTGTGGCCCTAAATGGCGTTTTTTGCAAGAGCACAACAACCCCAACAGTATATAACCGCTGAATCGCACAGCTGCAGAGGCCAGAGAATGCTATTCAAAAATAATGTTGTTTTTTCACACACCTCCAGATGTGTATTTCACACTGCAAAATATTTTCTGTGGCCCTAAATGGCGTTTTTTGCAAGAGCACAACAACCCCAACAGTATATAACCACTGAATCGCACAGCTGCAGAGGCCAGAGAATGCTATTCAAAAATAATGTTGTTTTTTCACACACCTCCAGATGTGTATTTCACACTGCAAAATATTTTCTGTGGCCCTAAATGGCTTTTTTTGCAAGAGCACAACACAACCACAGTATTTAACCACTGAATCGCACAGCTATAGAAGTGCAGAGAGTGCTATTCAAAAAAAAATTGTTTTTTTTTAGTATAGCACTGTACAATATATAGAAATTGTTTATTTTACACACCTTCACATGTGTATTTCACACTGCAATTTATTTTCTGTGGCCCTAAATGGCGTTTTTTGGAAGAGCACAACAACCCCAACAGTATATAACCGCTGAATCGCACAGCTGCAGAGGCCTGAGAATGCTATTCAAAAATAATGTTGTTTTTTCACACACCTCCAGATGTGTATTTCACACTGCAAAATATTTTCTGTGGCCCTAAATGGCGTTTTTTGCAAGAGCACAACAACCCCAACAGTATATAACCGCTGAATCGCACAGCTGCAGAGGCCAGAGAATGCTTTTTAAAAATAATGTTGTTTTTTCACACACCTCCAGATGTGTATTTCACACTGCAAAATATTTTCTGTGGCCCTAAATGGCGTTTTTTGGAAGAGCACAACACAACCACAGTATTTAACCACTGAATCGCACAGCTACAGAAAATGCTATTCAAAAAAAAAGGTTGTTTTTTTTAGTATAGCACTGTACAAGAAGAATATGTAGAAATTGTTTATTTTACACACCTCCAGATGTGTATTTCACACTGCAAAATATTTTCTGTGGCCCTAAATGGTGTTTTTTGGAAGAGCACAACACACCCACAGTATTTAACCACTGAATCGCACAGCTATAGAAGTGCAGAGAATGCTATTCAAAAAAAATTTTGTTTTTTTTAGTATAGCACTGTACAATATATAGAAATTGTTTATTTTACACACCTCCACATGTGTATTTCACACTGCAATTTATTTTCTGTGGCCCTAAATGGCGTTTTTTGGAAGAGCACAACAACCCCAACAGTATATAACCGCTGAATCGCACAGCTGCAGAGGCCAGAGAATGCTATTCAAAAATAATGTTGTTTTTTCACACACCTCCAGATGTGTATTTCACACTGCAAAATATTTTCTGTGGCCCTAAATGGCGTTTTTTGGAAGAGCACAACAACCCCAACAGTATATAACCGCTGAATCGCACAGCTGCAGAGGCCAGAGAATGCTATTCAAAAATAATGTTGTTTTTTCACACACCTCCAGATGTGTATTTCACACTGCAAAATATTTTCTGTGGCCCTAAATGGCGTTTTTTGCAAGAGCACAACAACCCCAACAGTATATAACCGCTGAATCGCACAGCTGCAGAGGCCAGAGAATGCTATTCAAAAATAATGTTGTTTTTTCACACACCTCCAGATGTGTATTTCACACTGCAAAATATTTTCTGTGGCCCTAAATGGCGTTTTTTGCAAGAGCACAACAACCCCAACAGTATATAACCGCTGAATCGCACAGCTGCAGAGGCCAGAGAATGCTATTCAAAAATAATGTTGTTTTTTCACACACCTCCAGATGTGTATTTCACACTGCAAAATATTTTCTGTGGCCCTAAATGGCGTTTTTTGCAAGAGCACAACAACCCCAACAGTATATAACCGCTGAATCGCACAGCTGCAGAGGCCAGAGAATGCTTTTTAAAAATAATGTTGTTTTTTCACACACCTCCAGATGTGTATTTCACACTGCAAAATATTTTCTGTGGCCCTAAATGGCGTTTTTTGGAAGAGCACAACACAACCACAGTATTTAACCACTGAATCGCACAGCTATAGAAGTGCAGAGAATGCTATTCAAAAAAAAATGTTGTTTTTTTTAGTATAGCACTGTACAATATATAGAAATTGTTTATTTTACACACCTCCACATGTGTATTTCACACTGCAATTTATTTTCTGTGGCCCTAAATGGCGTTTTTTGGAAGAGCACAACAACCCCAACAGTATATAACCGCTGAATTGTACAGCTGCAGAGGCCAGAGAATGCTATTCAAAAATAATGTTGTTTTTTCACACACCTCCAGATGTGTATTTCACACTGCAAAATATTTTCTGTGGCCCTAAATGGCGTTTTTTGCAAGAGCACAACAACCCCAACAGTATATAACCGCTGAATCGCACAGCTGCAGAGGCCAGAGAATGCTATTCAAAAATAATGTTGTTTTTTCACACACCTCCAGATGTGTATTTCACACTGCAAAATATTTTCTGTGGCCCTAAATGGCGTTTTTTGCAAGAGCACAACAACCCCAACAGTATATAACCACTGAATCGCACAGCTGCAGAGGCCAGAGAATGCTATTCAAAAATAATGTTGTTTTTTCACACACCTCCAGATGTGTATTTCACACTGCAAAATATTTTCTGTGGCCCTAAATGGCGTTTTTTGCAAGAGCACAACAACCCCAACAGTATATAACCGCTGAATCGCACAGCTGCAGAGGCCAGAGAATGCTTTTTAAAAATAATGTTGTTTTTTCACACACCTCCAGATGTGTATTTCACACTGCAAAATATTTTCTGTGGCCCTAAATGGCTTTTTTTGCAAGAGCACAACACAACCACAGTATTTAACCACTGAATCGCACAGCTATAGAAGTGCAGAGAGTGCTATTCAAAAAAAAATTGTTTTTTTTTAGTATAGCACTGTACAATATATAGAAATTGTTTATTTTACACACCTTCACATGTGTATTTCACACTGCAATTTATTTTCTGTGGCCCTAAATGGCGTTTTTTGGAAGAGCACAACAACCCCAACAGTATATAACCGCTGAATCGCACAGCTGCAGAGGCCTGAGAATGCTATTCAAAAATAATGTTGTTTTTTCACACACCTCCAGATGTGTATTTCACACTGCAAAATATTTTCTGTGGCCCTAAATGGCGTTTTTTGCAAGAGCACAACAACCCCAACAGTATATAACCGCTGAATCGCACAGCTGCAGAGGCCAGAGAATGCTTTTTAAAAATAATGTTGTTTTTTCACACACCTCCAGATGTGTATTTCACACTGCAAAATATTTTCTGTGGCCCTAAATGGCGTTTTTTGGAAGAGCACAACACAACCACAGTATTTAACCACTGAATCGCACAGCTACAGAAAATGCTATTCAAAAAAAAAGGTTGTTTTTTTTAGTATAGCACTGTACAAGAAGAATATGTAGAAATTGTTTATTTTACACACCTCCAGATGTGTATTTCACACTGCAAAATATTTTCTGTGGCCCTAAATGGTGTTTTTTGGAAGAGCACAACACACCCACAGTATTTAACCACTGAATCGCACAGCTATAGAAGTGCAGAGAATGCTATTCAAAAAAAATTTTGTTTTTTTTAGTATAGCACTGTACAATATATAGAAATTGTTTATTTTACACACCTCCACATGTGTATTTCACACTGCAATTTATTTTCTGTGGCCCTAAATGGCGTTTTTTGGAAGAGCACAACAACCCCAACAGTATATAACCGCTGAATCGCACAGCTGCAGAGGCCAGAGAATGCTATTCAAAAATAATGTTGTTTTTTCACACACCTCCAGATGTGTATTTCACACTGCAAAATATTTTCTGTGGCCCTAAATGGCGTTTTTTGGAAGAGCACAACAACCCCAACAGTATATAACCGCTGAATCGCACAGCTGCAGAGGCCAGAGAATGCTATTCAAAAATAATGTTGTTTTTTCACACACCTCCAGATGTGTATTTCACACTGCAAAATATTTTCTGTGGCCCTAAATGGCGTTTTTTGCAAGAGCACAACAACCCCAACAGTATATAACCGCTGAATCGCACAGCTGCAGAGGCCAGAGAATGCTATTCAAAAATAATGCTGTTTTTTCACACACCTCCAGATGTGTATTTCACACTGCAAAATATTTTCTGTGGCCCTAAATGGCGTTTTTTGCAAGAGCACAACAACCCCAACAGTATATAACCGCTGAATCGCACAGCTGCAGAGGCCAGAGAATGCTATTCAAAAATAATGTTGTTTTTTCACACACCTCCAGATGTGTATTTCACACTGCAAAATATTTTCTGTGGCCCTAAATGGCGTTTTTTGCAAGAGCACAACAACCCCAACAGTATATAACCGCTGAATCGCACAGCTGCAGAGGCCAGAGAATGCTTTTTAAAAATAATGTTGTTTTTTCACACACCTCCAGATGTGTATTTCACACTGCAAAATATTTTCTGTGGCCCTAAATGGCGTTTTTTGGAAGAGCACAACACAACCACAGTATTTAACCACTGAATCGCACAGCTATAGAAGTGCAGAGAATGCTATTCAAAAAAAATGTTGTTTTTTTTAGTATAGCACTGTACAATATATAGAAATTGTTTATTTTACACACCTCCACATGTGTATTTCACACTGCAATTTATTTTCTGTGGCCCTAAATGGCGTTTTTTGGAAGAGCACAACAAACCCAACAGTATATAACCGCTGAATCGCACAGCTGCAGAGGCCAGAGAATGCTATTCAAAAATAATGTTGTTTTTTCACACACCTCCAGATGTGTATTTCACACTGCAAAATATTTTCTGTGGCCCTAAATGGCGTTTTTTGCAAGAGCACAACAACCCCAACAGTATATAACCGCTGAATCGCACAGCTGCAGAGGCCAGAGAATGCTTTTTAAAAATAATGTTGTTTTTTCACACACCTCCAGATGTGTATTTCACACTGCAAAATATTTTCTGTGGCCCTAAATGGCGTTTTTTGGAAGAGCACAACACAACCACAGAATTTAACGACTGAATCGCACAGCTATAGAAGTGCAGAGAATGCTATTCAAAAAAAATGTTTTTTTTTTTAGTATAGCACTGTACAATATATAGAAATTGTTTATTTTACACACCTCCACATGTGTATTTCACACTGCAATTTATTTTCTGTGGCCCTAAATGGCGTTTTTTGGAAGAGCACAACAACCCCAACAGTATATAACCGCTGAATCGCACAGCTGCAGAGGCCAGAGAATGCTATTCAAAAATAATGTTGTTTTTTCACACACCTCCAGATGTGTATTTCACACTGCAAAATATTTTCTGTGGCCCTAAATGGCGTTTTTTGGAAGAGCACAACACAACCACAGTATTTAACCACTGAATCGCACAGCTATAGAAGTGCAGAGAATGCTATTCAAAAAAAATGTTGTTTTTTTTAGTATAGCACTGTACAATATATAGAAATTGTTTATTTTACACACCTCCACATGTGTATTTCACACTGCAATTTATTTTCTGTGGCCCTAAATGGCGTTTTTTGGAAGAGCACAACAAACCCAACAGTATATAACCGCTGAATCGCACAGCTGCAGAGGCCAGAGAATGCTATTCAAAAATAATGTTGTTTTTTCACACACCTCCAGATGTGTATTTCACACTGCAAAATATTTTCTGTGGCCCTAAATGGCGTTTTTTGCAAGAGCACAACAACCCCAACAGTATATAACCGCTGAATCGCACAGCTGCAGAGGCCAGAGAATGCTTTTTAAAAATAATGTTGTTTTTTCACACACCTCCAGATGTGTATTTCACACTGCAAAATATTTTCTGTGGCCCTAAATGGCGTTTTTTGGAAGAGCACAACACAACCACAGAATTTAACGACTGAATCGCACAGCTATAGAAGTGCAGAGAATGCTATTAAAAAAAAATGTTTTTTTTTTTAGTATAGCACTGTACAATATATAGAAATTGTTTATTTTACACACCTCCACATGTGTATTTCACACTGCAATTTATTTTCTGTGGCCCTAAATGGCGTTTTTTGGAAGAGCACAACAACCCCAACAGTATATAACCGCTGAATCGCACAGCTGCAGAGGCCAGAGAATGCTATTCAAAAATAATGTTGTTTTTTCACACACCTCCAGATGTGTATTTCACACTGCAAAATATTTTCTGTGGCCCTAAATGGCGTTTTTTGGAAGAGCACAACACAACCACAGTATTTAACCACTGAATCGCACAGCTATAGAAGTGCAGAGAATGCTATTCAAAAAAAATGTTGTTTTTTTTAGTATAGCACTGTACAATATATAGAAATTGTTTATTTTACACACCTCCACATGTGTATTTCACACTGCAATTTATTTTCTGTGGCCCTAAATGGCGTTTTTTGGAAGAGCACAACAACCCCAACAGTATATAACCGCTGAATCGCACAGCTGCAGAGGACAGAGAATGCTATTCAAAAATAATGTTGTTTTTTCACACACCTCCAGATGTGTATTTCACACTGCAAAATATTTTCTGTGGCCCTAAATGGCGTTTTTTGCAAGAGCACAACAACCCCAACAGTATATAACCGCTGAATCGCACAGCTGCAGAGGCCAGAGAATGCTTTTTAAAAATAATGTTGTTTTTTCACACACCTCCAGATGTGTATTTCACACTGCAAAATATTTTCTGTGGCCCTAAATGGCGTTTTTTGGAAGAGCACAACACAACCACAGTATTTAACCACTGAATCGCACAGCTATAGAAGTGCAGAGAATGCTATTCAAAAAAAATGTTGTTTTTTTTAGTATAGCACTGTACAATATATAGAAATTGTTTATTTTACACACCTCCACATGTGTATTTCACACTGCAATTTATTTTCTGTGGCCCTAAATGGCGTTGTTTGGAAGAGCACAACAACCCCAACAGTATATAACCGCTGAATCGCACAGCTGCAGAGGCCAGAGAATGCTATTCAAAAATAATGTTGTTTTTTCACACACCTCCAGATGTGTATTTCACACTGCAAAATATTTTCTGTGGCCCTAAATGGCGTTTTTTGCAAGAGCACAACAACCCCAACAGTATATAACGGCTGAATCGCACAGCTGCAGAGGCCAGAGAATGCTATTCAAAAATAATGTTGTTTTTTCACACACCTCCAGATGTGTATTTCACACTGCAAAATATTTTCTGTGGCCCTAAATGGCGTTTTTTGCAAGAGCACAACAACCCCAACAGTATATAACCGCTGAATCGCACAGCTGCAGAGGCCAGAGAATGCTTTTTAAAAATAATGTTGTTTTTCACACACCTCCAGATGTGTATTTCACACTGCAAAATATTTTCTGTGGCCCTAAATGGCGTTTTTTGGAAGAGCACAACACAACCACAGTATTTAACCACTGAATCGCACAGCTATAGAAGTGCAGAGAATGCTATTCAAAAAAATGTTTTTTTTTTTAGTATAGCACTGTACAATATATAGAAATTGTTTATTTTACACACCTCCACATGTGTATTTCACACTGCAATTTATTTTCTGTGGCCCTAAATGGCGTTTTTTGGAAGAGCACAACAACCCCAACAGTATATAACCGCTGAATTGCACAGCTGCAGAGGCCAGAGAATGCTATTCAAAAATAATGTTGTTTTTTCACACACCTCCAGATGTGTATTTCACACTGCAAAATATTTTCTGTGGCCCTAAATGGCGTTTTTTGGAAGAGCACAACAACCCCAACAGTATATAACCGCTGAATCGCACAGCTGCAGAGGCCAGAGAATGCTATTCAAAAATAATGTTGTTTTTTCACACACCTCCAGATGTGTATTTCACACTGCAAAATATTTTCTGTGGCCCTAAATGGCGTTTTTTGCAAGAGCACAACAACCCCAACAGTATATAACCGCTGAATCGCACAGCTGCAGAGGCCAGAGAATGCTTTTTAAAAATAATGTTGTTTTTTCACACACCTCCAGATGTGTATTTCACACTGCAAAATATTTTCTGTGGCCCTAAATGGCGTTTTTTGGAAGAGCACAACACAACCACAGTATTTAACCACTGAATCGCACAGCTATAGAAGTGCAGAGAATGCTATTCAAAAAAAATGTTGTTTTTTTTAGTATAGCACTGTACAATATATAGAAATTGTTTATTTTACACACCTCCACATGTGTATTTCACACTGCAATTTATTTTCTGTGGCCCTAAATGGCGTTTTTTGGAAGAGCACAACAACCCCAACAGTATATAACCGCTGAATCGCACAGCTGCAGAGGCCAGAGAATGCTATTCAAAAATAATGTTGTTTTTTCACACACCTCCAGATGTGTATTTCACACTGCAAAATATTTTCTGTGGCCCTAAATGGCGTTTTTTGCAAGAGCACAACAACCCCAACAGTATATAACCGCTGAATCGCACAGCTGCAGAGGCCAGAGAATGCTATTCAAAAATAATGTTGTTTTTTCACACACCTCCAGATGTGTATTTCACACTGCAAAATATTTTCTGTGGCCCTAAATGGCATTTTTTGCAAGAGCACAACAACCCCAACAGTATATAACCGCTGAATCGCACAGCTGCAGAGGCCAGAGAATGCTTTTTAAAAATAATGTTGTTTTTTCACACACCTCCAGATGTGTATTTCACACTGCAAAATATTTTCTGTGGCCCTAAATGGCGTTTTTTGGAAGAGCACAACACAACCACAGTATTTAACCACTGAATCGCACAGCTATAGAAGTGCAGAGAATGCTATTCAAAAAAATGGTTTTTTTTTTAGTATAGCACTGTACAATATATAGAAATTGTTTATTTTACACACCTCCACATGTGTATTTCACACTGCAATTTATTTTCTGTGGCCCTAAATGGCGTTTTTTGGAAGAGCACAACAACCCCAACAGTATATAACCGCTGAATCGCACAGCTGCAGAGGCCAGAGAATGCTATTCAAAAATAATGTTGTTTTTTCACACACCTCCAGATGTGTATTTCACACTGCAAAATATTTTCTGTGGCCCTAAATGGCGTTTTTTGGAAGAGCACAACAACCCCAACAGTATATAACCGCTGAATCGCACAGCTGCGAGGCCAGAGAATGCTATTCAAAAATAATGTTGTTTTTTCACACACCTCCAGATGTGTATTTCACACTGCAAAATATTTTCTGTGGCCCTAAATGGCGTTTTTTGCAAGAGCACAACAACCCCAACAGTATATAACCGCTGAATCGCACAGCTGCAGAGGCCAGAGAATGATATTCAAAAATAATGTTGTTTTTTCACACACCTCCAGATGTGTATTTCACACTGCAAAATATTTTCTGTGGCCCTAAATGGCGTTTTTTGCAAGAGCACAACAACCCCAACAGTATATAACCACTGAATCGCACAGCTGCAGAGGCCAGAGAATGCTATTCAAAAATAATGTTGTTTTTTCACACACCTCCAGATGTGTATTTCACACTGCAAAATATTTTCTGTGGCCCTAAATGGCGTTTTTTGCAAGAGCACAACAACCCCAACAGTATATAACCGCTGAATCGCACAGCTGCAGAGGCCAGAGAATGCTTTTTAAAAATAATGTTGTTTTTTCACACACCTCCAGATGTGTATTTCACACTGCAAAATATTTTCTGTGGCCCTAAATGGCTTTTTTTGCAAGAGCACAACACAACCACAGTATTTAACCACTGAATCGCACAGCTATAGAAGTGCAGAGAATGCTATTCAAAAAAAAAGTTGTTTTTTTTTAGTATAGCACTGTACAATATATAGAAATTGTTTATTTTACACACCTTCACATGTGTATTTCACACTGCAATTTATTTTCTGTGGCCCTAAATGGCGTTTTTTGGAAGAGCACAACAACCCCAACAGTATATAACCGCTGAATCGCACAGCTGCAGAGGCCTGAGAATGCTATTCAAAAATAATGTTGTTTTTTCACACACCTCCAGATGTGTATTTCACACTGCAAAATATTTTCTGTGGCCCTAAATGGCGTTTTTTGCAAGAGCACAACAACCCCAACAGTATATAACCGCTGAATCGCACAGCTGCAGAGGCCAGAGAATGCTTTTTAAAAATAATGTTGTTTTTTCACACACCTCCAGATGTGTATTTCACACTGCAAAATATTTTCTGTGGCCCTAAATGGCGTTTTTTGGAAGAGCACAACACAACCACAGTATTTAACCACTGAATCGCACAGCTACAGAAAATGCTATTCAAAAAAAAGGTTGTTTTTTTTAGTATAGCACTGTACAAGAAGAATATATAGAAATTGTTTATTTTACACACCTCCAGATGTGTATTTCACACTGCAAAATATTTTCTGTGGCCCTAAATGGCGTTTTTTGGAAGAGCACAACACACCCACAGTATTTAACCACTGAATCGCACAGCTATAGAAGTGCAGAGAATGCTATTCAAAAAAAATGTTGTTTTTTTTAGTATAGCACTGTACAATATATAGAAATTGTTTATTTTACACACCTCCACATGTGTATTTCACACTGCAATTTATTTTCTGTGGCCCTAAATGGCGTTTTTTGGAAGAGCACAACAACCCCAACAGTATATAACCGCTGAATCGCACAGCTGCAGAGGCCAGAGAATGCTATTCAAAAATAATGTTGTTTTTTCACACACCTCCAGATGTGTATTTCACACTGCAAAATATTTTCTGTGGCCCTAAATGGCGTTTTTTGGAAGAGCACAACAACCCCAACAGTATATAACCGCTGAATCGCACAGCTGCAGAGGCCAGAGAATGCTATTCAAAAATAATGTTGTTTTTTCACACACCTCCAGATGTGTATTTCACACTGCAAAATATTTTCTGTGGCCCTAAATGGCGTTTTTTGCAAGAGCACAACAACCCCAACAGTATATAACCGCTGAATCGCACAGCTGCAGAGGCCAGAGAATGCTATTCAAAAATAATGTTGTTTTTTCACACACCTCCAGATGTGTATTTCACACTGCAAAATATTTTCTGTGGCCCTAAATGGCGTTTTTTGCAAGAGCACAACAACCCCAACAGTATATAACCGCTGAATCGCACAGCTGCAGAGGCCAGAGAATGCTATTCAAAAATAATGTTGTTTTTTCACACACCTCCAGATGTGTATTTCACACTGCAAAATATTTTCTGTGGCCCTAAATGGCGTTTTTTGCAAGAGCACAACAACCCCAACAGTATATAACCGCTGAATCGCACAGCTGCAGAGGCCAGAGAATGCTTTTTAAAAATAATGTTGTTTTTTCACACACCTCCAGATGTGTATTTCACACTGCAAAATATTTTCTGTGGCCCTAAATGGCGTTTTTTGGAAGAGCACAACACAACCACAGTGTTTAACCACTGAATCGCACAGCTATAGAAGTGCAGAGAATGCTATTCAAAAAAAATGTTGTTTTTTTTAGTATAGCACTGTACAATATATAGAAATTGTTTATTTTACACACCTCCACATGTGTATTTCACACTGCAATTTATTTTCTGTGGCCCTAAATGGCGTTTTTTGGAAGAGCACAACAACCCCAACAGTATATAACCGCTGAATCGCACAGCTGCAGAGGCCAGAGAATGCTATTCAAAAATAATGTTGTTTTTTCACACACCTCCAGATGTGTATTTCACACTGCAAAATATTTTCTGTGGCCCTAAATGGCGTTTTTTGCAAGAGCACAACAACCCCAACAGTATATAACCGCTGAATCGCACAGCTGCAGAGGCCAGAGAATGCTTTTTAAAAATAATGTTGTTTTTTCACACACCTCCAGATGTGTATTTCACACTGCAAAATATTTTCTGTGGCCCTAAATGGCGTTTTTTGGAAGAGCACAACACAACCACAGTATTTAACCACTGAATCGCACAGCTATAGAAGTGCAGAGAATGCTATTCAAAAAAAATGTTGTTTTTTTTAGTATAGCACTGTACAATATATAGAAATTGTTTATTTTACACACCTCCACATGTGTATTTCACACTGCAATTTATTTTCTGTGGCCCTAAATGGCGTTTTTTGGAAGAGCACAACAACCCCAACAGTATATAACCGCTGAATCGCACAGCTGCAGAGGCCAGAGAATGCTATTCAAAAATAATGTTGTTTTTTCACACACCTCCAGATGTGTATTTCACACTGCAAAATATTTTCTGTGGCCCTAAATGGCGTTTTTTGCAAGAGCACAACAACCCCAACAGTATATAACCGCTGAATCGCACAGCTGCAGAGGCCAGAGAATGCTTTTTAAAAATAATGTTGTTTTTTCACACACCTCCAGATGTGTATTTCACACTGCAAAATATTTTCTGTGGCCCTAAATGGCGTTTTTTGGAAGAGCACAACACAACCACAGTATTTAACCACTGAATCGCACAGCTATAGAAGTGCAGAGAATGCTATTCAAAAAAAATGTTGTTTTTTTTTAGTATAGCACTGTACAATATATAGAAATTGTTTATTTTACACACCTCCACATGTGTATTTCACACTGCAATTTATTTTCTGTGGCCATAAATGGCGTTTTTTGGAAGAGCACAACAACTCCAACGGTATATAACCGCTGAATCGCACAGCTGCAGAGGCCAGAGAATGCTATTCAAAAATAATGTTGTTTTTTCACACACCTCCAGATGTGTATTTCACACTGCAAAATATTTTCTGTGGCCCTAAATGGCGTTTTTTGCAAGAGCACAACAACCCCAACAGTATATAACCGCTGAATCGCACAGCTGCAGAGGCCAGAGAATGCTTTTTAAAAATAATGTTGTTTTTTCACACACCTCCAGATGTGTATTTCACACTGCAAAATATTTTCTGTGGCCCTAAATGGCGTTTTTCGGAAGAGCACAACACAACCACAGTATTTAACCACTGAATCACACAGCTATAGAAGTGCAGAGAATGCTATTCAAAAAAAATGTTGTTTTTTTTAGTATAGCACTGTACAATATATAGAAATTGTTTATTTTACACACCTCCACATGTGTATTTCACACTGCAATTTATTTTCTGTGGCCCTAAATGGCGTTTTTTGGAAGAGCACAACAACCCCAACAGTATATAACCGCTGAATCGCACAGCTGCAGAGGCCAGAGAATGCTATTCAAAAATAATTTTGTTTTTTCACACACCTCCAGATGTGTATTTCACACTGCAAAATATTTTCTGTGGCCCTAAATGGCGTTTTTTGCAAGAGCACAACAACCCCAACAGTATATAACCGCTGAATCGCACAGCTGCAGAGGCCAGAGAATGCTTTTTAAAAATAATGTTGTTTTTTCACACACCTCCAGATGTGTATTTCACACTGCAAAATATTTTCTGTGGCCCTAAATGGCGTTTTTTGGAAGAGCACAACACAACCACAGTATTTAACCACTGAATCGCACAGCTATAGAAGTGCAGAGAATGCTATTCAAAAAAAATGTTGTTTTTTTTAGTATAGCACTGTACAATATATAGAAATTGTTTATTTTACACACCTCCACATGTGTATTTCACACTGCAATTTATTTTCTGTGGCCATAAATGGCGTTTTTTGGAAGAGCACAACAACTCCAACAGTATATAACCGCTGAATCGCACAGCTGCAGAGGCCAGAGAATGCTATTCAAAAATAATGTTGTTTTTTCACACACCTCCAGATGTGTATTTCACACTGCAAAATATTTTCTGTGGCCCTAAATGGCGTTTTTTGCAAGAGCACAACAACCCCAACAGTATATAACCGCTGAATCGCACAGCTGCAGAGGCCAGAGAATGCTTTTTAAAAATAATGTTGTTTTTTCACACACCTCCAGATGTGTATTTCACACTGCAAAATATTTTCTGTGGCCCTAAATGGCGTTTTTTGGAAGAGCACAACACAACCACAGTATTTAACCACTGAATCACACAGCTATAGAAGTGCAGAGAATGCTATTCAAAAAAAATGTTGTTTTTTTTAGTATAGCACTGTACAATATATAGAAATTGTTTATTTTACACACCTCCACATGTGTATTTCACACTGCAATTTATTTTCTGTGGCCCTAAATGGCGTTTTTTTGAAGAGCACAACAACCCCAACAGTATATAACCGCTGAATTGCACAGCTGCAGAGGCCAGAGAATGCTATTCAAAAATAATGTTGTTTTTTCACACACCTCCAGATGTGTATTTCACACTGCAAAATGTTTTCTGTGGCCCTAAATGGCGTTTTTTGGAAGAGCACAACACACCCACAGTATATAACCGCTGAATCGCACAGCTGCAGAGAATGCTATTCAAAAAAAAGTTTTTTTTTTTTTTTTAGTATAGCATAGTACAAGAAAAATATATAGAAATTGGTTATTTCACACAACTAGAGATATACACTGCAAAATATTTTTTTTGCCCAAAAATAGGTCTTTTTTGCGCACAACAAAGTGCCTTTTTTTTTTTTTGCAACAGCACAATAAAGTGCCTTTTTTTTTTTTGGGGGCCCAAAAATGGGTCTTTTTAGCAAAAGCACAATAAAGTGCCTTTTTTTTTTTTTCTGCCCGAAATGGGTCTTTTAGCAAGAGCACAATACAGCCACAGTATGGAATAGGTGTATCACTCAACGTAATGCAGTGCTGGTGCACTGAGCTTGCAACACAAACAGATAAACCTATGCAGATCGCTGAGCTATTATATCTCTCAATCTGGACTCCTATCTAAATCTCTCTCCCTGAAAGCACAAACAGGATCCTGCCCCTACACTACACTACACTGTCTCTCTATCTTTTCTATCAGTAGATTGCAGAATCAGGACTAACTCCTATCATATAATTCTCTCCCTCACAGCAACAGCAGCCAGGATCCTTTCCCTACACTGTCTAAAAGCAGAGTGACGATCTGTGCTGTGTGCCTCTTGCTTATATAGAAGCTGGTCACATGCTGGGTCACATGTTGCACTGACCAATCACAGCCATGCCATTAGTAGGCATGGCTATGATGGCTTCTAAGGGCACACCAGCTAATCAAATGGTGATTGGCTGGCCCCTGAAGCATTTCTAACTGCGCCATTAAATTCCCGAATCCGGACCCGAACCCGGACTTTAGCGCAAAATCCGGGTCCGGGTCCGGGGTCGGGAAAACGCCAAAATTCGGTACGGACCCGAACTTTACAGTTCGGGTCCGCTCAACACTAATCAGCAGTGGAAAATCTGAAGATTGCCATCCCTAAAGCCGAAGTGGATGATATGGAGTTCCAGGGAGCTAGCCTGGCTGAAGAATCGGCAGTGGAAAATCTGAAGATTGCCACCCCTAAAGCCGAAGTGGATGATATGGAGTTCCAGGGAGCTAGCCTGGCTGAAGAATCGGCAGTGGAAAATCTGAAGATTGCCATCCCTAAAGCTGAAGTGGATGATATGGAGTTCCAGGGAGCTAGGGCAGTTGGCTCATCTTTCCAGCTACAGATTACAGAAGGTATGGACTTAAGGCATAGGTGTGCGCAGCCTATTGCATTAGGGTGTGCACCCCAAAGCTCAACACATACTACCGATCACTCACGATGAAAGGGAAGGGGCCGGTAAGTTACATATTTACCTGCCCCTTCCCCCCACTCATCCTAAAACATCCCCAGCAGCAACAGCCAGTGGGAGAGGAGAGTAGGGAAGCTGGAAGCGCTGCAAGGGGAAGGAGGGGGGGAGCCAGGGCAGTAGGGGGAATCTGTGCTGCACAGTGTGATTAGGGTGTGCCTGGGCACACCTGGCACACCCTGTGCGCACGCCTATGACTTAAGGGACTGTTCAGAGGATGTTATGGATTATGCATCGCCTGCCCAAGTACTGGCAGCAGGACAGAGTACTGCAGAACCCTGCTCTACACCCGTGGCAGTTTTGGAGGCCCGAGATGAGAAGGTGATGGTTCCTCTTTCCCAGGGGATTTTAGAGATGCAGGGAGGAGAAGCAGCCATTTTCCCTCCCCAACAGGTAGCCAGAGAAGATGGTGTGGAGTCCCCAGCAGAAGTGCTGGCAACAGGGCAGAGTGCTAGCAACCTCTGCCCAGCACCGGTAACAACTGTGGAGTTTCAGGGAGCCGGGGCAGTTGGCCCCTCTCTCCAGCAACAAGCTGCGGTAGTAAAGCTTTTACCCCTAGCTGAATCACTGGCAGCAGGGCAGAAGGCTACTGGCCTCTGCACACAATGGCAACTTGAGCTGATATCGGTGGATGGGACTGCGGTCTCCACTCACAGCAACCCAGCAGAAGAGCTGGCAACAGAGCAGAGTGCCACGGGCCTCTGCTCTCAACTAACAGAAGAGGGAATTCCTGTGGTATTGGATGGGACTTCAGTTCTCACTGACACAACCCCAGAAAATGGTGTGACACTGAGACAGGAGGATGTCAGCCTTGCTTTGCAAGCACTTGGGGATTTTCACCTACCACAAGTGGATGGGACTTCAGTCTCCACTTGTATACCCCAGGGATGCTGGGCAGTCGGCCCAGATCCCCAACAGCATGACGGACTGAGCCCAGTCACCCTGTCTTCTCTCCAGTGGCTGAAAGGACTCCAGGGAGAAGGGCCAGTCCAGGCCTCTCCCCAGCAGCAGGTATGTTC